>MU392166.1:233181-421041 GCA_022578495.1 Nemania sp. NC0429 | reverse complement strand
TCCCCGCCCCCGCCACCCCGCAACTGAATGTCTTTTTATTTATTTTTTTCAATAAAATTACTTTTCCCCCCCCCCCCCCCCCCCACCCAACCCCCCCCCCCCCCCCCCCCCCCTCCCCTCCGGGTTCATCACAACATGTGCTGCCGACTGGCTGAATGGCTGACACTTATTTCGACACGCCCCAGGCCTCGCCCTCTACCGCGCCCTCCTGCGTCTGGCGCCGAAAGTGTCTCTGCCCGCTGACCTCGCGACGGGCTGGACCACCAGCAGCAGCAGTGATGGCCGTGTCATCAGGAACCCGATCGCGGAGCACGTGTCGCGCGCGTTCAGGCGGAACCGGGCGGACGTGAGTCCGCGGATCGTGCACGCGGCCCTCGACGCCGGCTACCGGATGCTCACGGTGCTGCAGTCAGCCGCCGCCGCGGGGCCGGGTTCAGGTTCGCCGCACCACGACTCAGTGACGTCCTTCCTCGCGGCGCGCCTCGCCGAGCGCAACCGCTCCCTCAAGGCACGCAGCGAACACATCCAGCAGCGCGGCCCGCGCCGTCCCGACCCCGCGGCCCCGCGCCCCGGCACGCTGCCGCTCCTCGTGTCCGTCTCCCCGCCGCCGACGCGCGCGAACCCGTCTCCGCGCCCCGCGTACGCCACGCCGCACCGCCCGCGGCCCCTCGACGCCCTCGGCGGCACCGGCCGCCGCAAGGTGCCGCGCCTCGAGATGGCGAGCGACTTCCCCTTCCTGCGCCTCACGAAGCCCCAGCCCGCGCTGCTGAGCCGCGTCCTCCGGCAGAAGCTTCTCAAGCGCGCCGCGCGCGCCGTGCGCTTCAAGGAGCTCGGCGCCGACGCCATGCCCGACGCGCAGGCCGAGGACGACTGGGAGGTCATCGTCGCGGAGCAGGCCGCGCGGGAGGAGAAGAGGGACAATAACGAGATCAGGAGTAACAATAACAACAAGGAGAAGAAGAACAGCAACAAGGACCCGCGGAAACGCAACTCCGACGCTGGTGCCGACGAGGCCTCCTCGTTCGGGAACACGGTCCACCGCCACGGCGTCGTGCACCTGAGCGAGGTCCTGTCGCGCGAGCGCGTGGACCAGGTCGCCCGCTCCGACGCCTTCCGCCGGCTCATCGCGCAGGAGAAGGCCCTCGCCGCGCAGGAGAAGGCGCAGCGGGCCGCGCAGAAACGCTCGCGGTGGGAGGCGCGCATGCGCGAGGAGCACGGCGAGCGCTGGCGGGACCTGTTCCCGAATCTAAAGGAGAGCGGAGGGAGCGAGGGGCGAGCGGATAGCAGCTGGTAAAAGAAAACGAGAGAAACGAAGAAGAAAAAAAAAAGATGATAAAGAGCTAGCTCTCGGCTTGCGTTGCGGGATGTGGTCGTGAGGCTGCCGTGCTGTGCTTTGGAAGTCTGGCGTGTCGTGTGCTTCCGTTTTATACTTGTACTGTGTGTGTGTGTGTGTGTGTGTGTGTGTCACTACCTCCCATGGTGAATTGGACGCTCTTAGAGATACACAAACGGACTTGGTTTTCGGAAGTATAAAAAGGCAACGAGTTGTAGGGCGTTAAGAGGTGAATATGCTCGCTTATTGTTGAGATTTGTGTATATATAACTGTGTATATATATGTATACATGCTACTAGGATATTTTGTCCTGTGATGATAATGATGATGATGATGATGAAACACGATAGCCTCTATAGCCTCATGGTATCTCATTATGCCCAGTATATTGTGTACCCCGTCCGCTGAAAAAACTCTCGTGTTGTATACGTGCCTATATCCCTTCCTGTTCGTCTATCCGCAACGCCTGAAATGGGAGTATCACAGCTTTTCGAGCGACTCATGCACCGTATAGAGGATGAGAGATGCCGGACCCGTGTTCATTCGGGTTCCGGTTGGACGGCTTCCCAGAATGCGACCACGATATCATCTTTCCGGAAGGCGGGTCCACGACCGATACATGTCCCTTTGGAACCGAGACCTAATCTCGAAGTCAGCCCACTATGAATTCACCTATCTCGCAATGTGCGACTTACTATCGAGGAACTTGTCGAGGCTGAACCAGACTCTCTTGCTACGGGTTTGGCCAGTGACGAGGTTCATGGAAGATGGATACCCGAGATTCGACGAGTCGGTAAAGCCAAGGGAGGTGGGGTTGTGGTATGCAAGGAGCGAAGACATGTCGCCCGGCATGGCCTGGGATATAGCCAGGAAATTGGGGCTCATGGATGCCGAGGACCACATATCCGTCACCGCGGGGATCGGGAGGACGCTGTTGATGCTGGACACTGGCTGCGAGTAGGGAACATTTTCCGCTATCGTCGGGTCGGTGGGATGCATAGGCATCTGCCCAGCGATGTCGGGTGCGATGTTGAAGTCAGAGGTCGCCGCTCTGGACATGGATTTTTGTGGGTTGCCTTTCACGGACGACGATCTATCATCGAGGGGGTTGTCGTAAAAGTCGCCTGGCGGGATTTCTACGTAACCATCTCCCTCTTGCGGCAAGTTTATTAATTTTTGTGCTAGATATTGCTCGACGTCGTAAGAGTCGAACCACTCGCCCTGCCATCCAGGGAACTTGGAGCGCTGCAAAATGTCTAGAAGCCCGTCCCGCACTGCCGTGGTTTTTTCGTTGAACGGTCCCATGCCAAATCCTGCGTTCTGGAAAGGTGCACCGGGCGGAAAGGCGATCGTTCTGGCATCGTCGGTAAAGTGGGTTCCGGATCCCCCGATCTGGTGAAAGGGCTGTGCGTATGCATTTAAATCTTCGTTCGCGCTCCGATTCAGGGTCGTCGCAACGCGCTCACGTATGTTTTCGAGGCTTGCATAGTTTCTCACGAACCCGAAGACGCGGTGCATCATATCATACGGTGGGTTTTCCATACTCAGAAGTTTTGCCGCTCTTTCTGTTGTGCGCCGGTGTAATTTTCGGCCAAGTGTTCTCTCTAGATATGCTCCCGAAGCGAGCAGGGGCAGAGCCTCCCACTGCGCCAAGGACCATTGTGTTTGCGTAGGAGTAGAGTCCCAGAAGCCCAGGCCGAAACCGAAACTGGCGTTTTCAGGATGTGGCATCCTCACAAATGTATACGCCTCATCACTCTCCAGGGCGGGGCCTATAGATTGAGTGAAGTCCTGGCTGGTTGATTGAGACTCTGGCTCATGTGTCACAATTAATCCGCCGAGGAGTTGCTGTGACTGTTGCTCGAGGGATGATGATGTGGGTTGGTCACCAGCGGGCTGGTTTCCCAGCTGTGATGGACCGCTTTCTAAGGAGCCGCTGGCTCGGGGTCTGACGTCGGTGGTTTCTTTATCGCTTTCAACATTGACTGCCCCAGAGAAGTGCTGGGTTAGCACAGCCTCAAATTGTCGGACACGCCGTCCAAATTCGGGAAACTGGGTAGTTATTGGATTGTTCTCTACGAATTCCATGAGCAAGCTCTGGAAGCTCGCTTTCACCTCGGCATTACTCGCCTCGAGCCCAGCCACCTTTGCTTCAAGGTCGGTGATGGTAGTCTCTTTGCGATTACGGTATGCCCTTTGCGCAAGACGAATCTGTTCTTTCCGCCGCTAGCTTGAAGTTAGCCATTGCCCTCTGTCATCCCCGTGCACTTGGGTAACGGAGTGGCCGTGATAAGAGCCGTCATATCATGGTCACAGACAGAGAAGCGCCTCCTCTAGGCTAGTAATGAAAGAAAGAAACTGATAGCCTAAACAAGTCTACGAACTTACTTCTTTCATATCTTGCTGGTCGCCTGTCTCTAACCGAGGGCGCCCCCTAGCCCTCTTGATCTCCTCTACAGGCTCGGCTTGCTCATTTTGCGGCGCTTTCCTAGCACGCTTCTTAGGGTTGGATGTCACGGTGGCCGTAGCAAATACATGAGTTGCTGGTTTCGACAGCCGACGTTTATCCGTGTACCGACCATCGTCATACTGCTCGGCACTGAGCACGTCCAGTGGGCCTTTGATGTAACGCATGTCACCGTCTGTCAGGCCCTGTGCAGTCTCAACGAGACCCTGCTGCCCAGATGATGTCCCAGGCTCAGAGTCCCAGGTCAATTTGTGGGACAATACCGCGGCACCTGTTGGACTAGGGTCTTGTGTCTGCGGGGCCTGAGTCAGGAGGTCGCTGGAGGGAACAGCGGCGTATGATGGAATGTCCAGGTTAAAGGCGGAGGATGAGATGAGGTCAAAGTTGGATTGAGGATGGTGCGCGTCGTTGATGAGGTATTGATGTTGCTGTTGATGAGACTGTAGTTGTGGCTGTTGATGTTGTTGATGTTGTTGATGTTGATGTTGTTGATGTTGATGCTGTTGATGATGGTGTTGCTGTTGTTGATGGTGTTGCTGTTGTTGATGGTGTTGCTGTTGTTGATGGTGTTGCTGTTGATGCACTTGATGCTGTTGATGTTGATTATGATGTTGTTGGTGCTCATGTTGCTGATGCGTGTCATGTTGGGGCAGCTGAGGCTGGAGATAAAGGTAGGGGTGTTGAGGGTGCTTATTAATTGACCCCGGATGGATGCCGCCATCGACGGGGTTTGACATAGTAAGACGGGTTACGACCGGCGCATGCCTAAAGAACTATCCCCCATATTGCATTCCGCCCTTGATCAATTGCCCTGATCAGTTGCCTAGTCGCTGAGCATTGGCCTCGGGACCCGCTGGGGCCGGCAGATCTTGGTGGCGGTCTGACGGGTTCACCTGACGTCTCGATGCAGCTGATATCTCGCGTGCACAGCATACATACAATACTACAGCGTCGTCGACTCGCGGAGGGCCACTCGGAGACGGTGTATGACACAAGATCTCGGTCGCTAGAGAACGAGACGGGATCGATCTTCTTGGCGTCCAGGTGGTAGCATCCGCCCACCATTCCCAACCCGAGCGCGAGATGTATATGGGGTATATGGGGTATACGCTCAGTATCTGGTGGTCGTAGTACCGTGCTACAGTTCGTAGGCCCTTTACCTGTCCTCTCGTTCTTCGCTACTCGCATCATACATCATCAGGATGCAGATGTGGATTGCTAGGGCTGCTAGGCTGTTAAACCTCCGGTGCCAATGCTGTGCCGTTCACGGGATGGAGAGCAGCGATGGTACCTAGACGGACGAGCTTGCATCCATGTAGTGGAGGCGGATAGTATAGGCGCCCAGTATAAGGCCAGTACAAGAGCCGGTACATGGACCGCGTCTGTGAACCAAGTATACCTGGTATGGAGCGTGGGGTGCAGAGACAGCCTTAGCAAGCGGTGCAATTATCGGGGCTGTTGGTGTCGATTGAGCAATTGATTGATTAGTGAACAATAAACTAAGGTGTATGGAGAGGGTGCACATACCTAAAAAGCCCTGCCGGTGAGTTGTAGCAAGTATTGTTGTAACAGGTAAGCTAGGGGAGGTAACCTGGTAGAGGTAAGGTAGGTTATGTAGTATGGTGGTAGGGGAACACAGGATTGATTGATTGATAATACGCAGCGCCGGGCTTGACAGCTTTTATTCTTCCCTCGTCGCCTTCCATGTCATGCTGCAATCAAGGTTCGGCTCTCTGACCTCACCATCCCGGTGCGGATCAACTAGCCGCCGTGACTTTCTTTTTCCATTCTACTCGACCTAACCGACGTGCAGAGGCACCGAATGTACCTTAGATACCAGGCTAGGTACTTCGAAGTGTACGTCGACTCAAGTGACACGACAGGGAGCGACAGGGAGTGTAACAGGCGAGACAGGGAGAGGGAGCATGCTAATAATGGACCAGTCCCGCTAAATCTTTTATGGTCGGAGATAGAAATGCATTAGATGTAGTGAAACGGGAAACACTATATAGTATATGAGATACCATCACGCAGTTAACTGATTCATAAATACAAAGGTCGGGGCCAAATTCACGGAGCGGGTTTTGCAGGGCATACATAGTGTGAATAAAATAAGAGCACACTATTAATCGTACTTCTGCAGTCCGAGACGATCTAACAGAAGGTTCTGACGGCCCGATGTGCATAACTTAAGTACTAATATAGAGCCTATCGGACCGCTCATACTATGCCAGGCCGTTTCAGGCTGAGTAGACCTGGTCAGCTGCGTTGCTCTTATTTTATTCACACTATACGGGCCCTGCCAAGCCCGCTCCTTGAATTTGGCCCCGACCTTCGTAGAAGAACTACTTTCACTACATGTATCCCGTCTGCCTTCGCCAAGAGAAGCCAATAAACTGGACCATTTTTATACCTCTCCCTGCCCGCGTGCCCTGTTATTGACTGCCTTTAACAAAACAAGGTAGACCGGCTAACACCCTCTATATTGCCCCGATAATGTCGGCGCGAGGACGGCGCTGCGTCCCGACCAGCCAACAGGCGGGTCCGTTTCGACTTCATGGACTCGCTGACCTCGCTCTCCGCTATATTCGCCGGCTTATGCAGCGAGAAGAGCTACGCATTCCGCCTCTTTGGCCAAAAGGAAGTGCACGGCGTGATCCTAGTCAGAAGCCCGCGCATCAATGCCGCCGACCGCGCCGCGGTGCTCGACCACGGTTGGACTATCTGCGCCATCATCCCCTCGCCGACAAAGCGGTCGAGTTCCGGGCGTTGCTCGAGCGCGCGCTTAATCGGGTTAATGATACCCATCAAGCTTAGTCACGGGGCCTTCGTGGGAGGTAGAAAACGAGGCAATGAGGAAAAGTTCGCTGCGACGCGTCTAGGCGAAGGCGTCGGCTATATATATATATATATATATTTCCTTCGCTAAGGGCGTGCTAGCCTATTTGGGGAATAGAACCATTCATGATGCTACCCAAGTGCGGCTGAATACTTCTGTTCAGGTGCTTTCCGTGGAAAATCAAGATCTGACCACTCTATTATTAGGTAGAGACAAAGCCAGGATGGTCGGGAGGCACCGACTTGTCTCGTCTGGGCTCCGCTTCCCTGGCGTACGACTGTTCCTCCTGCAGCAATCGAGAGTGCAATACGGATACCTCCCGCTCGGAGGCGATGAGATCCGCCTCGTCAAGCTACGTCCTGCGTGCGAGGGCTCCGTGCTCTCCGTGTCTTTCACATACGCGACCATCAAGGAAGCAGCGGGAATCTATGAAGCACTGAGCTATACGTGGGGCAGCTCGACGGAACAGCATGTCCTGCTCTGCGACGACGACGGCTACCTCACTATCACGCCAGGCCTGAGATCGGCTCTGCTAAATCTGCGCCTCGATGCGGAACCACGCGTGCTCTGGGTCGATGCTATATGCATCAACCAGGGCGACCCATTGGAGCGGGGCAGGCAGGTGGCCCTGATGGAACATATATACCGCAACGCGAAGAAGACAGTCGTCTACCTGGGCGACAAGAGCGCGAACAGCGACCTCGCGGCCGAGTACCTCGAAAACCACATGTGGCGTGTCAGGGGCGCAATCGCCGATTTCATAAACCAGAGACGGGTCGCCGAAGACAGCGGAGAGATGATGCAGATTTGCATCAAGACGCTCGGGACCAGCCAGGCCAAGCTCTTCGAGGGTTTCGACCAGCGCGCCGTGCAGAGAGCCCTGATGGATCTACTCTCTCGGCCCTGGTTTCGCCGCATCTGGGTGATCCAGGAGTTCGTCGTGTCACCCACGGTCGATATGTATTGTGGCAGGACTGTCTGCAAGTGGGGGAGCTTCTCTATGATGTTCTACTACTCTTTCGCGGAGGCGAAAGTCAGTTGGGATCATATCGTCGTCTCTCCAGAGCAGAAGATCAGCTTCTTCCGCGGCCTGACGCAGATGATGCAGATGCATGAGCTTCGAAACCAGGTCCATGACAAGGATGACGGTAATCGTCAGCCTAAGAATTTGCTGTGGCTCCTCTCACGGTGCCGGACTGCGGAGGCTACCATGCCTGTGGATAAAATCTTCGCCTTGCTGAATTTGTCATCTAGCCCCAGCTTGGTAAAGCCGAACTACATAAAGGCAAAAGCAGATATATATCGCGAATTTGCCGAGAGAGCCTTCGAAGATGACAGGGGGGGAACTATTCTTTCCGAGGCAGCTCTCACCAACCGAGCGGATCCGAGTCTGCCGTCTTGGGTTCCCGACTGGTCCGAGGCTCCTGCCCGCATCAATCTTAGCCAGACCTTAATTGCCTCTGAGAAGATGTTCTTCGGTGCGAGTGGTTCTCGTGCCGTAGAGTGGCCGGCTCCTAAGTTCTGCTATCGCATTGAAGAAGACGTTCTGTTTGTGAAAGGAGTGATCGTGCAGTCCATACATGTCGTCGGCCAAGACCGGCCAATGCCGGGGGCCATCGCGGATGAAGCGCCGAATCTAGCTAATCTCATCACCATACTCACCTATATTCAGATTCTGCTCGAGACGCAGAATCAATACCCTACGGGTGAAGACATGGCAACAGTAGCGGGCGTGCTACTCGAAGCTGACCAGGTGAAGGGACCGAGAGACTTCACCTCTTTTTGGGAAAATACGCATTCGCGGGATCTCCTGTTTGAGGCGGAGCTGTCGGCTGCCGATGCAGACGCCGGTCCGATCCCCGAAGCCATGCGCCGCCGTCGCCGCGAGGACCCGCAGGGCTATGCGAATATGTGTCGCGCGGTGGCCGGGCGGCGGTTTGCTGTTACTGACCAGCTATACGTAGGGCTTGTTCCGGAGACGGCGCAAAAAGGTGACAAGATATGTATTCTGCAGGGATGCAATGTGCCCTATGTGCTGAGGCCCGTGGGCGAGCACTACAAGTTGATGGGGGATGCTTATGTGCACGGAATCATGCTAGGTGAGGCGTTTGTGCGAGACGACAGTCTGAAAGAGGCTATGGTTGAAATTCCAATACGCTAAGCGATTGCTTTCCTGTTCCGGGTGTCAAGGTAGGAGTTTTGATCAATGCGTCTTAGGTTGTGCTCACTTACCAACTAGTTTATCCAAATTTGTTAAAGGACAGATGATATTCTCGCGAACAATATATCATGAAATCCTCAGGGAACGACGCATATATGATGAGGGGGAGGCGGTAGACAACCGCTATTGTTAGACATGCAAAGTTCCATAAGCTGCTATCACCTATCGGAAATTGGTTGGCTCTAGGAACGCTATACATTCTGAACTAATTGTTGTCCTCATCCTATACCTTTATATAGATACAATATGGACTCTACCACCGCAGCGATACAGTGTTAACCTGTAACTAGGTGCAATTATGACGACTATAATATCCATGAGGTAGAGGTTGGCCAACGCTCAACCCGTAGATTCTTAGCATTCGAGTTAGACCCCTGCTGAAGCCTGCGAAATAGGCGACTATGGTGAGCCCCCAAAGAGTGACCAGCCTAGGTGTGTATTGACTGAAATCCCAGGTATGTATTAGACCCGTTGCTCCAGGATAGAATAGCAGTCGTTTGACTGAGTAATCAACAGAAGAAGATCTCAGCAGAGTCCACCAAGAAAAAATGACTTACGAGAGGACGACCACCAAGTTTGGTTCACTAAACAAAACTTAGGGTCAAGCTATTACCACGATGGGGGTGCTAAACATGATCGATTCAGGAACATTTACCGGGCTGTCTTGAGCTCTCTTCCACGAAGTGAGCGCCCAACAGCGAGTCGATGGAGACACCTGCGGGAGCGCCCTCGACACGACGATGCAAATTCTCAAGAAATCTTATAATTATTACTGCGGAACACCCGCGACAAAGACTTTCAAGCCGATGCCTCTTGCTGCTTCAAGACGCTCAATATGCCGGGATATTGGCAATTCTCGTCGAATCTCGCGTACCTGTCGGCCGCGCTGGAGATGGTAGACGCGGTCCGCGTATTGACGAGAATTTTGGCGGCGCGAGGCCGTCTAATGCTCTCGATCTTCTTCAACACTTCGGGCACGGCATCTCGTGTGACGCCGGGCTGCGACAAGAGACGGAGGCCGTCGGCGTCCTCGATAGCCATGTTCGATCCTGATCGCCTCCAAGTTAGAGCGCTTGCGCCTTAAAAAAAACCGACGCGTATAGTAAGGTAAGCCTCACCTTGCCCCTGCAGAGGAGTCATCGCATGGGCGGCATCGCCGATGAGAATCGCGCGCCCGGACGTCCAGGTTGGCAAGGGCTCGAGATCCTGGAGTTCCCACAGCTTGACTTCGGAAGCGACCCTGAGATTTCATCAGCGGGGCGAAGCCCAATCCATACCATCCATAGCCGTCAATGGTCATTAAGCCACTCACCGCAGCAGCGTTTTCAGCTCGTCGTCAAAATCGGCATACGTCTCGATGATCTCGTCCCGGTCGCCGTCGGCGTTCCAGGACTCCGTGGTGCTCTGCCTCTCCCTCTGGGTCCGGAATATCCACGCCATGTTCATCCAGGTGATGTCGCGCAGCGGATACGACACCAGCAGCCGCGACGTGCCGTCCAGCGCCTCGACGAGGCGGAAGTGGCTCCGTCCCGTCTCCAGCTGGTCGGCCCACCACTTCGGCAGCTTCCCGAGGGCCTTCTCGGCCTCCTTAGCGGAGACGGCGACCCGGCAACACGTCATCCCCGTCTTGCAGGGGTCGACGCGCTTCTTCAGTATTTTCTGCCGTAGCCGAGAGTGAATGCCATCAGCGACTGCGGCCACATGTGAGCTTGCCGCACCAGTCTATACTACCCAAGGTACAGAGGTAGTGACTTCACGATGGATGCACATCCCCGCTTACCTATGACAACGTCCGCCTCAACAACAGTCCCATCTTCCAACGTGACCCGCCCAGCATCAGCATCGAGATCGGCGGCGCCATTATGCCACACCATCGCCGCGGGCGCCGCGCTCGCGTCCAGCCCCAGGTCCTCGGGCGGAGCCGTCGCGAGCCTCAGCAGCTCCACGCGGACGTCCACGCGCATGTGCGTCATGAGCGGCGAGCCGTAGCGCTCCCTCATGTCGTAGTCGAGGGAGTGGAGGAGGCCCCCGGCCTTGTCGACCGCCGTCCACGTCGAGATCTCGACGGACCCCACGCGTCTGTAGTCGAAGCCCATGCCCTCGAGCAGGTGCGTCGAGTTCGGGAAGTTCGCGATCCCTTGCCCGCCCGTCGACACGGAGGGCCCGCCCCGCTCGTACACCGTGACGTCGTGCTTCTCTCGGAGAACGCGTGCTGCGGCGAGGCCGGCGATGCCGGAGCCTACGATCGCTATGCGGAGACGGGTGTTCTCCGCCGTCATATTGCCTATGTGTCGAAAAGGGTTGGGGGTAAGGGGGTAGGGGGGGTATGTTAGACGGTTTGGTGTACTAGAGATTTTAATGAAGCCGTGAGCAAGTTTACATGTGCGAAGAAGAGTAAAAAGGCCGGGCTTTTAAGTCGAAACTGTGGAATACAGGTGTTACGTACTTAAGGTCTACATGATGCCACGGACTTCGAAGATGTCGCCCTGTCCTAGCTAAATCCAACCCCTCATATTTTGCCTCTCAGCTATCCCCGATGTGACCATCGCACCATATACCCGGAGAATAGTTCAGCAGTCCGATAATCTCAAGCCGAAGCTCCGCGGAGCATCGGACTCGCTAATGGGCATACCTGGCCGAAACTGCGAAGACTCTAGGTCTTGCACACTCATTAATTACACGCGATTTGAAGCACTCCAGCTGTAGAGAAGTCCAGACTATCTCGATCTCTCGGCTATATAGGGGTTACACAAACCCATCGTCCGAAGCGTAGTGCCGAACCTCCCCGGAGCTCCGAGCGGAGATAATCTCAGGTAGTAGGTAGGTAGGTACTGATCTGAACGCTGAGCGAACATCTTCAGTGTCACCCAACAACCACCCTTCGTCGCCCATTGGACTCGCTCGCGTTGGGTACCGAAGCTTGACTGCAGGATCGACGTCGATCGCCGATGCCACCTTCCTGAATGGCCCCTGGGGATGCCGACTGCGACGTCATGCTGAGTGAGGTGTTGTTCTGCCGGTGGCTTGGCTTACTGGTCACCTTGATAGAACCTTGTGGACAAACATGCAAGATACTAAGGTTGCGAGATTAACTAAACCTTCTGTTGAGACAAACGCTATTGAGATGATGGTAACAATAGTAGAGATCTTCCATCGCCACAAGCGATAGGTCTCGCTGAAATCCAATAAAATATGTCAAATGGTATAACGGCAAGGTTGCCTGCGGCTATTGATTGGGATGCCTACCTATCTTTGGAGAGGTCTAGTGAGCCATTTTATACCGAGAGCTGTGAGAGTCGCGCCCGGATCCAAGCCCTGTACCCAGCAAAGAGGCCGACGCGCTCCCACGACTCGCAGAACGCAGCGACAGCCTCATATCTCTCCCTGATGTAGTCCTCCTTGCCCGACTGATCTCGCCCCTGGAGTTCGCAGGCGATGGCGTGCGCCACCTTTTCCAGGCATACGGGACACAGGTACGGCGGCTGTCTCACGTCTTCCGCCAGGCCAGAGGTGCCCTGCATGTTGCAGGCGTAGTAGACGCAGTGGTCCATCCCGAAGCAATGCCCGAGCTCGTGGACCAGCGTGCGCGCGACGCGCGAGAACCACAGGCCTCCCCAATGCTCGGCGGTGGACGGCGCCGGAGCCTCCCGAGCTGCTTCCACGGCCCGTCGCAGGGGCGAGTCTGGGGTGTCATAGCTCGACCTCACCTGTTCCTGCGGCTCTAGCCCCTCTACGGCGCACAGGCCGTCTGCGAAAATCTTGCAGTGCGACGCCGGCCACATGTGTTCGTAATGGATATCGCTGTCTACGTCGAGCGCGGGGTGGTACCGGGCCGACGACACGACGCATACGCGACTCCCGCCGTATGCGCGGCCGCAGCAGAAGTCGTCGTCGTCATCCTCGTACATGTCGAGATCCATGAGCAGAACAATGGCGTAAGCATCCCCCGGCAGAATCGCAATGGCCGCGTCGATGAGATCGTTCAAGTTGAGCTGTCTCGTGAACTTCTTGTCCGGTGTCAACCGAGTACGAATGCGGGTGCAGGCGTCGCCGTGCGCGAGACCAACATAATCCAAACTGGTCCTGGACGTAGCACGTTGCGACGGCTCTTTCCATGGCACGAAGCGCAGCCGCTGCGGGAAGACTTGCACGGGGAGTCCGTGATAGAACGCGCTGAGATACTGCAGCGAACTGCTGGCATTAGGCGCTTCGAGTTCGCCGAGCTCATCATTCGCAGGAGGCGTTGTCGGCTTCGCCCAACCGTTCATAAAGCTCACGGCAGACGTGATGATCGGCGGCGCCACGACGTAGAGAGTCTTGCGTTCCGGGCTGGGTTTATTCCTCTGCGGCTCCATGAGCCAGGATCGAAGCGACTGAGGCGGATAGTCGGGATCCCAATTCAGCTCATCTTTCGGCAGCAAGAGAGGGCCGGGGAACGAGGGCGCGAGTCGCTCGGCGGCCGCCTGACTCGACTGCTTGACCGCCCTCGCCCCTTTCCCTTTCGTCGCAAGGGGATTGCGGCCTGTTTTTGTCGCCGCGGCGAGTCTCTTCGCGGCGTCGGGTCGCTCGAACCCGGCCTCGTCAGCCCATGGCGAGCACTCTAGCAGTAATCCGTCGTGCTGACAGGCGTCATTGCCAGCCATCTTGCTGCCGCTAGGGGCTTTCAGCTTTCGTCCAGGGTCTTTCTCAAGCCTGCATAATGATAGTGAGCCTCAAATGCCTAGCTATATTCCCAGTTCGCTCATCTGAATGAATGCTCTGCTTCACCATGCGGGCCATGTGTCGTGATGACAATGCTCGAAAGTGGCCTGTCGGCTGCATTCACCACACCGCACGGTCATCTCATTCATCAAGCATCAAGCCTGTTCTCGTAATAGGTATGAATCTGACTCACCTTGGTTATGCCCTACCTTGGTTAGGTAGGTGTAATATTGAAGATCCTCCTGAGCGGGACACGGCTGTGGGGTACGTATAGATCCATGCATGTGCCTCTGCCTTGGTATCTACCTTGACTCAATGAAGGTAAGGTGACATGCTTGGATGCAACCTCAATACACCGCAAAAACTAAGCTTAAACTAGGCGCATACGCTACCCTCTTGGTTTACTATCTGGGCAGGAGAAAGTTGACCCTCTCTTAAATAAAATCCCGGCGATTTTTTCTCTTTCTGATCCAGGTAACCCCATAAACCCGGGATAGATAACGGGAACCCTCAATCGACTTTGGGGATTGCGGTTATAAGTCTGGGAATGTCTTCTTCACACCGATCGCGCAATTTCGCTGCATCACTTCGCTGTCTATCTCTCGCATTTACCATCAACTCATAATATACAGCAGCATCTTGGCGACCGACAACACATGACGCTCTGCGATGGCTCTAGATGCGCCGGTTTCGAAGAACCACATGTCCTTGTTCTCGGTGCCGCCCGAGATCCGCAACGTCATCTACGAGCTCGTCGTCGCCATGGAATGGGGGCACACCTCGCAGGATTTCTTCGTCCTCGACCGACCGCTGCCCGCGCTCTTCCGAGTTAGCAGGCAAGTCCGCTCCGAGGCCCTGGACGTGTTCCTGCTCAAGAACCGGTTCCACGTCTACACCAGCAGCATCGGCCTCAAGTGGCTCGACATACTCGGCCGCGACGTCGACAGGCTGCGCTTCATGATCCTCTTCATCGACCTGAACCTCGAGGCCTGGCAGCGATACCTCAAGGCGCTCCTACCCCTCGTCTCGGTCTACCTGGAATTGAGGATCCGCAAGGCCGCCGTCTCCCTGCCCGACTATCGGCTTGAGACGTTTCTGAAGGCTTCTGGGCTTTATGACGCGGACTGCTGGGCTAGTGAGGCGAACGGCCCCAACGAGACCATCTTCAGACGGATCCGGTTTTAGTCCGTTGGCGGCCAAACCCCACTCAATCAGTCTTCCACCCTCCTTACCATCCTTACCACGGATCGTGCTGTGTTCTATCGGGGAAGATAGTCGAGGTCGGCGAATTCAAGTTGTTGTGGTCATCACGAGGCTCCTATTTTTGCATCGTTAATCTCCGCTAGCCTACGTAAGAGGATCCGATGCTGGGGGATGTTGGCCGCGGATGGGGATCAGTCTTGTGCGTGTGTGAGTTAGCTTCTAAAAAGCGGATGCATCGCACTGCGGACGTGGATATAGACTTTGGGTGGGGGGAGTGGGCCTCGATGAGACCCAATAGTGTTGAAATCATAGTACCTACAACCTACGAAGTACACTAGCAGTACAAATATACCTTAGATTTGAAATAGTAGACCACTTGATCACATAGATGCAAATCGTGGCAAATAAGTTCCGCGTCTTGACTAGGGGTTTTCTTTCGGCCTGTTGAAGATATCAGACTCCATCAATGTACCAAGTAGGGAGTGTAGATAGACAAGATACTAGGTAGTGCCTGCCGCGGAGGTACCTATACTTGAAACCCTAATATCACACAAGGGGTCCTCTTGCAGGTCTACGTATATCGTTACCGGGATTCCAACTCCTGACACAAGGGTCAATAAAGTCTAGGCTTGGCTTGGAGGAATATGGGGGCTTAGTTATGTCGCTAGCTACTATTATTTCAAATCTTGGAGTGCCTAGATATATAGGGCTAGATACCGATATTCCCCGTGTCCAAGTAAGCAAGATAATAATAAATACCTGCCTACATATACATAGGTAGGTATCATATGAGGTTGGGGAGCTCCTCTCTGCCCAAGATATCAACACCGTTCAAGGATGGTCTACCCATGACATAATACCTTGCATAATCCGAGCTCATTCGCGTATCTGAATTGCTCAATCTCTGATTACATCACCATGCAAACCATCAACAGTTGTAACAACTCCCCCAACAAATCGAGCCCTAGTTCGTCTTTGCTAGTCTGATCATCTGCCCAAAATATGCTGACTTCGGCCTTTTATTTTTGGTGTCATAGTCATAATTCTCGCACGTGAGGAAGGCCTATCCAATTGACCGTGGATCATGTAGGACCTCAGTTTAGCAACGTCACGTCTCGCTTCACCTGCAGTCAAGTTCATCACTTTCGTAACACCCTCATGGTTATTATGTCTAGAGACGATTGCTTCTGCATGTAGTACCCATTCCTTGGCTTCGCGAGTTGCCAGCCCCCAACTGCTGGATTGCATTCCTTGGCAGAGATACCCTTCGTCCCTAATTTCACTAAATTCCGATAGTTATCGAAAAGCCGTTCACCGCTTTGTTGCTATTGTGCAGACACACTGCTATTTTTTTCCCCCATGGCCCTCATCGTGGGTCTTCCTTTCACTGAAATTGTAGAAAAGATCGTCCGTTCGATCGTAGCTTTATCGTTTCAGTTTGTTTTCACGTCGTCGATGGTGCTTAATGGCGTAGTTGTGACCGTCTAGATCCTGTTGATCTGTCTCGAATTTATTGCTTTAGCCCTCCTGCACTTCCTATGAGATTTCTGCCACGCGGGTTATCAGTCGTTGCACTCAAAACGGTTGATGTCGAGTTAGACCACACTTGCCTGCCAAACGCCGTTACGTTATCGATCTTGCGACGAAATACGACTATGAGTAGCTTGATACTAGCGGCCAGGAGACGGCAGATATTGGCGATTCCGCCAGCGGTCGCCGGTAATCCACGGCGCCGAGCTTTACTTTTGAGCCTGCGACGGCAGATGGCCTTGAGCTCTCTGATGGCGGCGGCTAGCTGTCGACGAAGGGCGATGACTTTGCCGGCCGTTGCCATCATCTTCCAGAGCCGGGTCCCACGTCTGACCTTGCGACGAGGCATAGCTTCGGGAACTGACAAATGATGTCAGTCACTTTAAACAGAGGCATGCCTTGAAATGGATATCGGGAATAATCTCATCTGTGCGAGAAGATGTCGGGTGGTTACCTACAATATGCTATGTGAAGTACGTGTTGTCGTCAGGAGGCTTGATGATGCGAAAAACGTCCCGGTTTATGGATTGTGAACTAAGCGAAGCTAAGGGCCTTTGATGGTATAGAGGCGCGATCACAGGCAAGAAGCCTCTCTTTCAGCGGGCGAGAATGAAATATGAATTCTTTTTGAAGTCACAAGTAAGTGAATGAATATCAAGGCAGGTCGTGGTAGGAAGGTGCAATCCGAATTGATGAACCCTAATATCTACTTATTGACTTGTCTTGGTAAGATTAATTACTACACGTAGGTGAGTACTTGCGTCCGTGGTTGCCGACAGAGAGCAACGCATCATGAAAAATCATGGGCAAGTGCAACACCTTACCAACAAATCAACGACCTACAGTACTTACTTCAATGTATCACACAGATAGATTGATTATCTCCTTTAGTGTTGATACCTTTAGAGAGACCGGACTAGCAACTACATATTTCAAGTAACCTGTGTACACACCTTGGGCTGAATAGTTACTTATTATATCAGGTGCTACTAGAGACAGAAAGAGAGTGATACAGAGGTAAATGATCAAAATATCTTCAATAATAGGAGGTCTGTTGAGCTGTGCGGTATCAGGGCTTAGGATGAGGTTTGGCACCTATATAAAAGAATGAGCTGTCTTCCAAGCGCATGGGAGACGTTCTGATAGACGTGAGACTTTATAGGACGACATGGATGCATCCACGCTTTCTAGTGGTCTGGGTCCGGTCGCGACTGTCGACTATAGTGCTTCTCCTACGTCCAACAGCCTGGAGGCCAACGAATGGAGCTTCTAGACTCACTTGACGTGATCAACTGCAAGTGTTAATGAGAGCAACCTTGAAATATATGCCATCCCATAATTTCTAGACAGTTCCATCTCCACTCACTTCTGGCCCCTCTTCCCAATCTACCTTTTTATAGGTCATTTCTGCTACTCCCAGGAGGTCACTGCATAGTATTGCATCTGTCAAAATGCAGGTAGTCCATCAGGCTATCCTATGAGACAAATACCGGCACCATTGTCGGCCATTTGATCAACATGATTGGAAAACCATTCTTTCAATATGCACGCCTAGATACTAATTACCCTAGGTGCTCACTGTTGAGCCTCAAATCGCATAAATAAAATTCGCCAAACCAATATCCGTCTTCTCTCCCTTCTCAAATCCTCCCCATTATAAACTTTCCTCTCCCCTCACCGCAGCTAATTCCTTGCCCCTTTTTATTATTGTTTATTGTTGTCGAACGAGGTTGATGTATTCCATTTAAATGAAGCATTTTCTAAATTTCGCCCTCTTTCAAGCAATTCCTATCTTCCTCGTTCGCGCAGTGGTTTTCACACCAACGTGTTCGTTGCCCGAAGGAAATGAGGGGTCGATTTATGTGTCATCGCCACATGTTAGGTCTACGTTGACCATCCTATGGAGCTCCCTTGGCACTATCATCCTGTGCACATGGACTATTTTACACCTTTCTATACCGCCATCTAGAAAGACGAGAAGGCATGGCTTAGCTCGGGATACTATTGCCCACAACGGGCGAATGATTTGGAGGAAGTTCAAATGGGTGCTTCTTGCGTTAATCGTGCCGGAATTTTTGATCGGCAAAGCCCTAGGAGACCTTGTTTCAGCCTGGCTATCATCTCGGAACCCAGATATGAAGAAGCGCGCTGGAGAATTGGGAGTGAAATGGACTCTCACGCATGCTTATTTTGCGAACATGGGTGGATATATTCTGCATAAGGGTGATGGCATATTTTCCCGAAACCCACCTCGTCGATGCCTCTGCTGTGAGGCCTTCTCACATGAAGAACGGTTACATGAAGACTGGCCCCTTGAAGAACGGGTGCGGGAGTTACGAGCATGGGATTCGCCCGGTTCGAATGAATCCCTAAATTTTGACCTCCCTCTTGCTGTTGATGCGGAGCAGCTACATTCCCTGCTGTATGGGGATCATATCACAGACCTGCCCCAGCTTTCCCAAGAGCAAATCGAAGATAGGAGCAAGGGCGATATGCTCATCAAACTCTGGACCCTCTTCCAAGTCCTATAGCTTACCGTAGAACTGATTGTGCGAAAGGTCAACGGGCTACCTTCCTCACAGCTCGAAATCACTGCTCTAAGCTTCTCAGTCTGTGCGTTTATTACGTACATACTGCTACTTCCGAAACCCAAGGACATTATGGTTGCGGAAGTGATATTCACTCGTAGGCCGCTAAGTCTTGAAGACAAAAAGAAGATCTTGAAGTCGCAGAGTGTGCCATTTTTCGCCAATGTTTTATTTTCCACGAAGAAACCCGCTCCGCCACAAAGAACAATTCCTAATGATGTGTACAACCATATTCCAGCTCAATTGGCCGCCTACGTTTTCCAAGTTTCGCGGGGATTATATATCGAATATCTCGGCTTACTGGTTGGCTCAATCGCTTTTGGTGCTGTCCACCTCGTGGCCTGGAACTTCGAATTTCCAACTTCGGTCGAGCAAACCCTGTGGAGGATCGCAGCTGTCGCCACAGCGGTTTTGATACCGGCTTTCTATGGTTTATGGTTTCCATTACGCATAATACGCGCCCCGCCTCATATAGCGTATGCCTGCAGTACTACGACTTGGGTGTTGTATATAATAGCACGGCTATTTATTATCGTCGAAGTGTTTCGTTCCTTGGGGTACCTTCCTCCAGAGGCATTCGTGGCTACATGGTCAACTTCTATCCCACATTTTGGTTGAGTTCAGCTACAGCTTTTATTAACCAAATGATCGGATATGCAATACCATCATGTAGCGAGGGCTCCAGGCCGAGGGCACAGAGGCTTACGACATGTTTCATGAAGATGGAGAAAAGGGGCTGAGAACGGATGATAATGAGAATGTCAATCGCGGGCAAATAATGTAGTATAGTAGAAATGTTATGCGCTAGGTTTCAAATTGATTATGCCTGAATGAAATCAATCTATGTGAACGTCGCGCGACGTGAAGATATTACCTTGGATGTAAGAAGGTAGATTGGGGTTGCGGAATATTTCTTTTGAATGGAGCATGCTCCTCTTTATCCAGCAGCTTACAAGTCTGCCGTCTCTTTTTGAATCGTGAGCGAGCATAGCAACAGGCTTTGGCGTGAATAAACTTTACTTACCAGAAAATCGGTCAAACAGAAGTGAGAAAGTAATGAGATCAATGGACATTCGTTGTGACTGAAGAGAAAATTTGGACCAGTGTATATTTTCCTCGGTTGACAGTCAGCCACTAGCGAACAGCTGGCCGTTTATGGCACCGCCTGCCTACCACCCAGGTATTCGCCACTAGGCCCAACCGTTCTGTGATAGTCGACCGCTACTGCTTGTTACCTTTGTGTGGTATGATTATTTATATTCTACACACTGAGTACCTAGAGGAACCTTCAATATGTTGTCAATTGTTATGGCATTAATTATATATTTACCTCACACACAACCCCTAAACTACCTAAGTACGGTTGACGGGTATTTACGGCTACCGGACATTGTTGGCCATCCGCTGACTGGGGTGCTATAAAATCCGCTAACCCAAAATATAGGCGGCTGCTTGCCTGCCAATAGATCCCTCGACCCTGAACGTCTCCAAGGGTGCAACACCACACATGAAAATGGGAATCCTCCCCAGGTAGAAGTAGTCATGCCACTTCTACCACGCCCACGATGGCTGTTATTGAGTGATATCCACTTCCGATCGCGCGATGTCGAGCGCACAAGGAGAACGGCCGGATGGATTGTGTCGCTCGCGAGAGAGACGGACATTAGCCGCGTCGTTGTCTGCGGCGACGTGTTGACCGCGCGCTCGATGCAGCCTACCGCCGTCATCTCCGCCGCATACCGTTTCCTCTCGGACCTAAGCAGCTCCGTGCCTCACGTCAACGTCATCTTAGGAAATCATGATCTCGCCTATCGCCGCGACTATGCTACCACCGCTCTCGAGGCGCTGAACATGTCACGTTTGAGACCCTTCATAACGCTTCATGATGAAGTGCGCAGAGAGAATTGGGATGGTAGAGACGTGCTAGTTCTGCCCTTTCGTGAGGACCAAGCCGAGCTGACGGCCGCTGTGGCCGATATCCCCCTGGATGAGGCTGCCCACACCATCGCTTTTGCGCACCTGGCCATCAACCGGGCTGTGACACAGCGTCATGTGATTCGCGACGATCGTGGTGCTGTAGGGTACCCGATTCGATATCGGGGGCTTACTGGCCCGCACTATTTCAGGACTCTTGCCAGGCGAGTACCAATTGCCTAGTTCCGAGGATGCTGCTGTTCACTGACTTATGTCCTGCTAATGTAGAACTTTCACTGGTCACTTTCATAGTCACCAAACCATTCTTCAGTCAGACCAGCAACCCTCACCGGCTGGGTTTGAGGACCGTTTGCAGGGCAGTATCACCTACTTAGGCTCTCCTTTGCAATTGACTTGGGCCGACCTCTGCGATGAGGATCGCGGTGTTGTCTTGTTAGACCCCGCGACGCTGGAGCACGAGTTGATCGTCAATCCGTATGCCGTAGACTATATGACCGTCCAGGGCTCGGATGTCCAAGATGACACTATTGACGTTTCGACTGTGCAGGGTAAGCATGTTATGATGCTGGGGAGGCTCACACGGTTTCAATATTGGACTGCCCGGGACAAGTTGTTGTCGCTCGGCGCCCAGAGTGTGCGTGAGCAACGCTCTACGCCAACGGTGCGAGATGATTCAAATTCATTTGCGTACCAAGGCTTAGGCGCTTCCGTCCCAGAAAGTGATCGTGGTGTTGCTTTTCAATCTGCTGAACCAGATGATTCGCTTGTGGAACCAACCCAACCAAATCTTGATGAGCAGAACACGTCGCCGGAGCCCGATGATCTGCGTTCAATCAGGATTCACCCGGTTGAATATGTGCCCGATTTTGTTCGATTCTCCGCGGCTGAATCCATGGACGAGGCAAAGACTATTGAGTTGGGCCAAAGGCTGATAATGGCCTCCGAGTTGACGACTACTTCTGATGACAATGCAACTTACAAGACACTGCTAGACCCATCCTATTCCGTCGCCACCCAGAACGATTTTCAGATTTCCACTAAACAGGTCTTCGTAGCGAGACCACGTTCGATCGTGATTTCCAATTTTCTCGGCGTTCGAGATGAGTGTACTATTAATTTCGACGGGGACCTAGGGCGCGGCTTGACCTTCGTTGTTGGGAGCAACGGCTCTGGGAAAAGCACGCTGATCGAAGCAATAGTCTGGTGTCAATTTGGGCGTTGTATCCGAAAAGGGCTGTCGGTCAGCGATGTCGTCAATGATATCACTGGCAAAGATTGTATGGTCAGTCTATCATTTTCAAATGGGTACACGATTACTCGATATCGGAAACACAGGACCCATGGCAATCGGGTTATAGTTTCGCTTCACGGTCTAGAACAGCCACAATTCGAGCATGGCGAGGCTCGCGCCAGCCAGGCCGCACTTGACGAACTTTTGGGTATTGATTATGAAGAATTCATCAAGATGGTTGTTTTGGGGCATGAAAGTGCGGCCAGCTTTCTCAGCTCAACGCCCGCCCAGCGTCATGACTTGATCGAGTCAACCCTCGGGCTATCTACACTAGATAAATCAGCCGACCTGTCACGAAGAATGCTACGTGAGATTGACGACGATACTGCCACCCTTCGTAACAGGATCAATACGGTCGAACAGGCCATGTCCCTCATCAAGGATCGCATTTCTAACAGGGAAAACGAGCTGCAACGCTTGCACAAAGAGAAAGACAAAGCAAGAGAAGCAATCAGCCTGATGCAGAAAGATTTTGGACTAGGCCAAATTGGCGGGGATGATCCCACAGGCCGCCGAGGCCTTCAGGCACTCGAAGAAGACCTGGATGCGTTGAGTACGAGATTGGAAGAACTCAAGTCCAAGATCAAAGGAAGTCGACAAGAGGTAGACCAAGCCAAATCCAATTTGAGGAGTATGGAGATTCAGATGCGGAGAGAGGCCGCCGCAGAGCAGCCAGCGTCAAATCTGAGTATTCACCAAACTAAGAGTCAGCACCAGGCTCCGCGAGAAGAGCCCCTAACGTCCAACATCCAACAGTTGGATGCAGGAGCGACGGAGCACATTCATTTATTCGAACCAACACTTCAACATGTTACCGCAACTATTTCACGACTCCAAAATGATGCGCTGGGTGCCATTGACTCTCTGAAGTTGGGAAGCCCGGCGAATCAACTTGCCCTGCATTTCATTCGAACAAGTTTCCTATTATCGGAACAACTCTCGAGGTATATCAACAGCCTTTTAGATTATCTCTCATCCCTCCCTCCAAGGCAGCATCAAGAACATGCGGATGAAACCAAGAGTCTAGTTGAGCAGACTCCAACGAATTCTTCCACAACAGAATCAAACAGGATCAAGCCGATCAACAAGCCAGACGAGAGTCACACGGCAGCGGCACCGGATAGTGCGCTGAATAAACAAGCGCTCAGCAAACAAGCCCCAGACTCGCCATCGAATAATTCGTTGAGCGTCAACTTGCAGGAGGCAAGGCAACGGCTATCCTCTTTACTGAACCACTTGTCAGAATTGTTGGAGCAACAAGGTGTTCTGCAAGACCGGCAGGCTAAATGCCAACGTGAAATTATCAACATCAACAAAGAGGTGCAGAAGCGGGCTGCCCTTCAGAATAAGTTGGCCGAGAAAGAGCGGGAAATTGCAATATACGAAAAGTTTATGATGGAAGAGACTTCGACGCTTGAAAAGCAACGCTCCAGTCACACCTCTATAACAGCAGAGATGGAATCGCTGCAGTCTACGCGAGAACCGTTCGCATTCTGGGAGGAGTCCCTGTCACGACGACGAACCAAATCAGTCACGGCCGCCACCTTCCGCGGCTATGTACTCGACAAGAGCATACAAGAGCTCAATCTCTTAGCCTCGGATATACTACTCGTCCTATATGAAAATACTCGACATGCTCGTGAGCTCACGAAAGGCATGTTACGAACGATAATAGCTGCCGATCCCGACTATGATCAAGATTCTGAAAGCCGGCAAAACATTGGTCTCCTTGACCAGACACTAGGCGTCAGCAAGGAACTGTCGTATGCAAAACGCAGTGGCGGCGAGCGCAAACGCATTGACCTCGCCGTTTTCTTCGCCCTCGTGCAGATCTTACAAGCCCATAGCAGGCACCGCGCCCGTTACATACTAATCGACGAGGCATTTGACAGCCTGGATGCGGCTGGACAGGCGGCCGTTGTGCGATGGTGCATGCAACTCATGGCTCGGACGGACTTCCAGCTCGTCGCTACTCATAGCGAGTACTTAATTAGTTCTGCGCGAGGTTCGTCGAATGACGAGGATAGTGATGACATCCGAAGCCAGTCTTCGGTCTTGTCCGCTGTAATGACTGAGGAGGGCACCAAGTACTCTCATGCCATGGTCTAAACACGACGGATCCTAATTTCATATCGCTATGGCCTCCTGGACACTTCATTCCTTGTCTTGAGGTGCAATCTATACCTATCTTCGGCGGGCCATCCATAGAGCCTAATTTACACACATGATTACTCTATCCAATCCTAACTATACTACTGTACAAGATGATGGAATAGGTTATGTAGTAGCCTATCTCATGAAATTAGTTAAATGACGCGTTGATGCCTAGTTGAAGAACAAAGTGACTCGGAAGTCTAGTAGCTACTCTCTTGCGACCTTTCCCCCTGATTCTCCCTGACCTCCTTGTGCCTTACCCAGAGCGACTACTGTTCTTCACGAGGAGAAATCCAGGAAGATCGACTCAGTCAGGCGAGGCTCGTTAGGCTTGTTATCGCAACGCGACAACATCGCGGTTGCAGAGCGTGGCAGGCGGTATCGCAATAACAGTAAGTGCTTGACTAGAACTTGTTCGTCTTCACTTCCTGGTAATATCATATTTAACCGGTCGCAATCTGCGCGATGGATAACACTCTCTTACTACATTGTAGAAATAGAAGTTAAAACAGAAGGCTGAGCGAAGAAGTAGGGTATCGTTCGCTCTCACAATCACCCCGCGTGACGGTGCCGCGTCTGCCTTTCATCAGACTATCACACACGAACTTCTCCAACAAAATTTATACTAGCAAAAGGACTGTATCGCTCAAATTTAAGCCTAATGATCCTATGTTTCTATCCTACGAAGTGTCCGACAGCCATGTTGCCGAGTTCGCAAGATGTTGTACATGAAAGTCAGGTAGCCTTCCAGCAGAAGCCACTTGCGCTGACTTCGCATCATCCCGACGCAGCGACCGCACTTGAAATTGAAAACGAGCGTAAATTCGCACAAAGTCGCCAAAAGAAAACGAACGCAGCCCATTGAACGGTATTCCGGCTTATAATGAGAAAAAACCATGCCAATTCGATTAATCAGAGGGATGATCGATCATCTTCGGCGATCTGGGGCTTGAAGATGAAGTGAAAGTGATATTCGAATGATGTCTTCCGAATGTGTAGGATTTGGTGATATGCCTGGCAGTGACATAATGACAAGGATTCTGAGGAGTTTTGAGAGTTTCTAGAACACACGTCACGAAATTCAATGCTCTGATCCTTTAATGACAGTTATCGGTTACATGTGCGCTTGGCCGTCATGAGCTGCAAGCAGATCCTACTCGGTTACCAGCGACAATATTCAACGCAGCGAATCTACTCAGGTTTGGCTAGGAGCTGAAAAGAAATCGTGCAT
Organism: Nemania sp. NC0429; assembly: GCA_022578495.1. Lineage (NCBI taxonomy): Eukaryota > Fungi > Ascomycota > Sordariomycetes > Xylariales > Xylariaceae > Nemania > Nemania sp. NC0429. Next base: position 395,547 of record MU392166.1, on the reverse strand, counting down.
GGCGCGAAATGCGTAGCTGATAATGTGTGTATGAAATAGCCTACAAATAGACTCCCTTAGAGGTTGGGAGGGATTCTCCGGAATAATTACAAGCTTCTCAAAGAGAGGGTATACGCCTATACGTTTATACAACGTTAGGTAGTTATTGAAATTCTCAGATCCTTAGTAACTAACCGGACACTTCCTATACAGCCCCCATGAGTACAGGTGTAAGCTCCGTAGCAGCCTGATTGATCGTCTGCGAAGGAGCAACGCCTCTTTCATCATCTGCAATTTTTCTTCAGGCGATGTAGTATTCTAAGCTTCTCTCAACGCTGCGCTCTTTCTCTATCATTCAACTGAAACTTCTAAAAAAGGATTCGAAGTTGGCAGTTTACTGATTCGATGGTTACACCAGAATAATCCCCAGCCTGGCCGCGCCGCCGCCACGCGAATGAATCCTCCCTAACTTAAACTATCCGCTGCAATGTACCGCATAAGCACGCAACGAGGTCCTGGACATCATGCTCGGAGATCCCAATGCTCGCAAAGTCGATCTTCATCCGGCTTACCAACCCTTGGGAACAGAATTCGTTCGGATGCAGATTATCCAAAGGGATTCTATTTCATCAGCCGCTTTCTTTGATCCTCCTTCGTTGTGGTGGCTTAGTAGTAGCAGAAGGAAAATCAGTTAATCATTAATAGATTATGTGTATAACTCTGCTTAAGAAAAACCATCAAGGCTTAATTAACCGTAGGCCGACATTGTGTAACTGTGTTCTCTCCAGTTAGGATATATTATAAAGTGGCTAGTTATCATAAAATAGACTGGCATAATTATTAACAATTACCAGTAATACTGACGGACCCAGGTAGTTTGAAGTGCAAGTCCGAGTTAACTGATCTAACTTTAAACCGATCATGATAGATATAATCAATACCGTTACCGGCCCATCAAAAAATCATCGTGGCGTCAAAATGTCTCAACAGGGAAAAATGAACACTTCAATCTGGCCCGCCGCGGCGAGTAAAAGAAAAAAAAAGACAACACCTAGTGTCAGACCTGATGATTTCCGTAGTAATTGTGAGCCACCTGGCTAACTATCACTCAAGGGGTAAAGCCACAGTAGTTATAAGCCAATATTCAGGCTTGGTAAACCCATTGAGCCCTTCATCAGCTACTGGGGGAAGGCTTGTTTGCAACGACGTCCGAAATCTACGTGATACTATACGCCCGTGGATTACAGTATGAGCCTGGAAATCTCACGTGAACCTACGTGCCTTCGCTGTCGCCTTCTTCGCTGTCGTCTCCTACGCTATAGGCTGGTTTAATGTAGTCTTTTTCGCTGTAGTCTTTTTCGTTGCAGTCTTCTTCGCTGTAGTCTTCTTCTACTGGGATACCCACCGCCGGCTCGAACTGGGTGACCACATCTGACATGAGCGCTTTACGGTCACTGCCGACGATCGGCATCCACTTTGGCCTTTTCGTTGAATAAAGGCGAGGATTCTGTACGGCAGGAAGGATGTCGCCCGTTTTCACGTCCTGGAAGTTAAAAGAGAGTAGGGGTTCCTTACGATGCGGCTGCTGAAGGCGTACGAAGGGGCCTGAGAAAATCCTCGTATCCTCGTCGATCCTGAACCTACTCAGACAGGCGTAGCGGAATTTTGTGGATACGGAATTGCAGACCCTCCATGTGTCGTAGTCGACGAAATCGAGTATCCGGTCATAGAGTTCGGGAGGGAATACGCCTTCCGATTTGGACGTTGAGCGCCTAGTGGCAGCGACTTCGAAGAAGTTCACGAGCGCTGCGAGTCCGGGGAACTGGGACTGCAGCCTGTGTGCGGTCCCCGTGCAATTTGACCTCATGATCTGCTCTCCACGCACAGGTACGCGATCCATGCCGTCCTTGAGCTCTGGACGTTCGCGTGGGTGCGTGCTCATACAATAATGTTGGCGCAGAGGCGACAAGTGGATTGGTTCGCTGACTCGGACCACGGGCTCCCCGTCATCGTCACTCTCACGGTCGAAAAAGACTTCTGCAAAAGTTGCTTGGAAGAGACTCAGCACGACAATTTGAAAATAGCGGCGCCCTTGTTCGAGGCCCCAGTCAACGGCCTTCTTAACGGCGGCACCGTCAAGCGTCATGGCCAAGCTGACCAGTACATCTTCGTGCCAGTACATTGTTTCTGGTGGCGAAACACCTGGGGCGTCGCCTGGTCGATGGGACATGGAGCCGAACTGGAGTAACGGGGCGTCGAGGAACCCACACGACTGAGGCAAACGATCTGACTTGCGCCCCCACTGTTCACAACTGCAAGGATCACACTCCCCCCCAGCGGGAAGCGAGAAGAACCTGGCCGTGCCTGATGCGATCGAAACAAGCGCAAAAACCAACTCGCGAAACGGAAAGGAAGCTGGGCTCCATTCCATACCAAGTCTAATGATGTAGAATTTGTATTGAATGATAACCTCGGCCAGCATGCGAGTAAGAAAAGCTGTTCGGGCCGAGGCGATGCCTGTCCTTGGGGCTACGAGATCGATGCAGTAGTTCAAGTCAGGGCGATTTTCGGGCGGCTCCAAAGCTGTCGAGGCTATATACTCGTCTGGGCAGATATCGAGCGAGATGGTGGGCTTGTATTGGTAAATGCTTTCGGCGATAGCTTCGATCCATAGATTGTTGTTTCGCGGTATGTGAGAGAGCTTCCAGTGGATGCCGAAATTCATCGTGAGGACCTCACGGTCGAGGTTGATGATGTAATAATATTCGATGTCCCAATAATAGCCCATTCGTCGTGGAAGCTCCGAGGGAAGCTCGAGAAGTTCGTCGAAATAGGAGTCGTCCGGTTCCGAGCCGTCGTCGCGAATCTCGTAGACGTGTTTTTCCAGCTCGTCTTGTTTAGCCGCGTACTTGGCCCGCATCTGCTCGAGCCATTCTGTGGGCTGTCAGTCAGACGGGGACATGGCCCATTGAGGGAGAGAGGAGAGGGGGGGAGACGCGCCCTGATACTTGTCCGGGGCGGCGGGGATGCTCGCGACTATCTGGGCGCCCAAGCCTTCATAATAGGTGTCGTACTGGTGGTAGCGAATATAGTAGCGACCACGGAAGCGAACAATCTCAAGACCGCGAGTTCCCATGACTATTACTTCGACCTCGATCTATTAGCATGCCACTACCAAGTTGTTGCCACAGAGACTGGTGTTGATAGCGATGACAGCCGTCTTGCAGCATGGAGGTTTGGTGAGTTGATGCTTGTGAAATCCTCGGTTTGTCTATAGACTCCTTGTAGGGAGGAGCTGTTGTTGTTATTGTTATTATTGTCATTGTTGTCACTGTTGTTATTGTTACCTTGGGTGATACTTAAGGGATAAGTTGTTGTTGTTTGTTCGAGGTGAGGCCCCGCACTCTCCAGAGACACATGTTGTGGGGCCAACCCCACCTACGGCGCGCTATAGCCTTAGGTCCCGACCGGACATCCATGTAATTGTCCGCCCCTGCTGCCTGCCGCCTGTGAGTGGCTGCCGTTTACTGGTTACACTGCCACCTCTCCAAGTGCCATAGATTGATTGTAATTGACCGTTTAGAATAGAGCGCTCAAAAGTTTTCGTTACTGCGTAGGACATTTCGGAGGAACGCTCAAACTCGGACCACTCGAATTTCTAGAACACCCGGGAAAAAAAAGATAAAAAAAAGCAAGTTATTTACCCTGAGACCTGCGATCGGCTTAACGAACTATGTAGCTGGACGAAACAACACGATTAGGATGATGCGAAGTTCTAGTCGGCTCTCTGACATCAGTCATTATCGGCAATATCTCTAAAATTTATCAATGATACACACGAATTATTTGAACCCAGGAACTGCCGTATGTCGTTGAACTGTCTTTTCAAAAGGCAACCAGCCCGGGTACTTCAATCGTTGCTCGACGGGCAGATACCTACTACCTATGACAACGGGTGAGAGTAACGCCGCTAACCCCTGGACCGGGGTTAACAGTGCTCTATACAGCTCCACTTATCCGCGGCGGTTAACCCCTATTGCCGCGCCATATCCCGATGTCTTCCAAGCGTTCATAAGGAACCTAGAAGCTCCATCGTAAGTCAGGAGGGCTAATATTAGCATATCAGAGTAAGTTAGAAGCGGGCTTGGGCTGTTCAATGATGCTACGAGTCAGAGTACGTCTCAGATTGAATATAGACCTCTGTCGCATTTTTCGGCCATGATCCAGACGTACCTATATTATGTCCGAAGAGTCAACTGGGAGGTTTGAATTCCCATGGCCAAAGTTCCAGCTAATGGGAAACAACAATTCACTGTGTTCCCGGCTTCAATTATCTGATGTGGGGTTGACATTTCGAACACTGCGAGGAAGGAATATGGATATAAATGCAATTGAAACGTCTATAGTGTGTGATCACTTCTTGTCTTCAATGTTTCTATAATAGAGCATTCTAGTTCTACGGTTGGGCTATGGGTTGCTTATTGCTAAAGCAGCCAGCTCAGGGCTTGCCGATCAAGCAACAAAGACGTAAGAAGCGAGAAAATGGACCCCCGATGTGTTGTTAGCAATTGTCCTTAAGTTTCGGAACCATCTTCGCTATATTGGCCATGTTCGGAATCGGAACAGGAATGTTGACAAATGGTTCTCTGTAATGTATGCTCCTCAATGGGTTCGATCGTAGTTGAAAGGCTGCGAAAATATCTCGGCCTGATTGACTAATAGGGATATCTCAAAAGCAATCGAAGTCCTGAACGAGCTAGATGAAATGCAACGCATGCCCCCAAAATAGACAACAATGAGCGCCGAGTCGGACCCCCCCTATCCCGAGTTATTGCTCCTCAACTCATCAATCCAGGCCAGGTGCTCGTGAGAAAGTAGCACTGGGTCATTTGTCTCAAAATCAGAGTTGAATGGTATGCTGTCCGTTATATGGCCGTGCAACTGGTCACCGACCCCGTGTGAGCTCTTACCGCCGACGTGCTGTATGAGGTTTGGAGTAAGAGCCCATCGCAGCTCATCGTTTGAATTGGCATAGTCCTCGAGGAAAGTGTCCACGGCGGCATGCGAATCGTTCGAGTGGCGGTAAAGGGGTAGTAGATTCTCCGTGATTTGGTTTTGAGGGATCACGAGACCTTGGCCGCAGCATCCATACATCTGCATGAGATTGACACCTTGTCTTTTGGGTAACATGCAGTTCCGGCCAGCGGCGAAGAATAGACTGATCATCATGGGCGTGCAAATGCCGCAGATGATAACTACCAGTTCAAAGGGTATAGCTTTACGGGCGGCTTGGAAGTACCGGCGCAAGCTTAACACAAGGACAAGGCTAGTCAGAGAAACGAGGGTGCTGTAGCCAAGATAATATGGCCATTCTTCGGCGTTCCAGCCCAGAAGGCGGCCATCGTAGAATATGCGCAGGTATAAGACTATGTATTTCACAAGTGAGCGCTCTTGCCCCTTTTAGGTTGTGGCCGAGGATCTGGGGCAACACAACAAGTCTGCTGCCCCCAATAGGGGTCAACGGCGTTCGGTGTGAAGCGACAGCAATTTGCTATGAAAATGGTGGAAAGCGAAACATGGACCTACAGTGATCCCTACCCATTTCCCGCGTCTTCCTAACCGCTGATCGGAGAGCGAGTAATGTGCGGTGATACCACCCGTCTAGTGCGATCACGTCGTCTTCGAGGGTTACGGTATACGCTGGTCGCACCTTAGCACATTCGGCTAACAAGACCGAATAATCTATCTTTTGCTTGCGTGCGTGGGCCGGATAGCTGTCGTCGCTTTCGAGGGTTCGGATTAATTCTAACAGCTGGGGGTCGTTCGGGTAGGCCGGCAGGCTGTCGGCCATATTGCGCAGCCAGGAAGCGGTGCTATCTTCATGCTGGGATTGGTCGCTGTGGGCCAAGAAGACAACCACGTATATCTGCCGTCTCTCTAGCTCGTCGAGTCCTTCAAGAAGCGAGCCGAGCGTATCTCGCAGATAGGAGAAGCCGTGCCGGTTTACGGACCCGATGGCTATGCATAGTTGAGGCGCTTTGGTGTCGTCCCATTTTATCTGCTCTAGCCTTTCCGCCCTGTCGGTGAACTTTCGGGCCTGCTCCTTGCGGATGGCCGAGTACGATAGCTGGAGAGCTTTGTCGGGTCTCCAGAAGACGGACGAAGGGTCCCGGTGACAGGCCTGGGAGAGATAGAATACAGATACACTATAGAGAAGGAAGAAACTAAGCAGGAAGGACAGTAGGCGGCGATCCCTAGTCCAATTTTTCATGAAAAGCATATCAGCATGAGACCTCCGCACAACCTATAAGAAACACGTGGCTTGTATCGGAAGTATACGTCAAGCGAGATGAATGGATAATTAGTGGCTAGCAATTTGAAGTAGCCATGAGCCCAACAGTGAACGAGATGTTGTACCCAAAATGTTGCGAAGAAAAAAGAGAAGGGCAAAGGCACAATTGAAGATGAAGGGATAGACATCATCTCTCAAACGGCCGTCGCATCATTAAATGATTGAACAAATAATGGTTATGAACAGGGAACAAAGGCCACCGATTGGCCCAGGATGACTCCTACACAGCGAGGGAGTAATTAGAAGACCAGGAGTAATTTGGATAAACTTGACAAAGTACTTATCTACGAAGTCTGATCGACACAGTCCGTAGCATTCGGGAAAAAACACAAATATGTAAGCATGATCGTCATTACCAGATAATTAGAAGCGGCTGATTCAACCGTACTGTGAGAAATCCTCCCCATCCTACAATACTACTGCAACAGCGCGGCGCACGCTACACGCGGATCTTCTACACTAGGCAGCCGTATGCCACACTTGTTTGCCAGTCAGGACCAATCGGAGTCGAACGAATTGACATCGATATTCTCCAATGCCTCGCAGCTTTGTCCCTCTTTTCATAATCAACCTCCAATTGCGGCGAAACCACAGTTGACGTCACTTTGTCTCAGTCAATCATGACCCCTGGCAGACCAGGCGCAAGGTACCTATCCACGATGTTGTAACACAGAGGTACGTACGTACTTATTGTTTCTTTCTAGTAACATCATTGCTAACATTCATTCTATTCAAGTGCGTGCTGATATCAAGATAGCGAAACGGCCAGCATCCACCGCAACATTCAAGACGGCGTTTGTATGAAGACTCAGAAGTGCTGGATGTTAGAAGAGGTCATGACCCGAACACACCGCCCTCCATAATCAAAGCATTATTTTGACTGTTTGACAGATAAGTTGACAACTTAAACAAAGCAATTCTTTAATTTATTTACTATAACAAAATAATTCAGTCATATTTGATTAGTTACTTGCCAATTACTTGAGATAATTTTAAAAGATACTAGATGTATTGTAGAACACTGTACATTTTGTTGGCATTATTATCCTTATCGAGTATGAAGATGTTATCGGGTGTTTTACTGGGTGGATACAACATGGGCCATAGGCACACTAGGCCCACTGAGGCTAGGGCCACCACCAGGTAGGACCACTACGGCATGTGAAGCTATTCAGAAACTAGCCGGCGACTCGGCGACTCGGCGGTTTTAACAAACGTAGAAACTCTAGGCCCTACTTATGTTCAATTATTTGATCACGTATTTGAATGAAACAAGCTAAAAGATGTAGCGAAATGTGTCAAACAAGCTATTTTCGGGTGTCAAATCAGTCAAAACAAAATAAAGGCCGTTGTTTTATTCGTTTGCGTGTGGGGAGCGCTGCCAGAACGATGCGCCTGTAGAAATGTTCCCCCAGACTTGGGATCTGTCGAGTCTATGATGGCCAGCAGTAGTCGCTTATTCTGCATTACGAACATGAGGGTGTAGAAACACCACATGCAAAACTCCCGGCCCATACAAGATTCCGATCGGCTTCGGGGAGATGGAAGCACAGGCTTCCCAGCATTCATACCAATAGAGGTCGACGTCGCAATAAATTGATGCGTCATTACTGCGTGCTACACTGAAGGCCCCTTCATCCGCGCACTAATTTATTAACCCGACGTAATGCTTAACCCGTGTTCATGTCCGTCAGCAGTGCCGAGAGGCTAAACTCCGTAGCGGAGTACGGGATAATCAAGCTGCGGGATACGCCGTATTGGGCCGTTATGTTATATATTAGACGGCGTCGCATACCCTTGAGATGTAGATTTCATTCGTGGCATTCCATACTCATTCTCTGAGAAAACCTCATTTGAAACTTCATCAAAGTTGAACGCTCCCACCAACATTTACCATGGCCAAGACACACCCCGCAGCCATCTCCGCTGAGAAGGGCAGTCGCTTGACTATCGTGGAGCGCGCCACTCCCGAGCCAGGCCCAAATGATATTCTCATCGAAGTCAAGGCCGTCGCTTTGAACCCCATCGACTACGCCCAGCGCGACTTCGGCCTGCCCCCAGTGCCCGTGTACCCGGCCGTGTTGGGAATCGACGCCGCCGGCGTCGTCGTCAAGGTCGGCTCCGCCGTAACGGGTCTGGCACCAGGGGCCCGAGTTTTCGGACTCGTCTCGTCCTTCTTCCAGAACGGCGTGGCGGAATACGGCTCTTTCCAGAAATACGCACTGGCGCGATCGGAGGGAATCATCCCGCTCCCAGACTCCCTCTCGTTCGAGGAGGGTGCCATCTTCCCACTTGGTCTTTTCACTGCCTTGACCGCCTGGACTAGCGTTGGCATCTCGCTCGACACCCGGCACACGCCTGCGGATAAAGAAGCAGTGTTGATCTGGGGCGGGGCCAGCAGCGTGGGCACTTTCGCTATCCAGACTGCTAAGATCCTGGGCTTCACCCCCTACGTCACCGCCAGCCCCAAACACCACGAATACCTCAAGAAGCTCGGGGCGCACGCCGTCTTCGACTACAGGGCGGACGACGTCATCTCGCAGATCGTCGACGCGGTGAAGAAGGACGGCGTCAACTTGCGAACCGCACACGGCGTCGTCGACACCTCGCTCGAGCCGGTTTTGGAGGTTATCAAGCAGACGAAGGGCGATGCGACGGCCAAGGTCGCCTCTTCGGCCTTCCTCGCGCCGGGCCACGCGACGCTCGAGAATACCGAGATCGCGTTTACTGCCGCGTCATACGACGAGGCGGAGCGAAATGTGCATATCCACAAGTGCTTCCATGAATGGCTGGCAGGCGGTTTGAAGTCGGGGTCAATCGTTGCCAGCCCCTCTGTTCAGGTTGAAGCCGGCGGCCTGGAGGGTTTGAATGCGGCGCTGGATAAGTTGAAGGCTGGCGTCAGTGGAGTGAAGATTGTTGTGCCATTCTAATGAATGGCCTAGCGCAAACCCATTGTGCTATCACTTTTCCGTTCACTGCATATAGAATAAGATTCCATGACGAAGATGATCCCTAGGTGGTAGTCAATAATAGGACCAGCTCTTCAGATAGACTCTAAATGTACGTAATGATTTCGATCTGGAACTGAGGTAGCGGGGTGTTATCGAGCGACAGCAACAGGAATGTAGATACAAAAGCATAGCATACCGTACAGCTAGCCGAAATACACATGACCTCTCGCAGCCTACGTACCTAGATCAGCTCCTCAGCCTTGTATAATCCCTTGGGCCACTTACTACTGTTAGGTCGTGAAGACATTCAAGCCATTACGCTTGCATAGGGAACCTGCACGAATTTGATGGCCACTGAGATGTCATCAGAGTCTCCTTAACTATGAGAATCACCGTCCAAATAGGTGGTATACACACCCCGAAAGATCTTTGTGGCTAGGGCGGCGCGGGGTGCATAACGTGGCGCAATACGCAATACGTAATATCAATCACCCCAAGAGAAAGAATGATCTCACTGGCAGCGGCACAACGTGAAGATGCGATAGTCCTCGAAAGGTAAAATAGGTACTACAAGTGCGACGCAGCGGGCACCTTCACTTGTGTGAGATCAGAGGTCTGCAACCAGCACTGCGAGCGAAACTTGCAAAGACATCATACACCCGTATATTCTTGACAGGTGCCGTATCGAATTCCAGTCGAAATGGAAGATCAAACAAGAAACAGAAGCACTCCAGTTGCCCACGAGCGTGAGATATTCTACGCGGGCGGGCGCTGGATTCAGGATTCTGAGGGTGGAGAAAGATTCGGAGAACAGATGTACGTCGAGAGATTGATCCCTGCGGCCGCGAGTGAGAAGAACGCGGATCACGATCCAATCATCCTCATCCACGGAGCTACGAGATCGGGTGCGGTAAGCATAATTAATCATCCTCTCTCTCGTACGAGTAAATACCCTACCCATTATGCCGTGTTAACTGCAAGCGATAGGATTGGCTCACCAAGCCCGACGGAGGACCCGGCTGGGCATCCTACTTCCTCTCTCAAGGCTTCGAGTGCTATCTTGTCGACCTGCCCTTCCGCGGTCGGAGCCCCTGGCATCCCGACGACGGCAAGCTAGTCACGGTCTCGGCGCGAATGGTGCAGAAGCTATTCGCGGCTGGCCGGGAATACGGGGACTGGCCCAAGGCCAAACTCCACACGCAATGGCCGGGTACCGGAGCCGTGGGCGACCCGTTCTTCGATCAATTCTTCGCCTCGACCCTACAGATGTTAGCCGACGTCACGAAGCAGGAGTCGGCCGCGCAGGCCGCGTGCGCGGCGCTTCTCGACCGCATTGGGAAGCCGGCCATCGTCCTCGGCCACTCGTCCGGCGGCTCCACGCCCTGGGTCCTCGCCGACATACGCCCGAAGCTCGTCCGTAGCATCATCGCGCTGGAGCCGACGGGCCCTCCCTTTTTGAGAAAAGTGCTGAAGCCCGGCGCCGCCGACTCCCAGTACGCCCCCGGCACCCGGTACGGCGTCGCGAACGCGCCCCTCACGTACGATCCGCCCCTGACGGATCCGGACACAGATCTGGTCCGGGCGAAGATCAAAGCCCCCTCCGCGGATCTGATCGACTGCCTGATCCAGGCGCCGTCGCCCCCGCCGCGTCAGCTCATCCGCCTCAAGGGGATCCCTGCAGTCGTGGTCACAGCGCAGGCCTCGTACCACGCGCAGTACGATTGGGCCACGGTCGAGTATCTAAAACAGGCCGGGGTCCGCGCGGAACATTTAAAACTGGAAGACAGGGGGGTTCTCGGAAACGGACACATGATGTACATGGAAAAGAATAGCGATCAGGTCGCTGCCGAGATTATCAAGTGGATCGACAGGGTTGACGTGGAAAAAGATTGAAGAGGAATAATTAGCGGGCGCTACGCGCGATGCTCTAGAACGCGTCCAAAACCAAATTTACGGCTTGGCAGTCTAATGGCCTTGAGTATAAAATACCCCCTCGCGTGCCGGAAGCCGAGTTATCTGCATTTGCTACTTCTGCTTGCCAAGTATCTGTTCGGGAATAGGAATAAGGAGAAAGGAGCCAAGACACCGGAACAGAGCCAAGAGATCAAGTATGAAGCCAAAGCCCACGCAATGGTTCTCCGACTAATAATCGATGACGAGAGGAAGTCGAGGAACACGGCCGATTTCAGCTACGCATCTGATCCACGCGCTGTACGTGTTATCATACGGCGACGGTCAACCTTTCATCCTTGTTTCCCCTCGGTTACTGTTTGGTTCTCCTTCTCTTCTTCTTTTACAAAACCACGATGCGATTAGGTACTATCAGCCATTCAATTGGTTAAATTTTTAGCGTTATCTGTCTTATATCTTATGTTATAGGTATTTTTTGGCAAATTTCGGCTTCCTCTCTGCTAATCGACCCATACGGTCCGGTCGAGCGGGGGACCAATGCCGTTTTGCGGCCCGAGATACGGCTTTTGATGTGCTGCTTTAGGCTCTTTTTCGGTTCCTTTCCGGATATCCCGAGGTTGTGGCCCTTAAGTACGAACAATCTCGGCGTCGCCTTACTCTTGCAGGTCCCTCGGGCGACAGGACACTTTGCAGGTAGACAAAGTAGCCCTATCGCACCGCCAAAATGAGTCAGCAGGCATCTTAGTAGTGTGTTTAGAAGATAAGCCTGGCGTGTACTGAATGCCGAAGACATTTGTACTCGAGCCATGAGTCCAGTGCAGGAAAAAATATCCGCCACCTCACCGCGACTTAAGAGGACGAAACTGCCTTATGCTCTGCCCTGCTCTGCACATGACTAGATAGGTGCCTCTGTGTAAAAGGGGGGGATTGTACTTCGTAGTCCTGCGCCGCTGAGTGCCGGCGCTAGACAAGGTTCTCCGGAGGTTTTATCGAAGCCCCCAGCTTGCCAAGGAATCTTGACTAGGGAGCAAAGTCTTGTTGCTACGACCATTTCAACCTTTAGATGCCTACATGAATCACTAAACGCACGAAAAGAGTTACGGCGTTACGGAGTTTCGCAGATTATTCTAATTGACATGTTCAAGGAACTCCTATTTCAAGTTTGCTGTTGGTCTAGGTTAGTCCAATCTCTGCAGTGTCTGTTTTGCGGGGTCTGCGAAATCTTCACCCTGGCCTCTGCTCAGGGGTTTTTAGGCACATCAGACGGGATTAGAGTTTAAGCAATGGAGAGTCCAGAGGCCGGCAGCGCAACCCCTCACTTTGTAAAGACAATATGTGGCGGCCTATCATTACCTACTGGGTGGGGTGAACACCGTAGCGGGCTCGATCTGGACCCCTTATGGTATATAGGTCTATTTATTCGCTATGTAGCTCGTTCGGTATGCAAACTTTTCTTTCGTTCTAGATTCGTACTCGAAACTAGCTGCGACTGAAACTATGACCTGGAGATATATGTAGTCAAAAGTGAAGAAGAGCGAAGAGTAGAATCGGAGAAACGTCTGAGGATTCCTGATGGTGCAGTCATTATAGATCACGATGTAGACATACATATGTCATTTCGGAGCTGTTTGACTCGTGGGCATAAAGATTTCGAAGCTGTCACTCCGGATATAAGACATTATACTTCCGCTAGGAACAAAGCTAAATAGTTGCAGTCGAGAACAGTCTGGACTTCTCAGAAATACTTCTCGCCCCCTTTACCTCCCACCAATGCCAAGAAAGAGGCTTTGCCTCTGTAGTCTGTTAAGAGTCTCACTGACATGGTACTACGCACTGACGATGCACCCCAAAGCTAGGACGGACAGGAAGACTCCTGCAATATCGCAGTGTTTCGGGCCCTCCGGCCATCCATCCTGTACAGACATCGTGCCTCGTTTGGACAAGGTAGTTTGTTAGGGTATCCGCTCCTTGTAGTAGTTCATCGATGCCCAGGATGGCAGGTGATAATATATCAGAATCCGCTAGAGAGCGTGAAACATTCAGGTCGGCCTGACCTCGTTCTTTCTTGTTATTGTTTACTTTTTCAAACTGATCTTATCTTGCTGACGATGTTTCGCAGACATGACCCGACATTGTTAACGGATATTATATACAACGACACGGGGGAGCTGGCTCCCAACTTACGACTTTCCGCCACAGCGGACCCAATTCTAACCGCACTCGCTCAATTGGGAGCCTGTCGAACGGGAGCGTCGCGGGCGTTCATATCGCTTTTCGATCAGGCACATCAATACTTCATTGCAGAAACAACCCAGACATCATCCTTGCGCCCCGATGTTGGCGACGACGACGAACCCCCGCCCGAGCCGTTCTGGTTCCGTGGGACGGCCATCCCGCGAGGCAGCGGGATCTGCCAACGATTCCTCAACAAGACCAAACCCGTCGACGAAAACGGCACCGGTGCCGACTTGCCGGTGAATCTGATCCCAGATATCCATACAGATCCTTTGGTGATAGAAGATTCTTGCGTGTTGCTGAAATCCCCCTCCCGCGGCTACATCGGAGTGCCCATCCGAAGCCAGAACGGGGTGGACTTTGGCGAGTATAGCCTGGTGACAGAGGAACCTATACGGGTAGACGAGTGGAGCGACACAGACTCAAAACTCCTGCAGGAGATATCCCAGTCCATACTAGACCATCTCTTATCGAAAGCTGCTCAGATTGAACGGAAGAGAGCCGAGAAGCAAACAAGGGGCATCGGGGCCTTCGTGGAGCAAAGATCGACGCCGATGGGCTCGCAACACGGCCCGCCTCGTGATACGGACGACGAGATGAGCACCAATAAAAACACCAACGGCGTTGGACATAGCGATGCCCGGCGGAATGAAGATGATAACTCTGGATTCACGTGGCAGCGTCCAAACCTAGATTCTATCATCGGAAGCCCTAGTCAGCCACTCCTCGCAGCAGAATTAAGGCATCCTACTAATGGCAATCCGACCAACGGCAATCCTAGCAGCAGCAATCCTACTAATGGCACTTCTACCAATGGCAAGAGGCGCGTCGTGGATACGGGTCCAAAGGATAAGGCGAGACGGAGAGGTTCGGACACAGCGGAAAAGGATCCCCTCACGGTCGTCTTTTCCAGGGCAGCGCATATCATCCGAGAGAGCATCGATGCGGACGGGGTAGTCTTCTTCGACGCCAGCATCAGCACATTCAACTCCCTCGGCCATAACGTCGGCTGTCACGAGGGGTCGCAGCATACGTCTTCTGAGGAGGGATCGTGGAGTAGTGACGATGCGGAGGACGAATGCAACGACACCCATAGCGATCTTCACATAATAGCCTCCTCACCACCCCAGCCCCCCTCGTCATCCAAGGCTCCATCAAAATCTAAAGACCCCTTACCATATCAGACCCCCTCACCATACAAGTCTCCCGAAACATATAAGGATCCCTCGTCATATAAGTATCCCTCATCATATATGGAACCCTCACCACCCAAGACTTCCACGAAAGAGAAAGAGCCGCAGCCTCCGGACCGGAAGCAAATGTCCGCCAAAGCCCTGGCAGCGCTCCTGAAGAGATATCCGAAGGGGACAATCTTCGACTTCGACGAGCACGGCAAATCACAATCGACGGCCGGCTACTCGGGGAGGGACGGCCAGTCCACCCCCAGCACCCCCGGCGGGACCCCGCGGCTGACGAAGAAACGCACGGCCTCGTTCATCGGCAACCTCGGCAACGAGGTGTACAAGTCGTTCCCCGGGGCGCGGAGCGTGGCGTTCGTGCCCGTCTGGGACCAGATCAAGAAGCGGTGGCGCGCGGCCTGCTTCGCGTACACGTACGACAGGACGCGGTTCTTCACGACCAAGGGCGACATCAGCTACCTGCGGGCCTTCGCGACGCTGGCCATGGCCGAGATGGCCAGCCTCGAGACGTGCCTGACCAACCAGGCGCAGACGGATGTCCTGGCCTCGCTGTCCCACGAGCTGCGGTCCCCCCTGCACGGCATCATCCTCGGCGTCGAGTTCCTCACGGACACGCCGCTGAGCGTGTTCCAGGGCAACCTGCTGCACATCCTCGAGACGTGCGGGCGGACGCTCGCCGACACCATCGACCACCTGCTGTACTACGCCAAGGTCAACAACTTCATCCCGCCGGGCAAGACGCCGGACTCGCGGGCGCGGGGCCTCCGCAAGGAGATGAACTCGACGCTGCAGGCGGGCATGAAGGCGCTGACGACGCCCGTGCGCCTCGACGTGCTGATGGAGGAGGTGACGGAGAGCATCTTCGCCGGCTTCAACTTCCAGCGCCTGTCGGTCGGGCAGCTCGAGCGCGACCAGCGCAACTCGCACGCCGACATCTACGCCATCCGGCGGAGCGACAACTTCCAGGCCGCCGAGGACCTCGGCACCCTGTTCGAGGGCAGCAGGGGGGTCTCCGACAACACGCCCATCAAGCACGTCCTCGTCGACCTCGCCATCGACCACCTGTGCTCGCACTACTACCACGCCATCTCGGGCGCCATCCGGCGCATCGTCATGAACCTGTTCGGCAACGCCCTCAAGTACACCACGTCGGGGAGCATCCGGGTGTCGCTCTCGCAGCAGTCGCTCCACAGCAAGCGGCCCCGCGGCCACAACATGCGCTGGGTGCGCATCGTCGTCACGGACACGGGAAAGGGGATCAGCGAGGACTTCCTCGTCAACCACCTGTTCCAGGAGTTCCAGCAGGAGAACCCCATCGCGCCGGGGCTGGGGCTCGGCCTGAGCGTGGTCAAGAAGATCGTCTCCTCCCTGAAAGGAAAAGTCTGCATCGAGAGCCAGGTCGGCGTCGGGACAACGGTCACGGTGCTGCTGCCGCTGCAGACCATCCCGCTGCCGTACTGCGTCACGGACCCCTACGGCGTCGAGATGGACGACTACACGGAGCACAAGATGAAGCTGCGGGGGCTCCGCGTGTGCTTCGTCGGCTTCGACGCCCCGCTGCACCTCCCCAGGCACAAGGGCAACGTGGACGACAGCCAGTCCATCTGGAACGTCTGCCGCAACAACCTCTCCATGCAGGTCGTCTCGGCCTCCGAGGCCGCCGAGGTGGCGCCCGACATCGTGCTCTGCGAGGAGGAGGCCCTGTACGACTCGTTCCTGAAGAGGGAGGAGCTGGGGAAGTCGCCGTACGTCGTCGTCTGCGTCAACGCCCTCAGCGCCTATCGCCTCTCCGTCGATCCCATGTTTCAGGACGCGTCGACCATCACCGAGTTCATCTCCCAACCGTAAGTCATCCCGCGCAGGAACGTTGTATATATATATATATGAGAGAGAGAGCTAACCAACGGAATAACATCCAGGACCGGCCCCCGCAAGATCGCCAAGGTCCTCGTGGCGGCACTGCAGCGGTGGGCAGAGAGACAGCGCAGCCCCGAGATACCAGAGAACCCGAACCCGACGCAGCAGCAGCACTTCGCCGTGAAGAACCCCGAGACGCCGCCGCACCAGGAGTACGCCAAGGACGTGCCGGGGCTCCTCGCGACGATGGGGTCCGGGCCGTTCGAGGCGCCCTCGCGGCACGGCTTGCGTCCGCGGAGCCCGTCGCCGTCCGTGTCGCCGCACTCGAGCCCGCGGCCGACGCCCGTGAAACCGGTGTCGCCGGAACCCCCGCCACCCGAGTTCAAGCCCGATCCCGAACCCGAACCCGAACCCGAGTCCCCCAAACAAGTACCGCCGCAGTTCCTGCTCGTCGAGGACAACGCCATCAACATGGGGATCCTGTGCACGTACATGCGGCGCCTGGGGCGCCCGTACGCGACGGCCGAGGACGGGCAGCTGGCCGTCGACCGGTTCCGCGAGAGCCCGGGGTTATACAGCTGCGTGCTCATGGACATCAACATGCCGCGGCTCGACGGCTTGCAGGCGACGCGCCAGATCCGCGAGTTCGAGGCCGCCAACCACCTCGCGCGGTCCACCGTCATCGCCCTCACCGGCCTCGCCTCGGCCAGCGTCCAGCAGGAGGCCTTCGAGAGCGGCGTCGACCTCTTCCTCACCAAGCCCGTCAAGCTGCAGGAGATCAGCCAGATCCTGCAGGCGAGGGACCTCGCGTGATTTGGTTTTGGTTTTTCACTTCACCCCGTCTTGGCCTGTCTTTGCCTATCCTATCCTATGCCATCCATAGCTTGCCCATCTGCCAGCCGAGCCCGGCCGAGCCGGAAGTTTGTTTCTCAAGACCAGCCAACCCCCGCGGGATTACAGGATTCAAGGGGGGGTGAATGGATGGATGATGAGCGACGAAAAGAAATCTGGGAAAGCGTTGTCGTTCTGTAATGTAGTTAGTTGGTTGACATAATACCTGCCGCGTATGTAAGCGAACAGTCAGTTGATAGTGAAATTTCCCGAGGCGGTGGCTAAGTCATTCTCCTTACTACTCTTATATATATAAAGTATATATACCTACTTATATATCATGCGACATGGATGTCTCGAGGACGCGGGAAGAGGGGAAAGTCCCATCCGAAACTCTTTTCAAATCGATCAATCAATCAATCGACAGATGAGCGTGTACAAGATCCAACCGCCCCTGAAATACCTAAACCTTTCTGCATAGAGTCTCATCTGAATACACAAAAACAAAAAAATAGGGAAAAATAAGGGAAAAAAAACTTCAAGGGAATCTATGGTAGGTCTAGCACGAAACCGATATTATTTATGCTCGTCCTCAACGCCGGTGCGGCACGCTCGCTCAGCCTGTCTGTCCCCCAGAGAGCCCAGAGAGCCGGAGAGTTATAGTTATCATCACCAATGAACCACTCCCACCCCGCCTACCTATTATGTACCGTGATGCCGTATATGTGTTTTCAGCATTCTCAACACTTGTTCCAACACGACACGTTCCTTCATCCCTTCTTCCACCAAGACTTCTTCTCCTTGACCGCGTAGCCCTCCTCCTGCACGTTGTGGCGGCCCACGATGGTCAGGAAGACCTGGTCGAGCGTCGTCGGCGTGCAGGAGTAGTGCTCGATGCCGAGCGCCTCCTTCTGCTCCTCGAGCATGATGACGAGCCGGCCCACGGCGCTCCCGCTGGCCGTCTCGCGGCCCGCGATCGAGCCGCCCGGAACCGAGAACCGTAGCTGGCCGTGGTACGTCTTCATTTCCACCTCGGCGCCGGGGATGGCCTTGAGGATCCACTCGCGCATGCGCTCCATCTCCTCGTCCGTCGAGTGCGGCGCCGACTTGCTGACCAGGTGGACGTGGATCGCGTCGCCGAAGCGCTCGCGCAGGTTGTCGATTGTGCCCATGGCCAACATGCGCTTGGCCAGGATGCCGGCTCGGCTAGCGAGGGCGTCGGCCTCCTCCATGCTGTGCGTAGTAAGCAGGATGGACCGGCCTGGTACGATGGAGCTAAGCGTCTTCCACATGATTCGCTTGGCGGCCGCGTCTAGACCGGAAGACGGCTCGTCCAACAGCACCACGCTCGGGTTACCCATCAGGGCAATGCCAAGAGACAACTTCCGCTTGTTACCACCGGACAGGGCGTGTGCCATTCGAGTGGCGAAGGCCTCGAGGCCGACGGCGCGAATGACAGCTTGTACGTTGTGCTCGATATCTGGTATGCCTCGTATGCGCGCGTAAAACCTCAAGTGCTCGAGAACGGTCATCGAATCGATAGCGTCAAATTGAGGACAGACACCGAGATGGGATCGAGCGGCAGCACGGTGACGGACAACAGAGGTGTCCTCGACGAGGACGTCGCCGCCATTGAGACTGGGTTGGAGATCACCTCGGATCAAGGAAATCGTTGTTGATTTACCAGCTCCGTTAGGACCAAGCACTGCAAATTTGTCGGTTAGCCTCGCGAACGACTGGACTAGGGGTAAATAGTAGGGTAATATTCACGAGCAAAAACTTCGCCATGTTGGACGCCAAAAGTCACATTGTCCACTGCTGTAAACTTTCCGAATGTCTTGGTTAGGTGCAGGACACGGAGTCCATCGGCGTCCTGGGGGGTGCTTGTGACGCGGTTCAATTCGATTGCAATCTCCTCATCCGAGGCGTTACCATCGCTTTTGGTCTTGATGCTCCTCTGGGTGATGCGGTTGAGGAACGTTAGGCCGGCTCCACTGTCGTACCAAAGTAGGACGCTGAACAAGACGATAGACTGCAAGATTAGGTAGAGAATAGGTCCTCCAAATCCGAGCAGTGATCCAGGATTACTGCGAAGCTCTTCACCATCACACGTTGTTGAAAACAAGTTGAGCGCCACGAACAGCGTACGAACAACATTGCCAATGGGTACAAATGCTGAGATGACAAAATGCACAATTAATAGAGACGAGTCGATTTGCGTGATTGGTGCGAATGTCTGCACAGAGAGGTATGCAATCAGGTAGACCAAGAAACCAACCGCTTGTCCGGCGGCGGAAAATGCATATGTCGATAACTGATTGCTGCAGAAGAGCGAGATCACATACGAGAGTAAGATCGATGCTAGGCCGTAGAGGAAGAGAATCAAGAAGAGATAATCGACATGGTACCAAACATGCGATACTGATGCGAATATGGCGGTGACTATAGCCGACGAAATAAGAACGAAAACAAAGTCAAATGCGGTATATGCAACCCAGAGTGGAAGCGAGCGCACACCATTCGAGTATTGAAGACCGCGAACATTTCGTCGACGTTCCACATTGGGATAGAGGCCAAAGAATGCGGGATAAGCCGCCAGAGCCAGACTGAGGTATGTCAAGAGTTGGAGAGAATTGCCCGTGCCGGGAACGAACGGAGTAGCGAACGGGGCAAATGAGGTGGCGATACTGGTGTTAGAGAGCATAATGTTCAAGGCGTTCTGGCCGAAGACAGAAGTGTAAACGCTACCAGCATCGGCCGTATAAGCGATTGTTGCCGGCGAACTGGAGTCTCCAAGCCACCATCCAGCCGGCGTAACGTTCAAGCGATTCTGTAGAATGAAATTGTTGAAGTCGGGGAAGGAGTTGACAGGATGGAGTGCTTGGGTGAAAGCAGTCAACGCGTCTTGCCTCTTCGTAGACGATCCGCTACCCATGCCAGAGAAAACAGGACCGAACAGACCGAGCAGGGTGGTGGGGTCTAATGCTGAAGCTGGACCTGCGGCCAGAAACAGGTCATCGAAGAGTTCCACGTAACGAGTATTCGAGCCAGCAGAGCGAGCGTCGCTAGGACGGCAGCTGGTTGCATCTTGATTCTTAATAAAAAGCGAAGTCAGGGCGGCGGCAATGATAGGGATGATGAGAGCAGCAACGTAAGGAAACCAGTTGGTTTTGAAGACGGTGCACCGTTTCAGCAGAAGCACCACGGTCTGTCTAAAAAAGCCGATCGGTTGACCTGACAGGAGTTCAAGTTTGTCTTCGTCAACTACATCGCCATCGACAGTAACATGCATGCCGCTTGTTTGCTTTTCAGTGGTCGACGAAGAGGGCGAAGAGGGCGAAGCAGCGGGACGGGGGTTGATACTCTCATGTTTGACTTCCTCAGCAACCTGCAAGAACACGTCTTCGATAGTTGGACTGGAAAATTTGTAATCGGAGATGCCTGCGGCTTCCAATGCCCGTATGACCTGGGCTGCGAGATACGAAGAGGGCGCAAGGTAGCTGATAACGTCAAAGGACACGACTTTCTTGACTCCTTCGACTTCAGGGGATTCTTTGATATCCCTGGCGTTGAAGACGTGAATACGATAACCCGCACCGAGACGGTCCTTTAGCTCGACGGATGACCCTTGGGCCCGCAGCGTACCCTTGGAAAGAATTGCAATGTGATCCGCGAGCAAGTCGGCCTCGTCAAGGAAGTGGGTGGTCATAATAATGGTTCGTTTACCACGCTCGGCCAGTAGGATGTCCCAGATTTTCCGTCGAGATAGGGGGTCAATGCCGGACGAAACCTCATCAACACAGCACACAGCGCTACCGCCAGTTAACATCATACCGAGTTGCAGTTTTCGCTTCTGACCACCCGAGAGCGTCCCGGACTTAGCGTTGATCTTGAGCGCGAGATCCACTGAAGTGACAAGTTCTCGGATCTCTTCCTTAGAGGCAGTATTGTCGGGGGACTTTAGGCGGTTGAATATGTGGATGTGCTCCTCTACCGTCAACTCGTCCCAAAGAACGTTCTTCTGAGGCGCAATACCCAGTCCGCCGGTACCGTCGATCGTAATGTTGCCGCTGGTCAATTTGCTAATGCCAGCGATCGAATCAAGGGTCGTACTCTTTCCACTGCCATTTGCACCGAGTAGAGCGAGGATCTGCCCTCTCCCGGCACTCATTGACAGGCCGTCAACCGCAACGACATCGTCTCTTGGCTTTGAAATAAAAGAGAATAGGCGGCGGAATGGGCTGGGCTTGTAGATCTTGGTAAAGCCCTCAAGTCGAACAGCGTCCTGGGGGGCGGTCGCAATTTCCTGGCCACGTAGGATCGTACGTCCTTTAGTAGTTGTTCCATGGAAGGTTCGCTCCAGATAGGCACCAAGAAGGGGGTACGCGATTATCTGAATGACCAAGAAAACCCAAAAGACAATGCCCGGTAGTTCCCACGGATTATCCGGGGGCGTCTGAGCAAGATTCGCGGACAACTCCTTTCGTTCCCATCGAGCGATCCAGGTCATATACCACACAAAATTGCACGGCGCAAAAAGCAGACTGAGGACGGCGACGGTAGGGGTACGCGGAGAGTTCAGAGTCTGCGCCAGGATGGCCAACAGGATGTATACGATTGTCGTGACGACACCAGACAGCTGGGCCTTCTTGAAGAAAGCCGCGCCGAGGATCGATAGTGAGGTGAAGGCCCACCCCGCTAAAATAAAGTAGATGAGCACAACAGCGACGTTGGTGTGCGCCCAGACTCCTCGTGCAACGATAATCGAGCCAATCACCCACCCCGGCAGATATACAATCGAAAAGGAGAGATGGTGGGACAAGATCCTCGCGACTTGGGGTTGCCAAAGATACTTGGTGGGCATCATCGCATCCAATAGCTGGGACATGCCTATCTCTCTTTCCGTCGCGATGTGACCGGTCATATGGTAGCATACGCCAATGACGACGAGAACGAAAGCGACAGCTAAGAAGTTGGTCAGAGAACCCTGGTAAAGTTTGCGGATCTCCTGCTGGCGTTCCTCCTTGGTCAATGTCGTAAAGGGGTATTCGTCAACCGTGGCAGGGAGAGAGCGCGAGCCCCCATCCTTAGAAGCATCGAGGTTCGTGATGGCGGAATCGACGGCCCTCTGCAGGGGGAGCGTGTACACTTGGGAATCATTATCGTCCTCGCCCACGAAGATTCTCCCACCTAACACGCCGTCAGCGCGGAGGGTGTAGTTCCAGATACCGCCACGCCCTTCCCTGGGCGATGAGTTGAAGACCACGGCGCCGAAACAAGTCGAGCTCCCGCGCAATGTACTCCGACATGTCAAAGTGAGGTCCCTGAGCTGCGAGAGCCTCACCGCATCTTTCCCGGCGCTCGTGACCTGATCTGCCAGTATATCTATAACCTGATCGATGTCGCCCCCGGCCAACCCGTTGTTGACGAAGACCACCGTATTGCGGCCATCCGAGGACGCCCGTTGCAAGCCATCTGTCAGCGATCGCACGGCGTGTAGGTCGCTGATACCGTAATCCGACGGCGGGACGAAGATGTAACGTGCGAAGCTAAGGAATGCGGCCAACACGATGGGAAGAACGAAGGCCCGGATGGTGGTCGCAAGGGAATGGCGGACGACAATGATTTTGAGATTCTTAACCGTCAAGGTCCATGTCTGACGGAGAAAAGCCATTGTCGAGCACAAGTCGCGCGTGCGACCTGCGAGTCACGCCCCTTCAACACCCCTTGGGTTAGCTTTGGTCCGATCCGAGCGATCCGGATGCGGGTCCAGTTGTAGGGACGATCTCGTTGTATTTAGGCTTCCATCGATCGACGCCGAGGTCCCGTGTCTAAGGCAAAGTAATGAAGGGAAAAATAAATAAATATGTTTCAATGAACAAAATAAGCCGCAACGCTAGAAGATGAGGCAGATAAAAAAAAAAGTAAAATGTACACTACAGTCTAAAGAAGCTTATCAAAGAATGCGATGGATGTGCACCAAGGAAGCAACGAAGTACGGCGGCTAGTGTAAGTAAACCCCAATCTCCAAAAAAAAAAGAACGAAGAGTTCGCTGTATTGGGCAAGCCCCGCGATCTGGGTTGGCGCTTGAGAGCGCTTTTGTTCACTTTTAAAGTCGGATGTTGACGGAGCCGACTTTACCCCTGTCGTTGAGGCTGTGAACCCTGCTAGTTCAGCTGGGTCGTGTATTCCTCGGTTTGGTTACATGAAGTTCTGGGCCCTCGCATAAACCTACATATGTACAGATGTCCACCTGTCGTCTGTAGCTGCCACTGCAGTTTGTACGTGTCATAGAGTTCATACGTCGTACGGCGCCTATTTACATGTAGGCACATGGTATAAGCGAGCCCCTACCTGTTATGTAGGTACTTCGTAAAAAGCTAGGCAGTGAGTGAACTTAGGAGATGGATGGCGATGGCGAAGCGAACCAGGTACATGACCTGCAGGTAGTGGCCCCACTTAGATGGATGACAAGTAAACGGGTACAAAGTACCTCCGCGATCAGAATAGCTCCGAGACTGCGATTGTTTGCTCCGTTCGGTACCAACCTATACCAGATATGAAGTGTATAACGGCGGCCTAGAATGCCAAGTCCTGTGGGGGTCCAGAGGAATAGAGCGCTGTTACAGGTGCGGGATCTTGTTATTCCCCTAACCGAAGCGAATGCGATACCGACTAGAATATGGCTAGAAAGCCTAGAACATAGCTTTGCATGCAATTGTTTGATATCGCTCCCTAAAAAAAAACACTAGTCCTCCGTTCAGTCCTCCGTTCTTCCGCTCCGTACTTCGTATACCTCGTACCGACCAAAATGGTATCAACAGGGACCGCCCCCTACAATACGATCAATACGATAAGACGTAAGCATTTCAGTCCAAGATAAAGCCCCCTGCGTACTCGTCATCAATCTCAAAGCCACCCCCCTCAATTTCCTCGCTCTCGTCTGAACTGTCCGCCTCGCCGCCCGCTGCTTCTTCTCCTGCATCCACTTCCACGGGGCCGTTGTTGGGGTTATTGTCCAATTCTTCGTCCTCCTCTGGATCCACGCCAGCCCAGATTCGGGCCCGTATCCGCAGGTTCATCAAAAATAGCCTCCACATCGACAGGGCTTGCCTGCTCCTCCTCTCCCTCTCCATCTCGACCTCTTGATCTTGTAAACCGTTAATCACCGCCCTCATGGCCTCTTCGTGTTCTGCAGCCACCACCACGCCACGTAGCACTGCCGTTCCCTTTCTTCCACTAAAATGGAAACCAGTGAGTGCTGGCGCGTAGTCAATGCCCAGGGTGAACGCGGCGCGGGCTCCCAGATCATCGTCGATATAGACGCCACCTTGTGGCACCATGCTGGGCACGTAAAGATCCAAGTTGCCGTATCGATTCTTTGGTATCTTCCCATTTACGATGGGTGGCGCCTTGTAAACCTCGGTTTGATCCATCGTGTAGAGTGGTGTTCCATTTGTCTCACCCTCTCCTAATTCACGTGCCTCGTCACTGTGAAGGCCATCGTGTGGCTTTGGTGGTTTCGTTATGAATTTCACTGGTATCTCGTTCGGCAGGACCTCTCTTCCAAGCCGGTACCACTTTTCTCTACTTCGCGCAAATCGAACATCTCTGCGCCTGTAAACCTTCTCCAAAGGCGCCTTGCTTCCAGCCCCAACGGTTCCAGATGGGGCCGCATTCGGCACTAATACTTCGTGTTGCCTCAGGTGGCGTTCCAGGGCATAAACAGGATGGTCTTTGAAGTCAACAATGTTACGGGGCATCGGCTCGCGACCTTCGATCGCTGACAATTCATTGGCTTCGATCTGGTCTAAGTCGCTCCAATAACCCCGCGAGTACGCTCGAAGGGCCTTGCGCCACCATCGGTCGCCGTCGCTCATGGCACTCTCAATTCGCATCCTTCTCGTTTTCGCATTATACGCCTTCGTATAACGCCGTGTAACGTCTTTTACTATACCGCCTTCCTCGAAACCTACAACGTATGTCATGCAGTTCTCTCTATCGACTGCTGGAGGTTCAAATTTCTGGGGCCTCCAATAAGTGTCCGTGACCAAGGGATCAGTCGGTTGCCATTTCTGGTGGCCCTCGTCGAGGACTTCAACCCAGTAGATTGGGTAAGAAGATTCGCGGATCTTTTTCGGTCGCGGTGCTGGTACTACGTGACGAGAAGGGCCAGATACAATCTCAGGCAGTCTATAAGCCGCCGCATTTGGGTGTCCTAGCCGTCTGCGAGGTGGTAGGGAAGCATACGCATCTGCAGGTGCCTCGAGAGACTCGTCAGGCTTAGCTTGTTTGGCGTATTTCTCTTCCAACGTTAATTTCTGGCTCTTTTTGCTATTGATTCCCATGTAGGGTCCCGTTGAGCTGAAAGATAGGGGTTGGAGGGAGCAGACAAGTCTGGCTTCAACGCCTGCGGTACGTAGAAGTGCACAGTAGAGTTGAGCGCCCAGATCCCGAGATCCTTTGAGAGACTTGGCTGCTTCCCGGAAATCGGATATCTCCATCAGTCCTTCTGCATCCGCAGGTAGCTCGTACTATTAAGCATCATCAGTTTCTGTCCCTCGGTTACGGAACGAGAGTAGGTATTACATCTTGGAGGTGGGCATCCGTTTCAGCCCACAGCGCTCTTCTCATCCCTCGCTCGGTAATCTGGAATTTCATTCTGAACATTTGATTCGCTAGACTCAAGCCTTCCTTGAGCGAGTTGGCCTGCCCGAACTGACTCAGATGGCTTGGCGGATTGAGCTGGGTGACCATCTTCTTCGTCAGCAGTGGGCGTAGACTATCTTGTACCTCGGGATCATTGCACCATCTATTCCGCTGAGCCACATGGGCCAACAAGCAGAGGAGGTGGAATTTGTGTATCTCAATCCGACGACCCTTCTCTATTCTACTAATAGGCTTCCGTCGATCGATAGCTTTCGTTGGGGTTGATTTGGATCGAGCCGATAGATCAAGTTCCAGATCCTGTGGTGTGTCCTGTGCGGCGCCCGCGCCGGAGACGTGTGCAGAGAAGTCAACGTCTTCAAAGACCTCATCTTCCTCATTTTCCTCTTCTTCTTCCTCTTCCTCGTCCCAGTCACGGTAGACAGTCTGTATTGTCGGAGCGGGCAGTGCTACGTCTTCAAACTCTATATCATCGGCACTCTCGTCCGCCTTGTGGGACTCTTCTGCGTTGACGAGGGTTTCACGATCGGGTTTTTCGGCCAAAGACGTAACGGTGGGTGTGGGCTCGGCGCGACGCTCGCCTGGGCGTTTCCTTTTGCTCGGCGGTTGCTCGGTGGTGGACGATGGGGGTGGTGCGACGTTGGCCTCGGCAAGCATATCGCGGTAGACGTCGGGGACTTCTTCTAGCCTGGCACTGGACCTGGTTGACCTAGCCGTGGTAGACCTCGATGGCCGCGACGAAGTCGAAGCCCTCTTGTTCGACGGCTGATCGTCGACAGCCTTGCGCTTCCTCCCGGCCATGTTCAACGATAGATACGGGCGCTGGGAGCATAGAGAGCTTGGAAAGCGATCAGCATTGCGGGCGATTACCGCACGCCATCGAATCGTACTAAGAGGTTCGTGATGAAGTTTTGCCTAAATCTAGGCCCCATATCTCAGGGTGTTTAAGGTATGTACCGTAGGTAGGCAACAGTAACTTGTAAGTGGTACAAAGTATGAAGCTTCTTTCTTCTTCCCACTTGATGGAGATGTGGGGCCGCCTTGGTGCATTATGTCATACGCGACTCTTTGTACTGGATCGAAGCAGGCGCGTTAAGAGGTAGAAGCGAAAGCACGTGACCAGCATCTGTAAGTAAGTACCGAACCCAGTCGAAGTACACTCGAATTCACGGACGTCCGAATGCACATGCTAACTGGAAGCGGAAGTAGCAGGTAGCTGCAGTCTGCCCCGCAGTCTGGACCACGCAAGCCTCTCTACCCAAGTTGGGGGTAAGTCCCCTTATCTGCCAAGCCGCTAATTGCTGCCGTCGAGCTGCTTTACCAATGATTCAATGAAAAGATATTGCTAAAGAGAACCCGAGATTCTTGGCTTTTCTTCTTCCCTTTTGTCGGTATTTTATCTTCAAGGACGCGAGGACGACTGGTCTATCGGTTAAATAGCTCGGTGGTCTCTGACATGTTTCACCCTCTTAGTTAGCTCCGCAGCATTCATGTGTACGTATTTATTAGGTATATGGCTTGCTCGTAGAAGTGGCCAATTACGGATAATACTGCCGCTCCGGCTTTATAGTAGTGTAAAGCCACCTTCATGTTGTCCAATAACCATTTCCCTCTTTTCTGTCTTGAATACATCGCAATAATGCCAAGAAAGCAAACTGAACACTTTTCTTACAACGCCCGCCCCTGCACGCAACGGACATGTTGCGCCTGGCCCTCCTGCATTTGAAGAACACCGAGCAAAACTCCGTGAACGCCTGAAGACACGAGCCCAGCGACCAAGCGGCCATCAATATATCAGATGTGTCGAGCAGAGTCCGGCTGCCACGGACGTGGCAACACTAACTTCAATGGCTCGGGTGTATATGCCGGCACAGCCAGCCACCGCCTATACCAATTTTGAGAAGTCCCATATGTAGTCGACGCCTAGTTCCTCCCGGCCCCGGCTCCGGCTCCCGGTCCGGCGCCTACGCCCTGAGCTTCCACCATCTCCCGGGCCTCCTGGACAAACCTCTCCCAGCATTCATTGCACATGCCCTCATTCCATCTGATGACCTTCTTGTCTATTGTTCCTAGAAGCTCGCTCGTCAGAAGGATATCCCACCACTGCGCCGTACCACAAGGCATGCGCTCGACGGGTGCTCACCGCGGGGGCCCAGGCATTTCTTGAAGAGTTCGGGGCAGGTCTGTGGGGCCAAGAAACCCCAGCATTCGCAGTGTTGCCACCGTTGGTATAGTTCGAGGCACATAATCGAGGGGCGGAAGCGGAAGACAACGGAACGATCTAAGCACCGGGGCGGCTGATGACGATGAGGCCGGGCATGCAAGGCGGTGTAGGGACGGCAGTTGCAACAGCTACTTCGGTCGGGTTCGTCCTATTGCTGCTGTCGGTCGTGTTGGACGGACGAGGTGTCACAGCAACAATCTTCGCTTCGGGGGCGATTGGAGGGAGCCCTTCTGGGGTGGTACTGTTTGCTATTCACCAACTCGGGAATACCGCTTGGAGTCTCCGCAGCAGGTCGAATGATGCGTCCACTCTTGGCTGTCTAGTAACAGCAACGGCGACGCAGATGGGAATCGTTAATCAGTGGGATAGCATCGAGCTCGGTATGACAAAGCGGTGGTCGAGGAAAGGACGAGGCAACTTCGTGGACGACGGCAACGGCAAGGCGTTCGTTTTCGCGAGAACGGATGAATTTCGAGCTGTCTAGTAACAGCGTCATTCATCCCAATTCGAGATCGCAGAGAGGAGTCCCTAGGATCGAAGCGACGGCGAATATATATACTTTTCATATATCAATATATTGGTGGGGGGATTGGTCGAACGATTACAGACTGAGGTCGTACCTCAGTACATGCAAGCTCGTATTTGTGCTGTGTGCTGTGCATTGCAGGACAAGAGTCCCTGAACCGTCACCGTTTTACTAGGCGGAAAAGGGAACGGCGCTCGGCAGCCAGCCAGTGAGCTTCCAGTTTTCTAGTGATTGTCTGGCACCCGCGGAGAAGGACCGTGCCCACTGTGGATGCTGTGAGGCAAGCCTAGCAGACCAGGATGTTCCCCCAAACCGAGAGTATCATGCTGAAGTTCCAATGCCCATACTTTATTTATGCGTGTCTGCATCGAGATTTCAGCTCCTCTGGTTTGTTTAAGAGCTCTTGTTTAAATCTACCAAGGGTAGGTAGACCAAGTGCTGTCATCATCCTGATCAATCCCACAAACAGCCCAGCCGGTAAACTGCCATCAACACAAAAAGAAACCTTTGCAATTTTCGAATCTGTGTAATGTCCAAAAAGAAATATTTTAAGCCCTTTCGCAGCAACGGCAGCAATGGGCAGCTAGGCAGCTAGGCAGCTAGGGAATAGGTCAGCAACCATAACCGAGTCGCAGCGACTCTCCGCCATGGAAGTCGGTTAATCATCCGACAGGATACATCAATCCACCACGCAACCAAACTCTTAAAAACCCCCTAATTCTTAAATACCCTAGGTTAGTCGGTCTTTTCGCTACCAAGAACTCGACATTCCCCTGCGTGGTAGAAGACAAGGGGACCGGTCGCCTGCACATCCGAGCAATACTATCTAGGTAAGCCGATGCATCGACAATTATGGTATAGGTACTACAAGGTCAATTTCATGATTCTGTTTCTGAAGGGTTGTTTTACATTTATGTAGCTCGAGATCTTCACATTGTAAATTGTCAAGTGCCAGTCGCCGCCCGGACGGCTTACCGATCGACCTAGGTGCGTGCACATATGCCAACAGAAATACTTGATTCTTGTTCCCGCCACCTGCGTATATTTCATCTCCATATCATTTCCGAAAAGCTTGTTGCCTGCTGTATGCTTCCCATCAGTCTCCTGTAACAAAGTAAGCCGTGACACGGTGCTGTGGAATCTACTCATCTCATAGGCTACCTACGCGATACATTTGGGCAAGATAATATCAACAGCTTCACCATAGCTCCTGCACTGGGTGAGTGCCTTAGTCTTAGTTCTTCGATGAGAATCGGGCACTGTAAGCTCTGTTGGCCTTCATATCTGTTACGAGTATGCGGTTGCTAATTATGTCGTGGGCGGATAGCCGATCCAGCCGAAGAAAACCCTGGCGTTGTCACCGCTCCCGACGGGTAGTTACCGAAAAGGGGGTGGATTCGTTACGGGAGAAAGGTTTATCGTGATAGATCAAACTAACGATGGAGTTATGCTCTAGAGAGAAGGTAGGTCGCAATAGAGTCTATGTAGCAGCAGCTAGGGAACAGGATAGGGGTAAGGGCTCGATATGACAGATGTTGAGCCCCTCCAGATCGTTGGGGGAAACTCCTGTCCTACTTGAGAGTAAGTATCGAGCAATCGGAATGCATCTAGTGTACTAATAGCGACTACTTCCTGTGACTTTATCACCTGACACAAGTGACGGGTGATAAGTGATTGGCCGGACGCGGGATCATGTTCGTTGGCAGCTCTTCGTTTGTTCATGTATCAATATCACAAAATGATATTAAAATAGCTATGGCGCTCGAAATATTCATTTCCCGTCTTCTCATCAGCGTCTTGCTATCAGCCATAACAAGTTTTTTTATTGTTGTGCACACATACTATGGAGAATCTCAACGAGCCACCGAGCATAGCAGACTACTACGCGGACCTCGGCGTATCTCAGAGCGACAGCATAAAGCAAATTCGGAAGGCGTATCACAACCTAGCTAGGGCTACCCACCCGGACAAGAAACACGACAAGTCCTCTGATGCCGCAGACTTCCGTAAGGTAAGCGATTACAACATGTCAAGCCCTACGTGGACAGGAGCGGACAACAAATAAAGACAGACTGGACTCAATGAATTATAGGTTCAAGAAGCGTGGGAATATCTATCCAACCCGAATAAGCGCGCCTATTACGACAAGATATACTTTGATGTCCAAGACGAGTGGGCCAAGCATAGGCAGAAGCAGGACGAGTGGCGTCAACGTGAAGAGCGATGTGCCGCCGAGGAGCAAGCCGAGCGCGAACGAAGGGCGGCCGGGGCGGAGCGGATCAAGAAACGTGAGGAAGAAAGACGAATTTCCGAAGAGAAGGCACGCCTCGAGAAGCTAAGAGAACAAAAAGAGAGAGAGGCGGAAGAACGTTCTCGCGCTGCAGCGCAGAGAGCGTGGGATGACAGACAACGCGCAGCCAGGGAAAAGATTCACCAAGAGAGAGTGGCAGAGGCGGAAAGGAGATCGGCAGAAGCCGCTGCGAGACTGCGAGTCGAGCAAGAGAAGGCGGCCTTGGAGCGTCTCAGGGCCGCCCAGGTGGAAGAGAAGTTGGATACAGCCCGTCGCAGATGGAAGGACATGAGAGACGCATGTGAATCCACCTCGAACAAGACCGCGCCACGCCAGTCTTCGCCGATCTTCTCGAACACATGTGCTCATCCTCGATTCCAGTGGCCGAAGGGAAAGGGGCAGGCAAAATGCACGTTCTGCAGGGTGGTCCGCAAAAAATGGGCATTTCTGTGCCCAGAATGCGGTGTATCCGCGTGTCCAGCATGCATGCAGAAATTGTGTCGATAGATGTGTATCAGCGTTCTACCCGGGTGGGGGAGAGGGCTACAACAGGTTCATCTCGCGGAGAATTCTCCATGGTGAGAACACTAGTTAGGGGGTTATCAATTTGTAGGCATGCACGACGACAATAAAGCAACAGGTACTTCTTAAGTCATCCTTTCCAACACTTTCAGATCAAACCTGAATCTGAAATTGGGAGTCCAGCTCAATTTCTTCAGGGAGGCATCTCAGGGTTACTCTCCTCGATATTTGTATTTACCTCCAACCACATTCAGGCACTCCATAGCCCGCACCAGTCCACCCTCCTTCATTGTTACCTCGATACAGATACCGGTGACTATGGGATCAGACATGAGAACAGCTGATATAATAACATTCAAGACCGAGCCCGCCTACCACTGAAACTAGGTTAACTCAGTTCAGATTCACCTCGGCCCAAGCCGCTTGACATATCTCATGAAGCTAGCAAAGGCGTCAAAAGACACCCGGCGACTATGGGGATTAGCCAAGTGGGCTAGGTCGGCCGACGAAGCCAATACGGGGGCGGTCGCAGTCCCTCCTCTCCGGCGCGCCGAAAAGGAGCCGGCCACCGCCATCTCCCACGAAGAAAAAGCAGCCTTATTGGCAGAAAAGTTCTTCCCCGCCCCCCCGGCCGACTTAAGCGATATCCAGGACTGGGATATCGAGCACGACGGTAAGCAAAGATTCGAGGTCTCCCAGCGAGTTAAAGAAGAGGAGATAAAGACACCACCACATCGCCTTCCGCCCCGGAAGACCCCCGGCCCTGATCTCGTGCCGAACGGCCTTGTCAGAGGATTTGGTACTCCGGAGTGAAGATAGATCACGAAGGGTGTAAGGGCTAGGTAGTAGATAGGGGTAAGGGCTCAATTCCATTGATTCCTGAACCCTCCTCTTAAAGAGTGAGGTTCTGGCTCCTTATATAGACTTTGTATTGATACAAATACACCCAAGGGTGTAGTAGCTACCCTCCTGCGACTTTATCTCCTGACAAAAGAATGCACTGACTGAACCCTTACCGACACGACATCCATCGAAAAGAACACTCGTTGCTACAGGCAATATCTAGATTCGATGGCAAGTCTCCTTAGCAAGAATCGCCGCGAACGATCACGTTCCACT
Source organism: Nemania sp. NC0429 (assembly GCA_022578495.1). Lineage (NCBI taxonomy): Eukaryota > Fungi > Ascomycota > Sordariomycetes > Xylariales > Xylariaceae > Nemania > Nemania sp. NC0429. The sequence continues at coordinate 362,883 of MU392166.1, read as the reverse complement.
TGTCGGCATGAAATCTTTGGCCAGAGACCTTATCAGCCCCAGAAGCACAGTCATTGGTGATGATCAACGCGCTTTCCGCAATAGTGTACCACGAGTTCAAAGTTTTGGAAAAGGTGTTCTGTAAAGATTATATATGAGCGCACTGCTCATCTCCAGCGACGGGGGGCTCGAGGGTATACACTCACATCGTTGCACCACCAAATGGCCGAGTTGTACGAACAACTGACCCTGCCGCAGTTTCCGGGCCCGGGGCCATTTTTCGGTTTCCCGAGGATACCGGCCAGATGCTTGTATCCTTCCAGAATTCTTTTCTTGCTTGCGAGAGGCCAGTTCCCACAGCTGGTATGATCGCGACGAACGAGCTTGGAACGACCATCCGGGGCAGCGTGTCGGGAAGCAATGGGCGGGTGCTGAATCTCGAACGCGGGGTTAAGCTCAAGCAACTGGGCGTACACCTCTTGGACTGTCCCGTTGAGCAACACGGGGGGTATGCCCGGGGTGGCCTCAACTTCCCATGAGAGGTCCACAATAGTGTATCCGGGGATAACTGTGTCTGCAAAGATCTGCTACGCAAATTGGTTAGCTGGCATTGCCGTCGACTCGCAGACTACACCAACTTCTGATCTCACCGTGAACAAGCTGGCCGAGGCTAGAAAGATAGTTGAGAGCTGCATGGTGTAGAGTCTGCGATGGGCTGGGAGCCAGATAATATGTTGTAGAGCTGTATTGATTTGGAGAAACTTGGGATAAAGACGTGAGAGCTATTTTGCTATCAAGGGCGGGCAGATGCCTTTTTATATATAACGAAAAATAGATACGTATTGCTGATTCTGGGCGAGGTCTTCCCTTTCATTCACTCCGACGCATTCTCTCGTGTAGATGTCTAGCACGGGCTGAACCACGGTCATACCTGCCACCTCCCCCTGCTTTAGGGATGAGAGACAGGATATCGCACACCGCACGCCGCATTTGTCCTCCCACACTCTTAACTTCGTTGCTCTAATGACAAATCGTTATCCCCCGCGCGGAGGATTGCTTAGTAGGTATCTGAAGTTGCAAATCTCACTTCATCTCCATAGCATTTCTTTCCTCCCTCGGTGTGTCTTTTGGCATGTCACACAGACATGTCTGATACGTATGTCAGCCGTGCATGCTAACACATTCGCAAAGACGGTGTAATGGTGTAAATAGGGCATCAAATTGCACATCCTAGCTTATGAATGAAGACATTCGTCGGCCCTTTCTGTAGTCAATGGAGTACAGGCCAAAATGAGGAAATCATGGATCTTGAGAACCAAGAATAATTCTTGGAATTGAACTTATTGCAAGCGCTTGAATGAAGCCCGTGTGATATGGTGTTTTATGAGGAGGCAAGGACAGAACTCGAAGCATTCCATCAATATGTCGTATAATGTGAGGGGACGAGGCTATGCAATTACTACCCACTTGCATTACATTGATCATTGATACTAAGCGACAGGATGGCAACCCGGATTTCTATTAGGCAATTCATCATTCTGCAATGTCTTATTGGTGGCTTACAGAGTATCCAAGCCTCAGTAAAGGATAAGACAACATTATACATTCAACCCATCCTTCTTGTGCCGCCAGGGCCTTGTATTCTTATGTCGCCTGTTTAAGTAATAAATTTGCAAGCGGGCAAATAGAAATGTCTTATGTACCAAACGCGCCCGGCCTTAGGTGAGCTATAACGCATAGAGTGCTTTATTGCGTAATTCTCGTGCGACCAAGAGCAACAGGGTTATTGTTCCGCTCTAATGAGTAATAAATAAACATTCTATTTTGAACGCAAAAAAGATGCGCACGGTCTGACTAATAAAGTAGGGTGATCCCACCAGCCACTTTTTAAGGCTGCATACTACACCCTAAAAGGTTAGACCAATAGGGCTTGTATTAATTTATACGCGTTGTTTTTTATATATTTATTGCTTTTTTTCTGTCTATATAATAATTCTTTTTTTTTAGCCACAGTAGTTTTTATTACCTTTTATAAATAAATTTATAACCTGTTTTAACCTTTAAAATGCTTTTATTTAACTATTTTATTTAAATTTTTATAAAGTGCTTACTAAAGTTAGGTCTTTAGAGTACATAGACGTATAGGCGTTCTTTGTTTTAATAGTGTCCTTAGTAAAGCATAAATTATATCGGCCTTACTAATAAACTTAAGTTTATAAATTTATAAAAACTAATAAAACTAATTATAAGTAATTAAAATTAATTATAATAATTATTATAAAATTAATATAAAAACAGGCATTAAATTAATAAATTTTTTAATAGAATATATTTAAAATAAAACTAAGTAAGCGATAAAATTAACTTTTAAAATTATTATTAAACGCACTAAGTGTTTGGTAAGTTAGTGCAGATATAAGTGCAGGCATTTAGAAATTATATATATTAAAACGCCGATACGCTTTATAATTTAAAACGTTTTAGCAAATAAGCCGAAAATATTAATTAGCTTTAATATAATTAAAGCTATACTTATATAATAAGCAAAAACTTTTATTATAAAGCGGTAAAAAAAAAATTAAACTATTTAAACTTTTATAAAGTTTTAAAAAAAAAAAAACTAAAGGCTAAAAAGTAACTAATAAATAAATAAAATCTTTATTATAATAGTTAATATATTAGCTAGGCCGGTAATACCGGGGTTACTTAGCTTGCTTAAAAAGTAGGCGTATAGGAAGTGGTTTAGTTAGGAAAAGGCTATAAAACACTATATTATACCAGCAGTAAAAGGTAGATTTATTTATAAAAAGTTATTAATATTAACAGATTATTTTTAATATTATAATTATTATAATTAAATTAATTTAGAAAATTTAAAAAATATTTATATATTTTATTTTATTTTTTATTTATTAGTTTTATTTTAATAACTAAGCAAACTGTTTGCTTATATATTATTGTCTAAATTAATATTTATTTTTAAACTAAGTTATTTATTTTTTTTATATTTACACCTTATAATTAATAGGTTTTTTTTATAATAAATAAAATTTTACGCTAAGCTTATAATAAATAAAGATAATATTTTAAATTTTTATTAACAGCTAATTAAAAATGTCCGGATTTAATATATTAATTAAAAATAATAACATTATTAAAACCTATAAACCTTTTATTAGCACTAAGCCTAAGTTAACTGCCGATAAAAAAAAAGGGCCTATGCTAAAAAAAACCTTTTTTATTAGTACGGGCTTTAAACTAGTTTTAAGTATGCTTAACACTAGCTATATATAAGCAGGTCCTAGCTAAGGCTATAAGTCTATTTATTTTTATTTTAAAGCGAACATTTTTATAGCTTTTACTAATTTAAATTTAAAGTATAAAATAGGACCTTTTAAATATAGGATAATATTATTAGACTTAAAAATATATTTTAACTTATTATTTAAAAGGTTAAAGGTTTTTAATTAGATCGATAGTTTAAAGCTAATGTTTAATTGTTAAAGTATTAATAAAAATATAGCTATTAAATTTATTTTAGCATATACTGTGTCCTAAGAGATTAAAAAGATTATTAAAATAAAAATTAAAAATTATTTTTTTTAAAAATAAATAGTTAAAATTATAAAGGCAGAATATAAATATAGCGACCTTAAGTAAAATAAATCTATTTTTGCTTTATTATAGGATTTAAAAGCTTTATTAAAGAAATAAAATATAAATAAACTAAAGTAATATTTTTTTTATTACTAGTTATATACTACTAAGCTTAAAAAAATAAAGAAAAAAATATAAAACTTTATTTATATGTCCGGGCTGCTATAAAAATTAGATTTTTTAATTATTTAAAAAATTATTAATAAAACCTTAATAAAAAATTATAATAGTTTATATGCCCTGCTATATAATAAATTATAAAAGTTACTTTTAAGCTAAATTAACTTTAAAGCTTAACTAAAGAACTATAATAACTAATATAAACGCACGGCGGATATTTATAAAAAGGCTATACGTTTTAAATCTATTAAAAATTAACAGGGTTTTTAAAACATATTTTCGGCACTTTAACCTAGTGCACCGCTAGCGCCTAAAAATATAGTAAATATTAATAATAAAAAAATAATATTAGTAAAAAAGCTAGCAAAATTAATTAGCTAAAAAAACATAGTCGACATATTTATTAAAAAGCTTAATAATTTAAAAATTAAGCTTAGCTAAATTAATATAATAGCTATAAAAGCTAAAAAAATTATTAACTGTCCGCAGCTTTTATAATATATAATGCCTTTAAATTAAAAATATTAAACACCGCTATAATATAAATATTTTATATTACCTAACCAATTTTTAATAAATTTTTAAACAATATAAGCTTAATATATAAATTAACAAAATATTTAATAAAATTAGCAAAAACTGCTTATAGCGAACGTATTTGCGGTCGTATAAAGTGGCTACTTTTTAAATTATAAAAAGCGCCTTAAATTTATAAACAGATCGTCTAACAATAAAAACAGCGCTTTATACTAGGAATGCTTAAAAAAAAAATATTTCGCAGCTAACTGCCTGCTTATAAAAAAAATAGCTATAAAGTAGATTATTTATTAGAATAAAAAGTGGTGTTTAAATAAATATAACTCCTTTAGCAGCCTTTATTATATTAAAATACCAATATAAATAATTTAATTTAAAAAGCAAAAAAATAAAGTTATTATTTTAAACTTACACTAAATTTATAAAAATATACTAGCAAATAATAAAAGTTTTTAATAGCGAGCTTATATATAGCTAGTTAAACATAAGCTAATATTTAAAAACCTAAATATTAAAGCTGTTAAATTTAAAATTATTAATTATTAACTACTATAAATAGCCCGATTTAAAAATTAATAATAAGCCTGTGTCAAAAATATAATAAATACTAACACAGCTATTTAAGCGGCTATAAAAGTTAGTGTAGTTAAAGCTTTTAATTACTATAAAATTAAAATATTTAACCGTAGCTAAAAAGGCTATATTAACTAAAACCAGACTTTAGACTTCGTTTAAAAAGCAATTATAAATAAAAACGGCAACAAAGCACTACTAAAGTATATGCTAAAAAATAAAAGTTTTTAAATCGACGTTTTAGCTGTTAATAAAACCTAATAGATTTTAAAGCATAAAATCTAAAAGGTATTATATATTAAACGAATAAACGCTTTTATAGTTAACAATTTAATCTAGATATTATTAACACTAAACTTAGTTATATTAAACTTAATAAAAAACTAAATAATTAAATTAAATAATAATAACGTGCGGCTTTTATTAAAAATTACCTCTTTTTTAACACTTTTTCCTAAAGCATAGGCTAAAAATCGCAAGCTATAATAAAAAAAAGTTAATAATATTTTAAACAAAAAGGCCGACGTTACAATTAAAAACCTAGTTAAAAAAACACCTAGTTTTAACAAAGCTTTAATTTAATAAGTTTTTAAAATAGTTAAAGCGACTTAAATAAAAAAAAACAATATAATTAAAATAAGCCCCAATAAAGTACCACATTTTAGCAAAAAATTAAAAAATAATTTTAGTTTATATGTTATAATCGTTTAGCTTTTCGTTTAAAATAAACAGAACCTAAAGCTTTTAGTTTTCTAAGTTTATACTATGCTAACAGCACTTAAAAACGTTTAAAACTATATTAAAATATGCTTAAAAATTATAATAATAATAGGTTAAAATAGAATAAATAAACCGATTATTAGGATTATTAATATAAAAGCCTAATTTAATATTTTTATTAGCAGTTATATTAAAAAACACTAAATTTTAATGCGCCGTATAAAATTTTATTAAAAAGGTTTTATAGGCTATAAACATAAGGTTATATATAATAAAATTATTAAATTATATATATAGTTAGCCGAAAAATTAATAAAGCTGCTATTTTATATAATAAACTATAATATAGCCACGTTTTTACTACTTTTAAAAATAAATTTCGTTATAAAAATATAAATAACTTTTTATTATAATAATAAATATTTTATATATAATATAATATTTAATAAAATTAAAATCTTAGTGCTAGTATTATCTATAAAAAAATTTTTTAATATAAATCTTTTAGAAATCGTCGACCTGTTAAAAAACTAAATGTTATTTACACACCTTATAAAAACTAACTAAATAATAATAGCAGGTTTTTATACACTAATAACGTCGACTATATTAATTAAAAAAATAATTAACCAATTTTCTATATTTTAAGTACATTTATAATATTTGCATACAATTTTAATAGTGCAAAGCTAATAGCCGCCGGACCTACAGCGCGGTTAAATAACGTTAACACTGGTAGCAAAGCTAAAGCTTATAATAATACCTACATTACGCCTTAAATAATTACGCTAAAAAAATTAAATTTAATAAATAATAAAAAGCTTAAAACAGTACTATTAAATAATAAGTTTATTAACGTAATAAAAATAGCTATTTAAAACATATTTTAAAATATAAAAAAAAACAGCTAGCCGCAGCTAAATTAAACCAGTTTATATATTAATAAAGCGCCGGTTAGAATAACTGCACTATCTTTATTAACATAATATATAAAAACAAAGCTAAAAAAATTAATTCTAAAAATAATATACTATTAAATGGCATAACACTGCTAAAAACTTTTAACTAAAAAAGTTTTATATAAATAAACAAAGTTTTAAAAAACTATAAAAAAAAAAAGTCGAACTAAAGCAAAGTTTATGCCAATATTTAGCTACAAATTTTAAAATAATTTAAAAGCACCCGGTTAACTATAAAAAAGCTTAAAGTTATTATTAAAGATTTTAAACAGACCGAGCTTATAAACCTTAAAAAAGCGGCCTTTTTAAAAGTTTTATTTTAACAAAAAATAGCGTTAGTTTAAGACTTTTTAAAAATAAAACGACTAAATAATAAAGTCGCTTTTTTATATAAAATTAAAACAGTTTTTTTATAGTATATAATAAGCAAAAAGCATACTAATTTTAGGTCCGCTAAAAAAAAAAATTATAAAAATGCTTAAGATATGCTTTAAAAACGGAGTTTTAAAAAAAGCTTATTTGCTATACCGTAATGCATAATTTATCGTTAAAAAACCTAATAAAAAGCTTTAATTAATTAATTTAGCTATAAAATTAAATAAAGTTTTAATTAAAAATGCTGGTTTTTTTTATAGTTATAATAAATTTACTAAAAAATATATAATATATAAAATCTTTTTTATAATTAATTTATTTTTTAAATACAACTAAATACCCTTGTCGGTATATAGCCGAGCCTTTACTATCTTTGCTACTTTTATAAAGCCGCTTTAAATAACCACCCTGCTATAAAGTTATACGAATTTTATTATTTAATTTTTATAAATGCTATTTTAAATATTATATAATATATTTTTTAAAAAGTGTAAACCTTTTTTTAATAATATAGCAATTAAAAAACCTATTATAAAATATAACAATTAAAAAATTGCCCCGAAAATTCGACGTTTCGTGCTTAAACACATAAAAAATATTAATGCTATACTTTTTAATTTTAAACTTATAGAGCTTATAGCTAGCAAAATAAAAAATAAGTGGTATAAAGCTATAGCTAAAATCGTAAGCTATATATATAGCACGTACGGCAAAAAACCTATAAATATAAAAGTAATTAAAATTTAAAAATAAAAGCTTTATAAAAATATTATAAAAGTCCGCGCGTTTTTTAGAGTTATAATATATTATAAAATCTAAATAAAGGCATATTCGATTATTGCTTTGTTTTTAATAATACTGCTAAAAAAAAACCAAAAATTCGTATTTAAATAAGTTAAAAAGCAAACAATGCAGATTTTAAAAAATACTTTTATAACCGCACTAGTATTTATTACTATCGACTATAAAAAAGGTTAAATCTAGCTAAAAATGGACGCTTTAAAAATTAAATAAAAAGCAATCCTTTGCTAAAAATTTAAAAAAAAAATTTAATTAGCTAAATATAAGTTTAAATGCTAAAAAAGCTTTAAATTAAACTACGACGCTATAAAAAAAAAGTGCTTAAAAATAGTTAAATTATTTCGCCGACTATAAAATTATTTATATAGTATTAAATTTTAGCTTAAAACTAACGCTAAAGTGCTTATTGCACAGCTTAATAATAGATTTTCTGCCTTTTTAAGTGTAGTACTAATAAGATAGATTATATATATTAAAATGTTCGACTTTAATATTTATTATATTCCCGGCAAATTATATACCGCTGCAGATAGGCTGTTTAAAAAGCTATTAAAACCTTTTAATTAAATAAATAAAAAATAAAAAAGCAATATTAAAAAATTTATTAACTTATAGCTTTTTATTATAATAATTAATATCCTAGCTTAATTAAAAGCTAATTAATAGATTTTTTATATATAAGGCGAAGGTATAACTTTTATAATGTATTTAAACGGCCGCATAGATATTATAACAATAGCAGCCGAGCAGCAACAGCAGCTAACAGTAAAAATCGATAATAACACAGCTAATAGCCTTTAGCTTATTTTATTGTTTAAAAATAATTAGATAGAAAAAAATTAATAAATTATTTAATATTTTATTAGCAAAGCGATTTTAAATTTGGTTATCGGGGCTAAAAAAAGATAAAAATTCTAAGAACAGGCGGTACGCTACTTTATATAGTATAACGCCTTTTAAAAACGGTCGATATAAAAAGACTAGCTATATAAAATTATCGACACCTAGTCTTAAAAAAAAGCGATTATTTAATAAAGCTACGTAGGATTTATATATAAAGGCAGAAATATAACCGTGTAATAAGTTATTAAGTTATATTTTTAAAAAAAGTTATTTTAAAATGTTTATAAAGCAGTTAAATTATACCTTTAGTATTAAAAGTTTTAAAATAAAAAAAAAAATAAAAAGTATTATTTTAATATTTTAATAAACTTTTTTAAATTATAAGTTATTAATATTTAGACTATGCTTATTTAAAACGGCTTTATATATATTTGCAAAGCTTGGTGCGAGTTTTTAGGATATTTAGAGATAATAGCTCTAAAAGCGGCTATATTAGCAAACGTGCGAAAGTTTATAATAAAATAAATCGTTTGACAGCATAGTATCTCTGTTTAAATAAAGTGCAATAATAGTATAAAATTTAAAAAAAAAATTATAAATGCAGCTAAACTGTTAAGCTATTAATTAATTTTAAAACCTATATATTATTTTTAAGCATAAAGCTTTATAAAAAAAAAATATTAATAATTAAAAAGAGGTTTTATAAAAATAACCGACAGCACAGGCAAAGCGTAGCAAACGCATATAAGCTTAATTATATAGGCGGACAGAACCTCCATTTGCTACTACGGCTGTAGTACCTATAAGGTCGTTTATAAAAAACTTTTAATAATGCTAATTAAAAATGTAATATTTTTATAAAAAATTTTAAACTAAAATAAAGCATGTGGTTTTAATAATATGTTAGTATTTAAAGCAAAATAACTTAAGCGCCGGATTAAAAATATTAATAAAGTTAAAAACATTATTATTAAAAAATGTAAAGCTGCTGCCTAGTATAAGAATTAATAAAATGCTTATAAAATTTAACCTTTATTAGCAAAAAATATTTTAGTTTTGCTTTATAATATAAAGCTTAGCAATAATATAAATAATAATAAAAAGCTTTTATATAAATAAAGTGGCCTATATTAAGTATAGACTTAAAAAAAATATAGCCGATATAAACTTATAAACTTAGATAAAACGCTTTTTAAAGGCTTATTTTATTTAAAGCGACTTTAAGCTTTTATAAAAAATAAAAAAAAATATTAAAAGCTTTAAGAACTAAAAAATAACGTTTAAATTATAGGCGACCTAAAAAATGACTTTAATTTTTAAAACGATATAAAGCACGCTAATAATATTAATAGCAAAACTTTGGTTAATAATGAAATAATAGGCAAAGTTATAAAAAAAATGCTATGCTTTTATGTTAAAAAGGCAAATAAAACTTGGCGCTAAAATAATAGCTAAACAGACTTAATAACTAATATTTATAATAATAATAAGTTAAATAAAGCAAAAAACTATATTATAATTATATTAATAATTACCTTAGTTTATAATAAAAATATAATTATATTTAAAAATAAGAATTTTTTTTTTTATATACTAAACATATAATATAGTTTTTTTTAAAAAAAGGATTTAATAATAAAGCGTAAGACTAAAATATAAAAAAAAGCATATAATATATTTTAGTTTTTAAAATATAGCGTAATAAAAAGCAAAAAAAAAAATAATAATAATAAAGCATAAAAAAATTCTAAAAATAAAAAAAAAAAAAAAACGACCAAAATTTTCTTTTATAATATTTTTGCTTATTTTTAAAAATTAATTATAAAACATATTGTTAAAATACCGCTAGCCCTTTTTTTTTTTTACTATAAAACTTTAATAAAAAGTAAACACATTATAATTAATAAAACCTTTTTTTATGCCCGCTTTTTTTAGTCTATTTTAAAATAGCAAATTAAAATATTTAATTAAAAAACTTAGTACTCTGTAAATAAAATTCGGGATTAATATAAAAAAAAATTTTTATAATTTAAAAACCCGCTTTTAGCTATTTTAATAAAAAATTTTTAAAATGCTAAATATAATAAGAACTTTAAACGCTATATATATAGTTAGCGCAAAAATCGCCTTATATGCTAAAAATAAAAATATATTTAAAAAAAGGCTATATACCGGCTTTATTAAAACTATTATATTATATAAAATAATGTTTATATATTTTATAAAAAACTATATTAAAGCGCCTAAATTATTAAATATAAAAAGCTTTAATGTAGCAACGATTATATAGCAAAAAAAAAATATATTTACTTTAAAAACCTTTTTTATAAGCTTTAAAATATAATAAATAAAAAAAAACATTAAAAGCTTTGATAGCTTTAATTTAATAATAAATAAAATTAACAATAGGCTTTAATATATTTAAGTCGAAATAAAAATTAGGCAATCAAACTAGCCAGCAAATATAAATGCTATAGGCAATCCTTTTAAAAGTTTAAATATGCATATTTAATAAAAACTGCTATAAAAGTTAATAAAAAAATAATAGTAAATTAATAAATTACCTTATTTATTTTTAAACTAAAATAAAATATAAAGTAGCAATATTTTTTAAAAAAAGCTATATTTTAATAACGTCGTTAAATTTAACCTATTAAAACAACCGACCAGGCCAACAAATCGGATTTAATACTAGTTTATTTATAATATTTTTAACTGTTTTAATAATAAACGACTTATTTTTTAAAGTCGACATTGTAATAGCAGTGCAAATAAAGAAAAAAAAAAAATAAAAAAAAAAAAAAATATATTAAAATGTGCTAAAAATAGCCTATATTTTAATAAAAAAAAATAACTAATAAAAAAAAAAAAAAAAACCTATTAAAAATCTGCAGTACTATAACACTTATATAAGCAAAATATTAAGTTAGACCTTATTAAAAAATAGGTTTGTTAAGCAGTAAAAAAAATAAAGCTTAATAAAGTACTAGTACGCCGATAACTTATAAAAGCAAATAAAAAGCTTTAGCTAAATAGCAGCTTTATAAACACTTATTAATTAATTAAAGCTATTATAAATAAAAACGACAACCGGCATAAAGCTTAGACTTTATATTTAGCTATAAAGCACTTTAAATATATAAAAGCTTATTTTATTTATATATTATAAAAAAAGCAAAAGACTTTTAAAAAACCTAACTATATAAATTTAATAAAAACATATAAATGCAGGCTAAAAAAAAGCAAGTTAAAAAATTTAAAGTTAAAGTTAACTAAAAGCAAAAAAAAATAATAAGAATATATAAATAAATTTTTAATTTATATTATTTTAACCTATTTTTTTTTTTTTAACTTTTTTTTTTTTTTATAATTTATACACATTAGCATAGTTAAGCACATATAAAAAAAACATTTTTAAAGCTGCAACTACTTTAAACATAAATAATATAAATAAATTAATAACTTGCCTAGCTTTTTTTTTACTAGTCCTTTTTTTTATTATCTTTTAGCCCGCATATAAATAAATAAATATTTTTATATTTTTTACTCCTTTTTATTAACAGCTTTTACTACTATTAAATAAAAAAAAAATAATTTAAATTAAAAACTATTAAAAGATTTTACTAGCATTATAATTAATAGACCGCCTTTTTTATTTTTTCCTTTTTTATATTACCTATACACCTTTAGCCTCCTTTTTTTCAAATTTTTATTAGTAATAAAACCGCCTAATATAGCATCTAAAAAAATAATAAAAAACTTTAATATTACTGTAAAGGCCATACATACACAGGGCATAGCAGGTATAAAAAAATTCTGCAGACCATAAGTACTAAATAACCAGCATATAAATGCATTAAAAAAAAATAAGCTTTTTTATATAAAAATAACCAACATTAGTCGTATTTTAAAAAAATCTTTCGACCGCCTTTTTTTAAATAGCTATGCTTACGCTAAAAAGTAGCAACAAAAAAATATCGACTTTTTAATTAATATTTTGCTTAAATATATTAAAAAGTTAGCGTTAATTTTTAAAAAAATAATAGCTAAGCTAAAACTAATTATATATAATATAAAAAAAATAGCTTTAAAAAAACAGTTTAAAAAAACTTTTAAACTAAAATTTTAAATAAATAATAATTTTGCAAAACTAATAATAACAGTTTTAAAAAAAGGTGCAAACTATATAATTTTTAAAAATTATATAAACCCTTATTTATTTAATTTTTATTATTACCTACTAATAGTAGATATAATAACTAAAATTATTTATTATATAAACTATATAATAAAAAGTGGCAATATTAATCTATAGCACAGTACTGCCTTCGGTCGACTTATTGCCAAATAGCTAAAAAAAGCGGGCATTTCTAAACTCAGTATATATTATAGCATCCGACCTATTTACCGAAAATATTATAATAAGTCCGGAATTATATGCCTAGCGAGCATTTTTTTAATATTTTAATGCTTTAAAACGTTTATTTTATATTATAAAATCGAAAGTATATAAAATAAAAAAAAGCTTATAAAAAATATTTTTAAATATATTAGCAAAGTTATTAAATATTAGCCTTTTTAGCAGTAAAAAGCCCTTATAGAGCCTTTAGCTTTTAAATAAAAAAAGCCATATAAAGCGATCTAATTAGAACTTTTTCTGCTTAACGCAATAAAAATATTAATAAATGCCTTTTATTTAAATAATTTAATAATAACATATTATAAAACTTTAAATTAATTTAATAAATAAAAATTTATATGTGCTGCTTTCGATTTTTAATAGTATTATAATATTATAAACAAATATTTAAAAAGTGTATAAGCTATAACTTTTTTTATAAAAGCTTAAAAAAATTTAAATAAAGTAAACACTAAAAATTAGACTATAAAAAAAGGCAAATAAATAGTAAATAGCATAATTTAAAGCAAACGCTATAGCTAATAAAGTAAAAAAAATATTGCTGTATATATTTATATATTTTTAAAGCGGTATGGCCGATAAAAACCTTACTATAGTTATTATACCGAATATAAGCCGGCGTTCGGTATATATACCGATATAAAAGCTTTAAAAAACTTTTAATAATATAAGTTTATTTAAAAAAAGTTTATATAGCAAATAAAGCTATAAATAATTATATATAAAGTATTTTGCGGCAGGCATTAGTTTATAATTATAATCGACTATAAAAAAAAATAGGCATACTGCTTTAATAGTTTTTTTTATATTAAAAAAAAACTTTATAACGTATTATATAATATATGCATATTTTATTAGCAAAGGCTACTAGGCTTACCGGCCTTTTAAAAAATTATTAGCCTGCCGTTATATTACTAGGCAAACAGATATATATACAGTCTTTAAGCGATAATATATATAAGATTTTTATTTTATAAGCTATTTTTTTTTATTAATATTTTTATTAAAAAAGGTTAAAAAATGCTTAGACATTACTAATAGCTGCAAAATAAAGCCGAATAGTATACCAAGGTATAAATTATTAGTTAAATAAACAGGTTTTTTAAGCCTTTTTTTAAATTGTTTACACAAACGTTAAAGCACGTCTATTTTTTAAACCTAAATAAACTAAATAAATTAATAAAGCTTTTACGGCCTAAAAAAGCTAATAAATTAATAAAATTTTTATATTTAACACTTAAAAAACCTAATAATATAAATTAAAAAGCCTGCTTTAAAATAAAATTTAAAACTCGCCGTTTAAAATTTAAATTATTAGTATTAATAAAAAGCTAGCTAAGCTAACTTTTAATTATAAAATATAAAAAACTAAATAATAAGCTTTAACTAAAATAGCATAAAAAATTTATTAATTTAAACTTAACCGATATAAATAAAATATAATACCAAATTTAAAAAAAAAAAGAATTTAAAAATATATTAACTTATTAGCTGTTTTTTTAAAAATAAATATATTATAAAGTTTAAACGCCTAAATACTAAATAAAAACCTTTATTTATAAAAGTATGTACAGCGATATTATAAATCTAAATTTTATATAAAAATATTTTTTAAAAAAGCGAGCTTTAAAAATAGCTTTTTTATAGATAAAAACCCCGTACCGTTAAAACAAAAATATTTAGCTAAATTTTACGTTTTAACTTTTGCCTATTATATTTAAAAAATAAAAAAAATAATAATAATATTAAATATAAATAAATGCTATAACTGCTATAATGGCTAAACTAAATAAGTTAATTTAAAAGCTTATAAAAAGGCAACCGCTTTAACGTATAAAACGTAGCATAGGCTTTTTTTTAAAATTAAATAAATTAAAAAAGCTTAAAAGCCAAAATAAAAAATCGGACTAAATTTAATAAAAAAATCTATTAAATTTTAATTGCTAAATAAAGTTTTACTAAAAAATAAAACAAAAAGTTAAAAGTTAGTGCTAAGTTTATGCTAAAAATAGCTAATAATTTAGTAAAAAAAGATTAAAATAAAATAATTTTATTAGCTATTTTTTAAAGCTGCATACTATACTTTAAAAAATTAAACTAATAGGGCTTACATTAATTTATATATATTATTTTTTATATATTTATTATTTTTTTTTTGTTTATATAATAGTTTTTTTTTTTTAGCTATAGTAATTTTTATTACCTCTTACAAATAAATTTACAACCTGTTTTAACCTTTAAAATGCTTTTATTTAATTACTTTATTTAAATCTTTATAAAGTGCCTACTAAAGTTAGGTCTCCAGAGTACGTGGACGTGTAGGCGTTCCCCGTTTTACTAATTACAAGATCTTTCTTTAATAGTCCCTAGACGCCTCTTCGCATATAGCTGCCCTACCTACAAACCGGAGCGGGTCTTTTACAAAGGTACAGTACAAAAAGTCAGATTAAAAAAAATGAAAAACAGAGAGATCACCGGAACACAAAGAATAGAGACATATGACTAAAAAAACGCAAGCCCAACGTCCTGCCACGATAAATTTGACGATATTTCCGGACAGAGTGTTTAATATTGCATGTAGGCCAACATTCGTAAAGAGCTGCCGTGCCACATCATTATATCAAGATTAAAAAAACGTGCATGCGATTCTATTCGTCGGGCTTTTATGAGTACTCAGTTAACATACCAAGACCACCGCCAACGTAGCCGGCCTTGACTGTCCGCGCATCCGCGCCACCGAGGTTCGTGTTGGAACGATTACACCGCCCTGCCTTGGTGACTATCGTCCGCACAATGCCACATCTGTGCGGCACAGGTTCGAGGCAGGCAAGAGCCTGCAGCAGAGGGTCGCAGATGGCATACCATTTATAGTAGTTGGTTGGATGCCCTCAATGGAAAATGAAAAGATTCTCTGGGTTCCATATGTGTTTCTTACAGTCATTACATGTATCTAGGCCGCGTGTGCGGCTCTGCGGCACGGGCCGGGTGGAGTACTAAGAAACAGGGCGGTAGGTAGCAGTCCTTACCTAGGTACTTACCTGCAGGTAGGAGCTAATCAAATCCAGGAGGTCAAGCAATGGTTGAGAGGTGAGTAGGAATCCTGGCTCTTCAGCTTCTTAACAACGATGGCTGAGAGTCTGACGATCTTGGGGACCCTGGGTGTTGACTTTGGGGTCGATTGGAATCGATTGGAATCGGCTCAATGATTGGCTTTGACCTGACCAACAAAGCTAAGACAGGTATCATCGATACACCGTCAAAATTATTGGGGCAATGATCTGAGAGGTGATGAGAGATCCTTCCGCCTGAGGCGCTACACTTGGACTACTGGGGAGTGCTTCGTTCCCGCTCCGCTCATCTACCGTGTAGTCCGAGAGGGGCGCTGGGCAGAATGGCGGCGAGAGCGGCGAGCCTGTCTTACATTTGAACGACATCTGCCTCATCCCCCTATCAGCTTGATCCCGCGCACCTGCATGCGGGCCGCATCGAGTATTATATCGCGAAGTGTCATTTGCTCGGCTGTTCCCTCCACCCTGTGATCTGACACGGTCTCTGTCAGGTGACAAAGCACCACCCACCCTGCAGGGTGGCTGCATAGTCGATTTGTCTATATATAGGGGCTTCGCCCCCCTAGATATTCTAGAGATTCAGGAATTAGTTGATCACTACCCTACCCCCTACCTAAGGTATCTATTCGATCTATTAAGCCCTACCACCCTTCAACCCTTCGTACTACCCCTCGACCCTACGGCTTTCTAGTTGCAGCCGGCCTTCTATTCACTCTGTGCCCAAATACCCTGACAGTCTCTCGGAAGCGTTCGTCAGGGCTCTCGCGTTGTACATACATTTACTGAGTTATTCCGTGGAGTGGGTACATAAACAAGGCCCCCTTCACGTCGCAACATTTGTGTAATTGTACATCTGGTGGGTACTAAGTAGGTAGTTTCCCCGCCCACAGTCCCTGTTATTACGCTAATAGCGGCCCGGTCCGGTCCACGGATCCCGGGGCCATCCCCACCGCGGCACATTGTTGAAATCAAGGCCATGGCCCCAGAGAGAAAACCGGGACATCAGAGTCTGGGGAACCTTGCGTAAGCTACCTGGACTGGCTTAGAATTATAGATGGGTTGGGGTTGGTTAAGGGTACAGTCTGGATAGGCTGCCTATTTCGCTTTGGGGCCATCGCGCTGATGATAGGGGAATATGTTAGGTATCCACTGCAACTAATATAGTTAGGTACCTAGACCAGGTCAGTTACCCCGCCGGACGATTTGGACTTCTGCCTCAGCGTCACTCTTCAAAGATGCGATTCGCCAGTCTAATCCGCTGGTATTGATTGTATCGCGACAGTGGCGTTGCAGCTGTTGTAATGCCTCGCCATTGGTCACTGGCCTGCTAGCGTTATCAGTACCCAACGGACGATTCAGGAACTTGAGACCTGCTTAATAGGTCAAACTCGCAGATACGGTGTTTAAGGTATTAATTGGTCAGGTCTGAGAAGCAACGCGTATTCAAGCACCTCAGGGGGGCACCATCTTCATAATTATACTGAATGACGCACCTCGTGCCCCAACCATTTTCTTGAGATGTTTGGTTCCACGGCGATAGAATAGTTGGAAATAAATGCGAAAGTGAACTAGAGGGTTCCAATATGTACGTCGCTCTGCAGGGGTAAATTGTAACAAGGGCTTCTGTGAGGGCTTGGAATACGGCTTCAATTCAGCTATAATTCTCTAGGGTCCTTCAAGGTCCGATGCCTTCTTTCCGTTCTACCGAAGGAGGCTAGCCTTGCCTAGGTACTTATCTTCAGCTTCTAGAATGACTTCTCCCCTAGTACAGCCGGCTATTACTGCCGTTTCTATAGGTCTTGGATCTATTTAGGGAGAGTGCGTTGCCCGGTTTCAGGGTCTCGGATCCCGTACGGCCGTAACGGGAGTTCGGCCGTACAGACCCGGAGCGGCAGCGAGGGTCCTTTGCAGTATGACGAGTCTACGGCCGTATCCCTATTTCTCTGCCGTGTAACATAAATTCAGAAGACGCTGGTTGATGAGGCCACTCGGCACTTCCTAAATGGTACGGACCAGTCTAGACGGACTCTTTCTACAGGCGGATGTGCATGCTGCATCTAAATCGACTCCGTCGCTGTCCTATTTAGAATAATGAAATCGAGAGAGCATGAATAATGAAGAAGAGGGGCAGGGCCGGAACCCTGTTGTACGCTTGAAATTGTACTCAATTCAAGCTGGGGCGTAAGCAAGTTAGCACTTACTGGTTTCATGGGAACCATTAGCGTCTTCTCGGGCATCTGCTGCTCTCCTTTAATATCAGACTCGCTTCATTCTGACACACTTATAAGATTTTCGATTAATACCAATTAATAACTAAAACTTATCCGGACCGCTTAGGTAATGTTGAATTACCCTAGTAATGTTATAATAGCAATCAGTTCCGTTGATTGGTTTGCCTGTCTCGGTAAATGGCTTCTTGAGTCGCAAGATGTCTTTTGAAGTCATCAGTCTGACGGGCAACACTGATTAAGTCATCTCTATTCAATTTCCTTTTGTCTGCATGTGCAATCCCCAGCGCGGTCGATATAATATTACGGATCTGGCGGCCGTTGAACTCGAACTTTTTCCCGTCCTTCTCAACCCACTTCGTGAGATCTGAGAGATCCTCAATAAGACCTTTGTTGGCAAGTTGTTCCAGGAAGGAGTTGAAGATGTTGATCTTCTGCTGCGGAGTCAGGTCTGTGAATCTGATGGCCAAGTCTGATATTTCAAGTTAGCATTGTGCTATTAAGTACACGAGTTTGAGCGCTTACGAATGCGGCTTTGAGCGGCAATATCGAGCGACTTCATCCGATTCGTCGTCAGAATCAGAATTCCATCGTAATATTCAAGGACGCGCAATAATACTGTCTGCGTAAGATATTTCCAATAAGCCTTTCGTGATGTGTTATGGTCGTCTTACCTGAAACCATTGCATTTCTTCGAAGGTCATTGTCTCCGTCTCCCCTCGATTCGAGAAATACGTCTGCTTCGTCGCTAATGGTATATTAGCCAGGGGATAAGGTTTCCTCCTATAGCTGCACTCACAATAGCAACACAGCTTCCCACAATCCGGCAAGAGCAAATATCTTTTCGAGGTTCCTTTCGACCTTTTCGCCCTCGATGCCAATGTCGGAAACGCCAACAGAGAATAGAGGCTTGCCAGCCAACTGGGCCACACTTTCTGCTGTGAGAGTTTTGCCCACACCAGGTTGTCCTGTTCAGCATGAGCGTCAGGAGGAGTCCTTGAGCAGGCTTGAGGGAGAAGTAAATACCCATAGAGCATGATGACCAAGCCCCTGCCCTTTTCTGGTGCGAAATCGTCCAGTCCTTTACTTGAGGCCCCTCCTTCTCTCTTTCGTGACTCGGAGTGCGCCATGACGGAATTTGCAATGAGATCTTTGGCGTCATCGTCCAATTGCAATTTATTTCGAAAGGTTCCGGCGTTACTCTTATCAGGGGCTTTTATATGGCTCACAAGGAGTTGCGCCCATGTCTTCCGCTTCGGCGCATAACCGAGCAATCTTGGGGGGCAGCAAAGGAGCTGCTCTGGGCTCAAATCTTTCGAGGGCGAATGCTTATCCCATTCCAATCTATACATATCCTTGAACACCCGTTTGGTGCGTCGCTCGGGAGATAATTGTACAAGAGGCCCCTCATATCTCTGCAATGGGCCGAGAATCGGTGAAGTCGCTGGTTGGTATGCCAGATAAGACGCGAAATCAACGATTACGGCACCCTCGATCTGTTTCAGCGTCAGCCGCAGGAATGCTTTAAAGTTCAAGCCAAGTTGCACCTACTGGTTTCCAGCTAGCTCCTAGATTAACCGTTATGTCTTCGTCGTCATCTGAGGATATCGAACCCCTTCGCTGGTAACCCGGATCCGCGCTTAAATCGCTCCCTCTATGTTGCAAGAAGGCGCCATCCCTATGGAAATATGCTTCACCGTCTAGATAATTGAACATTTGCTCTCCTTTTCCTGCCGTGCAGAATTTTACATAATTCTTGCCTCTTTCAATCAGACGTTCCTTCAGTCTTGCCTGGGATTCTTTCGGAGGCAACCCATCCTCCTCATAAAAATCGAGGGGATAAAACGGAAGGTCTGTCACGCTTTTACTATCCCCGTCCCACCCAGGAATTTCTATCATGAATGGCACTCTGCTGAACTCTGAGCCAGTCCAGTCACAGCTGAAGCAAACGACTTGGAAAGGGCCGTCGCTTGGTGCAAACGCGCTGCATGTGTCAACAACGAAAACCTGCTGTTCATCATGGCACGGTCGACCGACTATCAGACTCCCCGGTGGAAACAAGGTCCAAAGAGCGTCATGTCTGATCGTGCGCTCTTTCAAAAATGCCTGTCGGTTTTCGAAATACCGGTCGAGGCGCACGTCGCCCGACGAAGTCGAAATAATTTCAAGTAATTCTTTTAAATCGTCGCGGGCTTGTCGTTCATCGTCGGACTCATGGCTATTGATCCCGTTAGCCTCACGGAGGGCTTCTTCCCACGCGTATATCAACGGCACGTATGGGCTGCCACATCTCGTCACTTGTTCCGGCCATCCCCATTTTGACGTAATGCGGCCTAGTAGCTTCTATAGCGGTTGGAAATCCACAACGACCTCAGAAGATGATAGAGGGGTGTCACCAGGGCGCATACGGGGTGTACGGATACCTGTTGTTACACGGCAGAGGTACGAGGTACATCACCAAAGGACCCTCGCTGCCGCTCCCGTACGGCTGGCCGTACCACTACGGCCTCCCGTTACGGCCGTACGGCACCCGAGACCTTGAGACCGGGCAATGCACTCTCCCTAGATAGAACTGATACTCATATGACCGGCAGTAGAGGTCGGCTCTTGGAAGGGACAAGTTATTCCGGAATCTGGAGATAAGTAGACAAGGCCGCCCTCCTTCGATAGAACAGAAAGGAGGCATCGGACCTTGAAGGACCTTAGAGAATTATAGCTGAATTGAAGCCTTATTCCAAGCCCTCACAGTAGCCCTTGTTACACCTGTGATCTTTCGGAAGATAAATGCTCTGTTGGATTTAGTCTGCTTCTCTGGGACCCCATCCTTCAAGCTTGGCAGTGTACTCTCCTTAAACGCGCCTGTTCGAGGGTCCCATTCGCTGAGTATCATACGATAGCGAGACCCATCATCCACGGGCTCCGTTTGCGCCTCGGGCTTAGTAGCTGTAGCCTGAATTTTTCCGATGTATTAACGTAGCTTTATTATGGGATTGGTAGCGAGTGTCGGTTGCGTCCCAATGAGTTAGTTTTTTAAGAAGTACCACGCACCTCAGTTTCATCTTGCTCCGACTCGAGTTCCTCCTCAAGTTGAGCAATTTTTGACTCCAAGAGCCGGACGCAACCAAATCCAAGGTTGGAAATAGTATCCTTCGTTGATGTCGCCTACGCAATGTATGAGCAGCAGTCAATTTGAATACAGAAAGTCAACAAGCGTACAGCGTTCGAGTTAACGCCCTCGGCCAGTTGTTCAGACATCTCCGAACGCAGGAGTTCAAGTCTTATCAATAATCAGAATGCTCAGTCTTTTGGGACGTGGTGTGTTTGCCACAAGAGAGAGGCCGACGTTGCTAATAAAATGCAGTGACAATTGGCGCCAAAAACAACGGCACGATGTCAATAGAAGAGTACGTGTGGAGGTTACGAGGTTGGCTGGTAGCTGGACTGAGGGTCTAGCGAATAGTGCTGGGGAGCCCGGCTTTTTATCTCCAGGCCACAGCGGACTGAATATTTCTGAGATGCCTGGGGTATTCCCCCCTTTCTTAATACTACAAAAGTGACAAGTCGGATAAATATAGGCTAGCTCATATGCATAGAGGGCAAGCGACAGTGTGATCCTCTCACCTTTATCTTGTTAATTATAAGGGTAAGGGGCCACTACATATACTGTACAATAAGCGTGGAGGAATAAGTTTAACACTTCGATTTAGCATTAAGCATCCAGGCTAGATCGTTCGTGTTTGGACATAAACCGTACCAGAGTATCTGAGTTAAGATTAGCAGAGCCTTTCAGGCACACCATGTCATTTGCCAAGATCTAATCTGCCTAAGAGGGCTCGGCGCGGTTCGCGTAGAGTAACCTGCAGAAGACAATAAAACTCTCAAGGGGTAAAGTTGCTGCGGCTGTGGGGGCAAATAGATAATTCATTATATAAATGGTGCCCTCCTAGCCCGTAGCCTGCATTATCAGTTTATCAATAATCAGACCTGCCTAAAAGGATTAGGCATAGTTCACTCATAGAACTAAACATGCGAATGATATATATATATATATATATATATGTGCGTATATGTCCCGGGGCGATGAACAATACATGACCCTCTCAGCCTGTACTTTGCTAACTTTGAAAGAGAGGAGATCAAACCAGCCAAAGGGGTGCTCTTGGGTGCTCCCAACTTTTTGCGTGAGCAGCTTCCAAGATGTGGAAAAAAGGTTCGGGGCGAACTAGATGCCATCATTCGCTATAATCAACCCAAAGCGAAGCCTTCGTTACAGTCGGAGGATAATCTTATCAGCAGTCTCACGTCGATCCCTCTTGATAAACTCATAGTTTATGTGAACTCCGAGATGAAAAAAACGCGAGAGGCAGACGCAGCATTGAGTATGAAAAGGACTCGAGGTATTCACAAGCGGGCTGCGCAGTTGCAGGATTTCGCGGTCGCATTCAGTCAATTTCTTGGGGCATATTCAGGCATCGTTGATATTGTTCAGACTGCAGATTCGCAATATGGCAATGTTGCATTTGCAACGCTTTCTTTATTATTCGCGGTAGGCCTAGTTAAACGGTTTCCGATTGATAAAATTTCACTAGCTTACCGAGAACACAGACGCTGAAAGCAAAGGCGGATGCTGAAGAGTCAATTCAGGCGTGCATGCTCCATATCTCTGATCGAATGCCCGATCTCGAGATATATAAGCGCATCTACCCTAATCGCGGACTAGCCAGAATGCTGGCTGAAGCATACGGAGACATTATTCTTTTTGCTAGAGAAGTCACCATCTACCTTCAGGCTCGTGGATTTGGTTTGTGCTCCCTCTATCTAATACGCCCGTATCTTGGAGTACCACATATTGGACCTAATCATGCTCGATAGCCAGATACATGCGTCATTTAGGTGGAAGCCCCGAATTCCAAGTCAGGGATAAGAGAATGCGAGAGAATCTCAACCGTATAAGCACAAAGTGCGAACTGTTACTTGCGAAGAAAATCGATGACCTGACCAAAGAGAACCAGAGTATGTATTTCGGTTGTTGTTCTTAAGGGAAAGCTAAAATTGAATCAGATCTGCACTCTCGGCAAGATGAGATACTCATGAGGGGGTTGGTGAAAACGCTTGGCCTACATGATTATCCAACCAAGGGTGTGCGTACGGAGCAGTTGATAGGTGATCGAACAAGTCTTAGGCAGCAATTTGGTAGTGATAGGCGGCGAGAGAAGATGGATGCGCAACACTTCTTGCACACAGACGATGGCAAATACTGGGACGGGCCAGGCTCCATGCTATTGCTTTTATGTGGTCGCAACGAGAAAAGCAGCAGCAGTCCTGATTGCTGGCTATCGCTTGCCGCAACTGAGTTGGCCGGAGAATATCTCCAGTCGGACATTTCGGTTGCGTATGAAAGATGTAGCAAGACAAGCACCCTCGAGATAACGCTGTCGCATCTTATTTTCCAGTTCCTAGAGAACAACCCAGCAGTTATCAGACAACCAGAAGACTTCCGAGAGATCGACACTCAGATATCGCGGAACGGCGGTCGTGAAGAAAGAATCGAAGCACTCCGCTTGGCCCTTTTACGTATTATCAATGTCCACAACGTTCGTGTGCACATCATCTTGAATCGGCCAGAGCTGTGTGAGGCTAGTGAAGAAGAGAGTTGCACTGAGTACATTACGACAATGCTCTCATTGGTCAAGGAAGTAACTACAGAGCTTAAGATTATGATGGTCTTGAAAAGCGAGCTGTGGGATTTCGAGAAGAACAGGAAAGGAGTTGACACTCATTCGAGGTTCTTCCAGCGAGTACAACTAGATCAAGGTTTAACTCGTACTTGACAGGGCACGGGAGAGTCCTAGACTCCTGGTTCGTGCATACGGCGATGGAGCTTGCAAGTCCGAACCGCATTTGAACAGGGGACGGGCTAAGCCTGCCCGGCAATTTCATCATCTACGTGATGCTCGTGGTGATGGGACTGATGATATTGGCGTGGATGTCAAGGCGAGACGAGTCCCAAATTGGCAAGGCGGTTGCGGTTAAAGATGGATACTTTACACACCCTTCATCCAATCTAGATCCAAGTTGACTTAACCTGATCCCTGGTCCTGGGATTACTAGGTACCTAGTTTAATCCACTTATACATAACTTAAGTGTACCTGAGTAATACTTCGTACCAACTTCTTGTATTTGTTAGAAGTAACTATGATATTAATTCTCATCGGCGCGAACGTCGGGCATAAAATGACCTCTGTGCAAGTCCATTATCGCAGTCAAGCAGTAGGTCAAGCTGATATTTTATGAGCCTTATTATTTAGAGAACACTGCGATGACCGGAATACTAGGCACCCAGATAAAATGGTACAACAGATCGTACTGTATCTGGGGACTTACGTGTACCTCTACTCAGTAATCGAATAGCTTGCCGTCCCCAAACTCATCACATCATCCTCATCTTAACAACAACACAACCACTTTATCCTCATTAATACTACTTCCAACGCCCTGTAAGCCGTTCCAGGCTGAACATCATGGCGCTTCTTGAGCAGGAAATAGACGCCATCATCTCCAACATCTCCCAGGAACTCTCGGCGACGCCCTTCGCCTGCTCCTCACTCACGCGCCTGACAAACGGCACCACCAACTTCGTCTTTCGCGGCGAACTAACCAAGCCTATCAAGATCGATGGCAGTGAGGGAGGTGGAAGTAGTATCACTACCGTCATTGTCAAGTACGCGGCACCATTCGCCGCCTTGAACAAGAACCTTCCACTAGATGCCTCACGTGCTGTATGTATTTCATCCATTCAAACACGAGGGAGCGAACACGCACGATACATAAATACACGCGGAGAGAGGAAGAGAGAGAGAGAGAGAGAAATGGAGAGGAAGACACGGTGACGCGGAGCCTCGATCGGCATATCAGCGATGAAACTGCGTCGGGTTAACCATAAGCTGGCTGCATAGTTCTACGAGGAGTCCATGCTATACGCGCTGAATGACTTCCACTCCAGCGCGACGGCGGCCGTGAAGTCGCCGCAGCTGCATCTCTTCATCCGCGATGCAAACATCCAGGTACTGGAGGACAGTCCCGGCGCCATCGACCTAAAGACCTACCTTGTGTCGCCGACGGTCAACGCCGTCCTGCCGGCCCCGGTAGCAGCATCCATTGGCCGCGACATTGGGCCGTGGCTGCGGTCCTTCCACGACTGGTCCTTCTCTCCTCAGAGCGGTCTAAGAGACTTGGGAGACAACGAGCCGATGCGCAAGCTGAAGTACGCCATCACGTACGACAGTTTCCTCAAGGTTCTCGGAAACAGCTTCCCCGATCTCCTCGAGGGCCACCGGGAGACGCTGGAACGGGTAAAGGCCGCGGCGACGGAGGAGTTTGAGAAGACGTCGAAGGAAGAGACCTGGGGCAAGGATTGGGGATTTATACACGGCGACTTTTGGACAGGGAAGTAAGTTCTTCTTTGCTTTCTTTTTCGGTGATCGATGAGGAGGGAATTAATCACTTTACCTGACTTGCCAGCATCCTATTACCCGGAGACCCGTCACAAGCTGTCCGGGGCCCCGGCGACGCCAAGCTGCTCATCGTCGACTGGGAGTTCACCCAATTCGGTCATCGCGCCTACGATATTGGGCAAATGGTGGGCGACATCTACGAGCGGAAGCACTTCCTGGGAGTCGACGGAGCTATGCCGGCCATCGAGGGATTTATTGAGGGCTACGGAGGACTGGACGATGAGCTTGCCTTCCGCGTTGCCATCCACGCGGGCAGTAACTTGATCGCTTGGTATACCAGGCGAAATCCCACAGCGCCTCTACAATTCCCTCTCGAGGCCGTTACCGATGCCATGAGGATTGGGCGGGACTGGATTCTCAAGGGCTGGGAGAAAGACCGGGCTTACTTTGAGAAAAGTCCGTTGGCGTGCTTGTTCAAAAGGTAAAACATAGTTGTGATTACCGCTAGATACCCATATTTGATGAGCCACGGAGATAGACCCAATATCCATCTGTTTCCAGTAGATGAGTTTGGTCAGCTACGTACATCAGCTACGTACAATCATAGCCCTCAGCATGACCAACCCAAGACATACATGATACAGGTGAGTATGACAGATGGTGCAGAGCAGCACATGTGCTATACGTCCACAAGCAGGGTATATTTATCCTCTAACAATCCCCTCAATGGCGCCGTGATGTACATCCACCAGCCACCGGCCATATACCCCCAGAACACACACAGTTGTGGCCGTGTCTTTCGCTCAGTGTGGTATGCTAGTAGGCGGGGAAGCATAGGACTTCGGCTGGCCCTTGGGAATGAGCTGCTGCTTCACTGCTTGAGCAGTGCTATATTCGGCAGTTCCCGGGTATTATCCGCCTATCCAGCGATCCATGATGATACGAGAAATGAATAAGAGTGACCTGACCGCTCTCACACCGAGAGGCAGACTGGGGTTCAGTATGAAAAGATAAAGGATCAAAATTAGAGAGGGAAGAGCAAGGGTCCTTGCTATATCTGCACATGGTATACATAGTGTAAAAAACATGCAATAGCTATATGTACATATATGCGGTAGGTATAAATATATATTGTGTGTGTACTAGGGGCATCGAAACAATGACAGTCTCAGCTATACCAAGCCACCTTTACTCGGCAGAGCAAAGTTCCCCAAGAGTGTTAAGATCTCAATCCACGGCGACATGGCTGGGGACTCAAACTCGGACGGGCCCAACGTTACGATCGAGCCCGAGGAGAAGACCATGACATCTCGTGACCCTTTAACTCCCAATAGTATCCAACCTATTAGCTCGAATCAATTCGGTAGTAGCGGCAATATCAGCAAGCCAACCCCTGTGCCTGGTCTCCTTTCGGGTTCACCAAGGTATCCTACATCCTGCGAAAAGAAGCACTGCGATGGCGTGTGGGTGAGAATGACTCCCGAGGTAAGTTAAGTTGAGTAACTATAACCACAGAAAAAGGTGGTGTAGAGAAAGCTCAGTGACTTTATGATGATGGATGTGCTAAGCCTTGCTTACCACTCCAGGAACGATATGAGTCCACGCATTGTTCCAAAGATAGGGGGACAAGACAGTTGGATCTCAGGTTTACACACTGAACGAGTGCCCTGCTCGGTACATATCTTAGTGCATATCCCGTCGGTGGATGCGCCGACTAAGGCTTCGAGATTTTTGGAAGCTTTGTAAGGAGTAAAGTAACGCGGCAAATCATGGGATGTAGCAATGACTGCCTACGGCAACCGTGAATGAGGAGAGATCAGAGCCTTGGACTTTTATTAGTATCTATTAAAAAAGCTCGGCAACGCGGATGTCTCACGTAGCGATATGATCCGGGACGAGTTGGTTTCGTTCATCCTGAGTCTGGCGTGCTGGTAGTCAGCCCACCCCGTGCTTCATACTGTCTGCGCCCATTCTATCGCTTTAAGCATTTATGTTGCCCATCTACCACGCTGCTAAGTTTCTGAGACGTGACTATATTGATCATAGAATAGTCAAGTTCACAGTATGTAGATTTGAAGGCTATCGGCGTCTAGCTAATCATAAAAGAGGCGTTTATAATAGTACGATACCTGGATCTGCTTAAATGGCGGTATAGAAACCTCTATCTGTTATTAGTCATTATTATTTCTCCGGACCCTTCCACCCCCCCTGCCGTAGCTCTCCTTCACATGATAACTACCAACGCATAAACGAACAGGCCAGCACCTACCTGCGCAAATACCAATGTACTTACCCGCCTACCGACATGATGGAGGTATGAGGTGAATGGCATTCTCATGAGGATTCTTCGCTGAGGCGGTGTTGAGAGAGAATATGGGGGGGACAAAAAACAATAGCAAAGAAAGTATACAAGAGAGGACGTTATAGAGTAAAATAGGTGAGCATTAACTCGCCTAAGGGCATTTTGTTGACACGCTGGGTCAAAGAGAAGCTACCAATTGTGTTCTTTTTTTTTTTTTTTCTTTTTTCTTCTTCTTTTTTTCCCTCTTCTTTTTTTCTTCTAACAGTTTTTATCTGCTGCGGCTTACTCTTGTTTATTTATTCAGGGAATTTTACGACGGCTTTCTGCCTCACCTTAGCTACTTATTAATCTTCCGGGTAGGTATTTATCTGGCTGAGCTATTGAGGGGGTGGGGGGGGGGGAGCGGCCGGGACCCCGCGTTCTCCAGATCCTACGGCCGTAGATGGTAGACCAGTTTGTCAGACTGCATTTACTTCGTATCATAGGCGGCGTATCCGTCCCCTCTTACTCGTTGTTCCGTCCCGTGCATTGCATTCATGCATCTCTCTTTCTTCGACGTGCCAAGACTTGTAGATAGGCAGTAGCAACAGCAGCAGTAGCAGCAGCAGCAGCAGCAGCAGTAGTAGTAGTAGTAGTAGTAGTAGCAGAGTAGAGTCTAATGTAGTCTATTAGTGGCCACGTCCGTAGAGGCTTTTTGGGGGTCTATTGCGGGGTGGGGGGTTAATACCAATGCGGGGGACTCCCAGCGCCGGGTCGTCTTGCTGGATACTCAATCAAGCCGATGTGACTGGACTAGACCGGACCGGATCGGACTGGACTGAACTCGCTATGCCGATACGTTGCCGACGCGCACGCTGCACGCAAGATAGGAGACGGACGTCAAGAGACTGGAAACGGGACGGCGCAGATCAGCAGATCGCGTGCAAGGATCTCGCATCTAGAACCGAGAAGAAGAGAGACCGATGGTGTCCCCATTCTGTACCGCGGACGGCGGGACGTACGAGGGTGGAGAACGAAGAACGAGACGGCTGGGGGAGGGGGATGGGACGGGACGGGAATCTAGGGCGCCGGTACGCTTGCGTTACTTCGTCTTGGGGGTTATAGGATGGGTGCCGTGGGGGAAGGCGGGAGTTGGCATAATCGTGAGGTTGGCTGGCTTACTGCGTCGGAGGGACGAATGAATGAATGGGGGCAATGCAGTTCGTGCCTCTCGAGGCGGCTTGTTTGGTGATGGGACTGCCGGATAGTCGATTTGCTCGTTCGTGGACCGCGCATTGCCGCCGGGAAACAGCCGCCGCTCAGAAACATGGTTATGCAGTGGAAGCACGGCAATCGGAGGATGTCTGCAGCTAGGGCGGTGGGGGTTCAAAAGATGAGAACGACATAGGACATGATGGAGATGTCAGTTGCCGGGTTTACGGCTTAAAAAGCGAGGCGTTTAGTGAGATTAGTCTCGCTGGGGTTGAAGGGTGTCATCTTGTCGGAGATTGGGGGGTATGACGATATGTTGATCGGCGGCGTAGCTGGTTGTTGAAATACCACGATACAGTTGATCCTCAATATGTTCACAGTTTACATTCGTCTTCTCACGGTTGAGTCGCTCTGCTACTGAGTCGCATCTTGGTTGACGGTTGGGATGCTAATCGAACTATTGGTTGGTGGATTTATTTGATAAGTTTTTTAACTTGGCATGCGATGTGTTGTACTGTCTTTTCCTTAATTCCTTATTAGAATATTAGGGTGAATTGAGCGCAACGATGAATGATGATGTCGTCAATAATGTTAATGTTTACGTATGAGCTGATGATAAATAAATAAATAGATAGATGAAGCCCGCTAGCGAAGGAAACAAGTGGCGAAGTCTTACGTGGGCGCTACGAAACCGCAACTCTACTTAGCTTTCTCCCCGCTTCCTCGTTGCGATAATAACATACAACGTTCATATCCTACATAAGCCCTACTCACTTACCTACTTCCAGCATACTAAGAGTACGGGACATTCTAAAATCATCGAGTCGACAGCGTCTCTAACTTTCTCACTTGCACAATGCCCTTCCTTGGTCCTTCTACCGTTCCATCGTCGTCACAGCCATCGGCCCCTCCGTCGGGCTCGGAGCCAGACATCGATTCGTCCCCGCCGGACCAGTCGCAGACAGGGGGCTCAGACTCTAGGCCGACAGGTGCGGGCGTGAATACAGGTGCCGGAACCACACGCGAGAAAACGGAGGCTGAAATCGAAGCCGACCGCTTGTACGAAGAAGCTATGGAAGAGGAATACGCAAAGCGGGAGGGCGGTGCCTGATCAAACTCAAACGTCCAATCCCTACTTCACCCCACCGTCTCTCTGCCGAGGTATGACTCTGGTCTCACGGCTGACGGGTGATGGGCGTCGTGTTGGGCATCAAGTCCAAGTCTGTCTTCGGCCTACAATCAAATACCGACCCGTCTAACCGAGCCATCTATGCTGTGAATACCGTCTGGGCAAAAGCTCACCGCCTCGAATGATGAGCTCGTGAATCTGATCATCCTTACCCTTCTCACCTTTACCCCTCTTTACCTCTTTACATCATCGCCACCAGCGATCATGGAAGTAGACATCTCACTCTCGACGATGAAACCGGCGTGACATAATCGCCCAAGAGAGAGTAAGCAGAGAGGCACATGGGGCCGTCGTTGGCATCTTTCCAGCGAGCTACTCTTCGAGCTCTGCTACGGGGTTGGGACGTTCAACTTCGTACACGAGACAGACTTAGCGTTACGTATGAATTTGTCGACATACCAGTGAATCTGGCTGTGTATAACTATATCCCCTTGCTTATATGCGGTCTCGCCGCTCGTGCAACCACACTCCATGATACCATACCCAGGATTCATCCCCGCCAGTGCACGCGTTCCCTTGAGCTGGATCCCCGAGGACGTATGTTTCGCTTCTTTCGGACTAGCGATATGGAATTCGGTACCATCCATACGAAACTACAAGAGAGGCCGAAGAATATCTACTTCTTTCTATACGCCCTATAACAGATGTGATGATAATGCCCGCCATCCGCGCAATTCTCCTCTCAAGCCGGAATGGAAATCGTAAAACTAAAGCGCCTATCTTGTTAGCTGCCGGTACTCATGATACCGTAGCACTGTATAGGGCGTGTGCCCGCCCGTTGCCCTGCCCCCCACGCAGTATATGTATTATCGATATAGTTAGACTACCTTAGCTTGGCCGTTCGAGGTTGCTTCGGTGGGGGGCATCTTCCTTCAAATTCTCATGACGGGCACATAGCGGGGAAGGTGACTTACATGATATTTACCCATCACGGCACCGTGGCGTTTGGGATATTCGACGTGAGAGCATCGTATTGGTTCGGCGCTGCTGTGTCACCTCTCAATCCCACAGGGAGATGCTGCTTTCATTCAGAGACTATACCCAAGGAGGCATCTATGCCTGCGTGGAGGCGGACTAGGAAAACAATACGTCTGTCTAACCTGCTGTTAGCCAGAGCGACAGGTCGTTGCAGCAGCCAACCAATCTTGTTGATAAGAGGGCCGCCAGGATGTTTCTATCGACGAATGCTTTCAACTGCCAAGACGCCGGTACTTGTCTCTCGACTGGGGCTCTCATAGGAGAGGCCCAAACTTGGTATGAACCACCTCCCTCCAAACACCTGAGCATTCAAGGGAACCAGGGTCAAACAGCTCGATGGCAGTCTTTATGGGCAGGTCGCCTTCGAGTACACGACTGTCTCGTTTGATTACTACTGTACTTTGTCCTTGGCACACAATTTCGGCGAGATCGCCGACCACCACTGTAACCTCCATGCATCTGTATTTCGATCCTCCCCATGACAACCGGGGCCTACCGATGCATGATGTACGTCCGCTGCCTACTGACATTGGATAGAGCGAGCTAGGCGTCACTACGATTCTTCGACCTTGCTTTGGGGGGCTGAGACCGGGCATTGACCGGCTCGAAGGGCTTGCCATCTCGCCCTCAGTCCACTCCTTCGCACGACAACCCCCATCAAGTGCTACCGTGATATTATTTTTACCCACAGCAATGGATTGGCCGCTTGGGGTGATATGGCTGACCCAATCGTCGCCGTCCACGAAGTCGCGAATCGCCGGCATCAATGTCATATATCAAATCTTCTTGCGGCTCCGCGTTCTCACGGGATACCCCCTACCCTGACCAGCGCTGCACGGCTTGGGCCGTATTTGGCCAATACACCGCAACCCACATCAGGGGTGCCAACCTTGCTTGACTTCTAACCGGCATAAGTCTACGTCGGGAATCCACGGAAATGTCAAGATACTTGGCAGGCTAGAACAAATGGCAGCGTGACCGGGCAGGCATGAATTCGGTCGCCGCCCAACGCCAAAAAAAACGACTTGTATGCTCGCGCGATTGTCCGCTACTCATGTTCCATCAATGCCAAAAAAAAAAACTCAGCACATGACGGCTACGATAGAGATGTCTGTGCAGCCAGTGTCACCACACCAGCGTGTTGATCTAGCATGTCGAGCAATGTCGAGGATCGACATTACGTACCTCTCTGGCCTTCTCGCGTAGTCGTGTGACGCGAAAAGCTGCGTCGTACGGACCCGAAGACGGATCTCGCGGAAAGATGGATGATTAATCCCTCGCAGAATATCGGCTGCCTGCCAGCGACGTGCGGCAGGAAGGCGGTATGCATGGTCCCTGAAGGGGTATATCTGTCCTATCGCATCGTAGTCTGCCCTCTGACCAAGAGACCATCGGGATTCGACGTTGGTTTGTGAATGGCTTTGAGATGCGCACCAACGTCAGGTACATTTCTCCCGTTACCCTTGGCTCAATGGCTCATGACCTTCCACCTTGACTACCAATCTCAGCTCCCCGTCCTCCAGTCCCTTCAGGGGTTTCATGGTCCTCGTGGTAGTTTGTTGCATAACCCCCTACGGACCAGCACCATATGTAGACCCCATTCTGAGTGCCCGACGCGGCCTAACCATCTTCGCCTCTGTAATCCTTCCCGACAATATCTCGGAACTGGATGCAGAATACACCGCTTTTGCCGCGCGTGCCAATATCTCGCTGCCGTCACCTGAGGATCAGCTAATCATCGAGACGACGACCCAACGCCACCGGCAGCTAACAGCAAGGTACGGGAGACAGAAAAGAAATTATAGTCTCTATATATCGTTCACCCCTTCTGCTAGTCGGCTTGGAGACAGACATTCTTGTCCCGTCACCTTCCCATTTGAGCGCTCAACCAGTCACACTCTGTATCCGATACTCGGTATATATATAAATATATTCGGAGAGCCGCACGTCGAGCTTATCGAAACGGCTACTTCCATCCTCCTGCGAGACCTGCGGCGATTTAGCTACCTTTTCCCACCGTCATAAGTTCGCATCTCCTGGACATGTGCCACTAGGGAACTCTGCGACTTGCTCTTACTATCTCGCGATGGCACCACACGTTGACGTTCCCTCCCCGGCTGGAGATTCGACCGGCAGTGAGGACAAGCTATCTTTCGACTCGGCTACCTCGCTGAGATTAAACGGAGGCAAGTTGGAAGAATCACAAGTCTCCTCCGAGGTCAGGCAATTCTCATAAACGTAACTAGTTCATACAGATGGCGAGATCGGCCTGAGCCGCCCCCTTATGCCGGGGGTTTACGTGCCGACTCTCTGTTTCTTCGACCCTGAGACGGAAGACATTGACACAGACGCCATCATTCGCCACACGGTACGACTCGCTCGGGCCGGTGTCACGGGAATCGCGACTCAGGGGTCGAACGGCGAGGCTGTGCATCTCACGCATGGCGAGCGCCAGCTCGTGACGGCCACCACTCGTTCCGCACTGGACCAGGCCGGCTTCACCCATGTCCCCGTGATCGTCGGGTGCGGCGCCCAGAGCGTCCGTGAGACGATCGAGCTGTGCTGCGAGGCGGCGGACGCGGGAGGCGACTACGCGCTCGTGCTGCCCCCGTCGTACTACGCCACGCTGTTCGCGCCCTCGTCGGAGACGATCGTGAGGTACTTCACCGAGGTGGCCGACGCCTCGCCCATCCCCATCATCATCTACAATTTCCCGGGCGCCGTGAACGGCATGGACCTGTCCTCGGACGTCGTCCTGTCCCTGGCCGAGCACCCGGGCATCGTCGGCGTGAAGCTGACCTGCGGGAACACGGGCAAGCTGAACCGCGTCGCGGCCGCCACGCGGAGTAGCAGCAGCAGCACTGCAAAGAACGGCGGCGTCTCAGACGAGAAGAAGCAGCCCGGGTTCCTGGTCCTCGCGGGGTCGGCGGACTTCACGATCCAGTCCCTCATCGCGGGGGGACACGGCATCCTGGCGGGGCTGGCGAACGTCGCACCGAGGGCCTGCATCAGGACAGTGGAGCTGTACGAGGAGGGGAAGATGGCGGAGGCGCAGAGGATGCAGGAGATTGTGTCGCGGGGGGACTGGACCGCCATCCAGGGCGGGGTCGTCGGCGTGAAGTCTGGACTCCAATCATGGATGGGCTACGGCGGGTTCGCCCGGAGCCCGCTCCCCAGGCCAACCGGGGAGCAGGCAAAGGCGTGGAAGGAGGGGTACAGGGAGCTGATGGCGCTTGAGAAGACGCTGCTGTGAGCCTGTGACGACCCGACGTGGTGCTGGTGCTGGTACCCGCGGGAGACGGGACGGGACGGGACAGGACGGCTTGGTCGGCTGCTTGCCTGCCACGATCGCTCATACAGGAGGGAAGGTCGCCTCCTCCGTCCCCCCACCCCCTCTTACCTCGCACGCGACAACTGGAAATACCGATTGGCGGATCTTGTTCGTTGATTACCTGCTTAGCATATATCACCGACTGGGGCCACCGTACCATTGTTGTTCTGGATACACGGGGATATACACTACTTGGTCCAGTCACACCAGGTCGTAGAGAAGCCACGCAGTCGTGTCTTACAAGCTTATCATGTTGAACGGAATACAATACGGTAATCTCTCTCGTGACCCAGGTTTTACAATTATCATGCGGGATCAGGTATAAGGGTCAGCTGGAATGCGGCATGTATACGCCCCGGCGGCCTTCGTCACCCAATATTGACAACGGTCTTGTCGTCCTTGCCTATTCCCACGTCTTGAATCGAAAGCCTCTCTATCAGTGTCCTTGGTCTTCTAGCGAGGGTGGTTAAATATGACACCGATACGTTACATAATCAAAGTTCTCTACATACAAGCTTTCAAAGGCGAGTACTTGATTACAGCGGAATGTTCCATTAGAGTAAGGTAGCTGATCCGAGATACCTGCAATTAGCTAGTACTGCCGACTAATCAATGTTAAGCGTGCTCTAACATCTAGTGTATCACCTCCCCTTTTGTAGAATGTTATGATAAACTGTTAGACTGTGGGATAACGGACACAAGAGAGGAGAGACCAGCGCCGCGCGCCGATGGCAGTGGTGTTATTATCACACCACCTATGTGTCCAGTACTACGCGAGGAGAGGAAAGGAATGGTGCCAAGAGAGGAAACAGAGAAGCAGACGAAGTTAAAGTAATGTAAAAAGAAAGGAAAGCAAATCATTGCTCGGGATTGAATGATAAATACCCGATAATTGGTATGAAGGGGTCGAGCTTATTGCCGTCGCGTGATGACGATGAATACGACTCAACGGAGAAGTCAGCCGGACTCTTGCTGTACAGATCGAATATCTGCAGTCGTCTTATCCTAGAGGGAACGTGTCGAGGATTTGGTTGATTCTCGCTATTGCGTTAACCGGGAGAAGTCTGTGCTTATAATCCCTTTTTTTTTTTTTTTTTTTCCTTTTTTTTCCCCCATGATCCACCCCATCGAGACGCGACATCGGATAATGGCATCCCATACAGTTCTCTATCTGTCCGTCCATCTCTCTATCAACCTCCGCATATACGTCTTGAATCGTCTTATGCCGAGTGACGATGATAATCACGACGATGATGATCATAGCCATTCTAGCATGGCAGGGAATCAAGAAGTGGCACACCCAAGAGATAACCTAAACCTCAACAATATATAGCTAAAATCTATCTGTCCGTCTCGTACGAAACGAACCCAGTTTGTTTGCAATCAATCAATCAATCAATCAACCCAAAGCACCATCACCAAAACTCAACTCTCCCCCTCGTCTTCACAGCAAGGGAAATAAACATAGTCTTATCGCGATGTCCAGTCGATTTAGTTATTTTATTTATTTATTCAATACTTTCTCTTTATTCTTTATCCCTGCTTATAACTAACTCACTGTATTAATCCAAAAGAAGAAAAGAACCCTTATTCCATGACACGGCATCGCCGAGTCGCACAGAACCCCTCTCCTTTCCCATAGCACTAATCGCTAATCACAAATAACTAAGGTAAGGTAAGGTAGCCAGGTAGCCAGGTAGGTAAGTCAGGTCAGGTTAGGTCAGGTAGTCCTCCTCAAGGCGAGGCGTATTTATACCCGTACTTCTCCTTGGCGTCCCTGACGAGCTTGGCCGACTCCTCGTCC
This sequence comes from Nemania sp. NC0429, assembly GCA_022578495.1. Classification (NCBI taxonomy): domain Eukaryota; kingdom Fungi; phylum Ascomycota; class Sordariomycetes; order Xylariales; family Xylariaceae; genus Nemania; species Nemania sp. NC0429. The sequence goes on along the minus strand of MU392166.1, from coordinate 326,353 downwards.
TGCGCCTTCTTCTCGGGGTCGGACGCGATGGCCTTGGCGAGGGCGACGTTGCCGAAGGTCGAAGGGAAGGGCACCGTGAACCCCCTCTGCACGCCCGGGCGTTCGAAGCAGCGCGCGTGCCACTTGTGAATATTGGGGAACTGGGTCTCGAGGTCGATCCCGATGAAGCGCACGCAGTCGACCCAGCCGAGCAGGTTGATGTCGGCGATGCTGAACTTCTCCCCCACGACGTACTGCCTGCCCTCGAGCCGCGCGTCCAGCACGCCGTACAGCCGCTCCGTCTCCCCCACGTACCGCTGGATGCCGTACGGGATCTTCTCCTTGGCGAACTTCAGGAAGTGGTTCGCCTGCCCCTGCATCGGCCCCAGCCCGCCGTGCTGCCACGCCATCCACGTCTCCGCCTCGTCGTACTCGTTGCTGTCCACCGGGAAGCTGAACTTGTGCTCCGGGTCGTACCGCCGCGTCAGATACCCCAGTATCGCGAGACCCTCGAACACGGCGAACCCGTCGCGGTCGTGGTCCACGATGGCCCTGTCCTGCGTGTTAGGTATGTATATTTATTTTCAACCAAAAATAAAAAAGAGAGAGAGAAAATGAAAACAGTAATAGAGAGTAGTGCGTACGGTATCCTGCCGTTCGCGCCAGCGGCGACGAACCAGGGCTCCTTCTGCGTGTTCTTTGAGATGTTGACCGACTGCCACGTGTAGTCCTTGCCGTAGGCCTCCTTCAGCTCCTCGAGCAGGATGCTGATCTTGTAGCCATTGGGCGTACCTGTCGGACGTTAGTATTTGTAAATGATAAAGACGGCTCGACGAGTGAGGGTGAGGATGAGAGTGAGTTTAAGTGTGAGTGTTTGTATATACGCCGCTAAGAAGCTTCCATGTTGACAGATATATACACCCCGATTCAGTGTCACGGCAACGTAAGTAGTTATGTAAATGAAATGAAATGACAGGCGAGCGATCGTAGCACGGACACGGAGGTAGGGTAAATAAGAACTCAAACTACCATTAATCAACACGTACCAAATGTGAGCAGCTCGATGCCGCTCTTAGCGATGAGACCCGTGGGTTCAGACATTTCTGCTTCCGGTCGTTGACTCGTGGAATACGGCGCTCTCCGGGTGGAGTTGACAAGTAGTACAGCTCGGGAGGGGAGCGGTGGTGATGGCGATGATCTGATGAGAGAGGACGGGATACCAGTACAGGATGTGGTGTGGAATGAAGATGTTGCAAGCGTACGGAGAGAAGGAGAAGGGCGGGTCAGGACGCTTCTTATACTTCGCGACAAAGCCAACGTGGACGATTGGGGCGTCATGGTCTCAGCTCGGTAAAGAAACGCCTTCTTTATAAGCAATATGGTGTCGAAACGCGGGGTCGGACAGGGCATGCCTCCAATTACAAACTTTACGGACACACACTCGTTCTGTATCCTAACTAGGTAATTGTAATGGTTGCTAGATAAGTAAGTACTTACCTGTACCCAAAGGGAGGAGGATTACGTTACTAGCTCATGACGTCCAAAGTCCGTTGCCTTCTCGTAGATGCTTGGTCATAGTGGGGATAAGTCCGACATTATTAATACAACGGGGACTGACTGACGCGATAACTGCGATTCGGCCACGCCAATACTCCGACACGGACGAAAATAAGTACATATATTCGCTACCTACCATGTTATTTGTCTCGCAGTTTTACACGCTATTTGTTAAAACCATATTCATAGAAACGTCGCCTGGTCACAGCGGCTTATACGACTGCGACAGACAACTCGGGGACCTGTCACAACAAAGATCAAGCATTCAACCGAAATGGGCCTGGGCCACGGGTACCGACTTGGCGGGCACGATTCCATTTTACGTGACGGTCGAATAGAATAGACTGAAATAGAAAACTTGGTGCCCTGTTCGCCTACAAAAAACTGAATGAGAAACCGATTTTGAGACACCCACTGCTCCTTGTTGCCATTCTTGCATCCGTATCTTCAAAAGTGGTGCACTTTGAGAGCCCCCTTTTTCCATTAATCCCGAAGCCTAAGTATCCGGCCCTAGTCAACGCATTTCATTTTGATTCCGCAGCCATTGCATTCGATTTGCTATCCCTTCCTTGCTTCCTCATCAATTCATGCCCGGTCTGGGTTCGAAATCTGGACAACGTAAGGGGATGCCTTCAGAGAGGGAAGAAGATGTTTACCAGTAGCCGCCCCCTCGCCGATAGTCCTCGCGAGGATACGCGCCACCTTCTCGTGGAGCATAGCCACCCTCTCGTGGGGGGAAGTCGCGCGGGGTGCGATCATAAGGACGGCCGTTGGCATACGGGTCGGGCGGTGGATAATCTCGTCGATAAGGGTCATCGTAACGTCCTCGAGGTGCGCCATACTCGTCAACAGGTCCGCGGCGTGGTGGTGACCGGTAACGACGGTCGTCGTAGTACTCACGGCGAGGGCTCCTGTCACGATAATCATCGCGGTAGCCCCGGGGACTGAAACCACGTGGAGGGGCCCGACGCTCGGAGCCATCGGCAGGCGCTCCGTAGGGTCGACGGCCTTTGGGCGAACGAGAACGGCGATCCCCACGGGGAGGGAAATCTGGCTGCGTCTAACTCTTGATATCAGAGGACTTGATCTTCTATTCGGGACCACCAAGACCTACATCAGCAACGCAGTTGACCCGCTGCCCTTTGAATTCGCGATTGTCGAGCTTCTCAACGGCAGTCTTCAGGTCACTGGCAGTCTCAAATTCCACAAAGCTATGGGATACCAAGTTAGTCGAGTGAAGCTTCCGTCATGGTACCGGAGCACGAACCCTCGGCCATTGCCGTCACGGCCCGTTTCCGAGTAGACGACATCAAGGCTCGATTGCCGAGCAAAGTCTTTGAGGTCCTATATCCAGAGTCCATGTAAGTGGAGGGTCCAAGGCGTGGCAAATGATTTGCGGAGGAGGCCGTCATCTTTGTATCCAGAGGTAGAGGTAGAGGCAGAGCCAGCAATGCGGGTCGATCAAACCAATCCAGACACCCGGTGCACGATCCGACAGTAAAAAAACATCTCAACGTCTCTTCATCCGGCTCTTCGGATCCATCCAGAAATCGGAGCCAAAACTCAAGACGCTGAGATGCCGTACACGAGGAACCAGGGATTTGAACACGGGCATCCTCACGATGTCGCCAGCAGTGGCACCATGCCCAATACATCCCGTGACGTCGAAAGAGGAAATACAGAGGAACGCCGGCGTCCAGGACGGCAATGGGAAACGGGGGGTTCAACAGACCTGCCAGCTGGTTTCATTGGGGAGTCCGGTAATCTGCATGCGGTAGGGGGTTCGGCGAGGTCGTGGGGCGCTACGCTCATGAGGGGCACCAAAGCCTTCGCGCTGACGGGAGCCGCGAGCGAACTGGACGGTCAAGCGTTCGCCCATGAAATCCGATCCATCTTGTCGCCATATTAGCCAGGACACAACGGGGTAGGGTCGAAGTCAGGAAAGGCGGTGGCCAGGGATGATCCATGACGTACGGAAAGCTGCAGCGCACAGTCAAGGTTAGCCATCAGAGATTATGTTTGCATTGGCCGCGATGGTCATACCTGGGACGACGTCTCGGGCGTCCATGGCGTCCTTATACTCGATGAAGCCGAAGCCGTTCATTAGCTTAATCTCAGTTATCTCGCCGGTACCGTGAGTGGCAAAATGGGCCTCGACATCCTGCTTGGTGGCTACGACGCGGATTTAGTACCAAAACAGAGCGTCCAGGCAGAGAGCAACAGGCTCGCCAGCTCGAGGAAAGGGCAATACTTACCACCTTTAGGCAGGTTGCCCAGGTACAGCCTCGTGGCAGAAACCTCGGTGGAAGCCATGTCGACGGCTGCGGGTAGGCCTATGGTCCAAACGAATCCGGAAGAGAGTCACGGAGGCTTGCGGGATCCGAGGACAGGTCAGGTCAGGTCAGGTCAGGTCCAGGTCCAATGTCGGCGAAGGACGGAGGAGCAGGCAAGCACGCAACCTTGGGAAATCAGCTCGGGCAGCGATCAAGGCCAGCCTAAGCGCTCCAAGGCTTCGTTCGCTAAGGTGTCGCTAGCTTGTTGTGTGCGCGTGGATGAACAATGAGGTCTGCGGAAGCTTGCCGACAGCCCTCGATGCGACGAGCGGGTTTGTAGAGAAAGACACCGGCGACTACGTGACGGTGAGCGTGGGCGTGGGTGTTGGCGCTGCCTGAGGAGTTTGTGGTAGGCAGGTGAGGAGGGGAAGAAGACGAGAGGGAGAGAGAAGAGAGAGGCTTCAATGCGACAGATGTGGATGGTTAAAATGGATGGTCGTGGCTCAACTACATAAGCATAAGAGGCTAGATAGCGACTTAAGTACCTACACTAAGTGGTAGGTCTTAGGGAAGGTAAAGTACAAGTACTTGCTTTAGAGAGGTACTTGAAGTTAGGTCGAGTGTTGGGGAAGGGGTAGGTACCTCAAGGGAAGTTAAGAGCTGGCTGGAGGTACCTATTGGTTGGAAGGTACCTCAGTAGGCAGTGTACCTACTGGGCAGAGTTGGGGTCACGTTCAGCCTGCTTGCCCGCTTTGCCTGTGTTTTTGCCTGCCTTTTTACCTGGTACTTAAGAGGTGCTATGTTTGCTTTTGCCTAGATACTTTGCCTACTCAAGTAAGTATCTTCAGAGCTTCTTCAGCTCGGATGGGACTAGCAAAGTATACTACTAGTAGGTACCTAACCTGTGCTGCCGAGGTTGGGTGGCCAATTCACTTCAGCTGAACGATGGAAAGAATTGGAGCGGAGCTTATTAGCACCTCAGGGAAAGTAAGTAAGCGCGTGATTGAGTACCTTTCGTAGGCGTTAGGTAGTACCTACCTAGTGTAGCGTACGAAGGAGAGACGAGACCAAAGGAACCTAAGCTTGCTTCATGTCGTCTGTGGAGAGAGGGAAGAGAAGAGAGCAAATCACGATGGCGTAAAACTGGCGGGTTGGGTGGGGGCTCTGCTCGGGAGATGACAATTGTCTTGGCAGGCAGTGTGGAACCCGCGTCTACAGCAGAAGAGGTACCTGACCTCGAGCTCGACGCCGCTGGCATCATGACATGAGCTTACATAGTACCGGCATAGCAGGCACATGATGTAAGAACCTACATACATGTACCCACTACCTCCATGGCATCTTGTTCAAGATGTACGTGCAAGGGATTGAACTACATACATTCATTATATATAGCTATCTACTAGGTGTCGAGTGTATATAGATGATAGGTATACATGTATACTTCGTCCTCAAGTAAGGTACTTTATATCAAATATCCCTACCGTGCAAAACATGAGACAACACAGCCCGTGGGTAGTATCATACCTGATATAGCCAACCCGGACAATAAGAGAGTCCTTGGGCCAAAAAAAACTAGATTTGGTACGAATAAGTTCCTACCTAAGCTACTACCTACCTACCTACTTATCTCTCTTACCAGTTTGTTTACCAGTTCCCAATAACAGAACCGCTAGGCGTCCTCCATTGCAGCATGTTGCAGTGTAGGTAGGTAGGTGCTTGATAACCATGGATAGAGGAGATGAAACAAAGCAACCTCGCAACCTCACTACAATACAGGCAGGATACGGGTTACCACAGCAAATGACCTATCAGCGCATCACGACGAGTCGGTAGTTGGGGTAGGTAACATCGTCGAAGGTACCTAACATACCTACCTCCCAAGGTACCTACCTCTATTAGGATGGGATCAACAGCGTTCTTTTAAGTACCTTGCCTAAGGAATATCTAAGTACTTATCGAAGGTCAGCTAACACGTCAGGTTCAATGCCAAGTTCCAACCTCGAATGTGGTGTACCTGCATAAGATGCACCCTTTTCATCGATTGGCCGCGCTGCGTTGGAACCGGGAACTTTTCGACCGCGCGCAAGCAAGACAAGACAAAAGACAAAGAGGGGAAGCCTGTTCGAGGTCGAGGTCGGCATCGGCATCGGGATGGGCTAGGTATCTAGGTAACGTCACTATCACATCGCTCCAAGTACAACTTTAAAAACATGGACGGAACGGGACGGAACTTTGCCTACACTACAGCACAACTTTTTCGTCTGCAGCGCTATGCATATTCCCAGCTAGCTCACAATATATCACATCTTTAACCCCATATACGGTAGGTATACCATGTAGCGACCTACATAAGGTGGCTAGATCGTGGCCCGTCAACATGGCTCTGGCTCCGGCAACTGGACTGGACTGGCCTGGCCGTGGGATGCCCACCGTAAATGTTACCTTGAGGTACGAAGTAACTTCCGTCATCCAATGTGGTGGAGTCTGGACTTCGAGCAAGACATCATTAAACGTCGACTCGGTGCTCGAATGGCTGACAACTCGCGCGAACACGTCCCAAATCCGACAATACCTTAGCCTCTTTTCATTATAAATAAATAAATAAACAAATAAATAAGTACGGAAGCCGGCTAGGCCCTTATTGACTTGACTGACTGGCCCCGTGTCGAGATCGACCGATTACACCGCCTTCTCAGTACCTTGCGTCAGTAGTACATCCCTATCGCCCTTAACGCCGCTAATGCAATACAATAATACCATCCGCCCGCCAGCCCCAGATTCCATAAGAAAGGCAGCAAACGTTGGAACTCCGTGCTATGCAATCAATCGCCGTCCATCCGTCCGTCCATCCGTCCATCGTCATGATTAATAAAAAGCGCAAGGCAAGGCAAGCGGGCTCAGAGTCAACAAAAAAACCCGAAACCTCAAGATCAAGGCTCGTCGAAGATAACGTGAATCAACTCATCCATGAGTGTCAAGATGAGGTGTGAGCTGGCAAAAATACGTTAACAACAACGAGTCTCGCAGAAATGAAAACACTAGTGGAAAGGGAAAGGAAAAGGAATAGGAACTAACTTCAGCCTCGTATTATTGAGCGTGGCGAATATACGTCGGCTGGCAGCCTGCGCGTTGACGCGTCCCACCACGTTGCCCGCCAGGTCTGGCACCAACGTGGCAAGCATCAGGCTGGCTTCTCTGCGCGTCTTGGCCTTCTCCGACGACGTGCGCGCGACTCGGTTCCGATTGAGCTGCCCCTGCGGCCACATGCTGTCCCGCAAGAGCTGAATATACCTGACCACGGCGTCTTCCTGCACCAGCGTCTTGAAGTTGTCTCGCACTTTGCGCTCGATGGTGCCACCCAGCATCTGATGCAGTACTACGACCACCGCCCGGCCGCGAAGCCAGTTGTTGCCTCGGTTGAGGCCAAATATCTCGAGGAATATGTCGCAAATCGGTTTAATAAAAGGCTCGAGCTCCTTATCTTCGAAAGCGTTCAACTCCGCTTCCGCCTCGGTTACTGCTGCGACATCCTCGTTGGCGCTCAGAGGTAGCGTGCTCAATTGGCTCGTCGCTGCTGCAATCAGGTTCTGGCCGGCAGTTGAGAGTTGATCGAGCACGGGGATGTTGCCCAAGATATCCTCCATGCCGTCTGCTACCGAGTCATAGAGGCGTGTCATCATGTCTTTCTTGTCCTCTCGGCTCATCAAATCCTCTCCCTGATGGATGACACTCTGGGACAAAAATGCCCGCAGATCCCTGCTGCGGCAGACATCGGGTAAGCGAAGAAGTTCCTGCAGATACCTCTCAAGAGCTTCTCGTCTCTTGCGTAGGAACTCGCTCTGAAGTTTCATTACCATCCTTCGTCGAGGGAAATCGAGGTTTCGTACGGAGGGGTACCGGTGCCGCAGCTTCTGATGAAGCTCGTGGAATTCGCTATATCGTCTCGTCACCACCCAAGTAGCTGCAGGCATTTTTTCTCCTGCATTCCGCTGAACCTCGACAACATATACTGCAAACTCTTTACCATCCTCCTCACGGCCGACTTGTATCGATTTGATTCGAATAGAAGCACGCCCGTACAGACTATTGTCACTTTCTTGTATCACATACTGTTGTCTTTGCAGCTCTTTCCGTCGAAGTTCCCTCTGGAGGCTGGCTTTGGATTTTCGTAAAATGCGTAGTTCCGCTGTGTTGTTTGTCAACTCTGCCTTGTTCGTGAGAGATTCCAGAACCGCTTCTTGAGCTACTAGACGGTCGATATCGTTAGTGAGAACTGTGATAGCCTCAGCGAGGCCTAGATCACCAGGTGCTGCTTCATGAACTCCGTCCTCTGGGTCGGTAAGAGGTTCCGCATCATTATCATCCTGCTCATCGGATAGGAGCCTTTCCTCGTCGTTAAAGAGATCGTTATCTACAAAAACTCCAATCCTAGATGCTGCACTGACTAGGCCGAGGGACGCGAGGCTAGGTTTTTCCACGTCTTTACCAGATGCGAGAGGGCGCAGGGCATCAGTGGAACCCCTAGCCGATTCGTTGTCCTGGCCAGAGAACAGACTAGAAGCACCATCGTCAGGGCTAAATAAGGATTGGCGGAGGTCTTCGGCGGTCCGGGGGCGCTCGTCTTCCATGATACCAATAAGGGCTGCCTCCACGGCCTGAACAACTTGAGTGTCAGGCAGCATTTTTGTTGGCTCTTGATCCAAGCTCTGCACTGAATCTCCCAGGGGATCGTTTTCCAAGTCATCATCATCGAATAGGGGCGAATGAGTGTTCTCATCCATGGACCTCCTCAGTCCTTGTTGCGGCTCGGGGCTAAGAGCACCATTAGTGTTTGTATTCTTCAAGTCTAAAGCAGACAGCCCCCGCTTAAGGTGACTAGCAGACGAAGTGAGTTTCGGGTTGAGACGAGCTACGGAATTTGGCTTCAACGAGTAGGAATTTGGGCTTGTTTGAAGTTGTGGACTTGTTGAGGGCCCCGCCTGAGCTCTTTGAGATAGTGCACTGGTCTTGGATGCTTCTTCTGAGGCCAATGCCTTGTAGAATAAATCAGACTTCTTGAAAGCTTGGAGATGCCGTGATTGCATATCTTCGAGCACGGAACTCTGGATTTTTAGCACAGCTCGACGAGCCCTATAGTACTGTTCTGGAGTCGCTGATTTCCCAGCATCAAGGAAGTCGCGTATTGGTTGTCGTGCACTCGGTGCAATTTTCAATTCCGGCCGAGAGAGGTAGGCCTGATCAGTCTGAGCGAGGTCGACACGGTCAGAATCTGTCCATGGGCTGAGTGTCGAGGGTAAAGTATCATCATCAAGGGTATCATCTTCAAGCGGATTCCGAAACCCGTCTACCACTAGCCAAAATTGAATCAGTGGCATAAGGTGCTGTCTGTCCATATACTCCATGAAATAGGATAGCCCAGATATATCTCGCAGGATATCGGCCAGCGACGCATGTTCAAGCCGAGAAGCTCCCGCGCTAGATGGGGTATGGCTGGCCATTGTCACGGGGCGTCTATCCCCGCTTGCGGCCAATTGTTGTACTTTCTGGTCTAGAAGTCTCTTGCCCATTTCCAATCGCCTCAGATATACCGGATCATATCGTTGTTCCTGGGAGTCCTTCTTCAAGTGGCTGGCTACCTCGCTGCGGAATCGCCGGGCGTCGGACAGGTTATTGATCTTTCGAATAGTTCTAATAAATCGTTCGAAGCGACGCTCGCCGTCGCCAGGGGCTAATCGCGGAAAAGGTATGGACTTCGAAGAGTTTGGGGCTGGGACTGCATGTGCATCCAATGCAGCCCGGAGCTTTCGGACGGTGGAACGATCTTGTAGCATGGACCGGCCATAATTCTCCATCAATTGGTTCCACGTATCTGGTTCCGAGAGAAGCTGTACGACGGGGAATAAAACGGCGCAGGAAACAATCTCGCGCACAATGCTGAACACGGAACGACTTTCTAATAGTCGCTTAGGAAGGACTTTGGGCAGTATCCCAGCCACAGTCTGACGTAGGTAATCTTGCTGCACGAGCTTCGTGTCCGAATAGGCCAAGGATGCGGCAGGGTGTATCTTCCCATCCCGATACTTTGCAGCGATCGCCAAATCCAGCTCTTCCGATTCCGTCACATCACGATTCAGCTTCCGACCGCGGACGGCTCGCTCGGCATCGTAAGCATCTCGGAAGTGGGCTGTCAGAATGGGAACCAGTCGGACAGTGATGATCTCGACCAAGTCGGTATCGAATAAACGAGCTTGGATTGCGACAAGCACGCGCCGTATGGCCTTGTCCACGGCGTTGGAGAAGACGGGATTCTTGCTGATGTTCGAATACCATGACGTGACGAAGTCTCTGACGATGAGCTCGAGCAACTCGTCCAAGGCGCGCGAGAGTGCAGGAGATTCGGCGTAGAGAGGTGCTCTGATGTAGGTCTGTCGGGCTCGAAGCGAGGTGATCTCCTTGCGCCAGACTTCGGGGGCGGCGAAGGTGACGCCGTTGGGCCGGGATGATCTGTTTCGTCGGCTGTAGGCCGAGCCGCGGGATGTCAAGAGGATAAGCAGCAGAATACTGGCGAGGGACACGACAGCGCCGGCGACGAAGGCGTGTCCAGCCCATCGTATGCTAGGGAACCAAGCCACAGCGTAGCCCCAGGCAAAGAAACAGACGACGCCGGCGATAGCGACATCTCTGCCGTTAAGGGCTTTCATAGTCTTCAGGTTGCCGTGGTTGCCGCGTCATCATCGATTCTCAGGAGCGTTCTCGCGGACGATGTACGAAGGTTGGAATGGTTGTTGGTCAGTTGGGTGACATGTGAGTGTAGTGGGCATGTAGTGCAGGCCCCGGGATATAACGAGGTACATGGAGTTCCTGTAGCCAGGTACCAAGATGTATGCATCGCGGAGATAAATGAGGTAATGGTGGGGCACGTCGATAACAGGGATATTGGTCCCACATCAAATTAACCCGATACTTCAAGTACCTAGGTATACCTGTTGTCTCATGCGTGTAGCCTGTAGGTACCTAAGGGTACAACGAAGTACTTCAAGCTGGGAGCTTCACTTCAATGGGCAGTCTAATTGATAGCAGAACTTATGTATTCTGATAGTCATGGCATTGAAATAGTGTATGGTTACCACGGAGGGTCCTCTATGCGCCTGAATAATGCGATAAACTTCTGCCCTTTATTCCGCTCGACCTTCTTGCTCTCTTCCGTCTCGGTCTTCATGATCGCCACGCAGGGGTCCGCCTCCTGCTCTTCGTCCGATATCCTCTCGAAAGACGGGTGCGCCTCGAGGTGCTGGACCATCCAGTGATGGAGGTCTTCGACGTCCGTGATGGTGTATACGACCCCGCCGGGCCGCAGGACGTAGGCATATTCCGAGTTGAGCGTCGTGGACACGATCCGCGCCTTGTGCTTGCGGTGTTTGAAGTGCGGGTCGGGGAAGCAGATAAATGCTTTCGTGAGCTGGCCCTTTCGAAAGAAATTGGGCAGGAACTTCATCGTGTTCGCTCGCAGGCAGCCGATGTTCTGGTAGAGGCCGGTGCCTGGGTTCTGAGCCCGCAGCGCGGTAATGCGATGCTCGACGTATTCGGCCACCGAGGTTCGGATCTCCATGCCGAGGAGCAGAGTGTCGGGCAACACTGGTGCTAATGCTACGAGCAATCCTCCAAACCCACACCCGATATCGACCACCTCGACCTCCTTCGTCAGCTTCCTCACGGGCGGGTTGGTCGTATTCGGCTGGCTGTACTCCGCAGAACGAGGTAGCGTGGTAGGGTCTACAGCGGCAACGAAGGCGGGAAAGTAGGTGGACCAGTCCATATGATCAGGAGTCTTGGGACTGCCCAGTATATTAGCGAGCGATCAGGTTGGATTTGCAGCGAGTGCAATGAAAACATGCGACACGTACTAGATCAAGTGATGGTCGGAGAATACATTGGCATGTGCTCTTTGGCGGTAGAACTTCTTTCTGGGCAGGGCTGAGATGGCATTTTCTTTTTGAGCTTCGCGATAATGCGCCCGCTTTTGTTTCTTGTTGAGGGGTTCGGCCATTGTGTTGTCGCCGACTTGAGATCTGAGCGTAGAAGTAGGAACGGATCAAACCACGTCGAGATCAGAGGGGTGGAATAGGGATCTGAAAGGAGTACTTGGTAGCTCTGTACAGGTGCCGTCGCGAACGCTAAAGATTTTAAGCCTCGTGAGCCCCATAGTGGGGTAAGTTGAACCACAATGTACATGTAAGTAACTAACATCCACATCGTCGGCACTAAGAAGCAGGTATCTCCGTTGCTTTGCGACCACCCAGTTTATCAAAATACTCTTCTTCTTTAGCACCCCAAGGTACGTCGTATGTGATACAATTTTCCGTCTGTTGTCTTTTTTCTTTTCATTTCCCTTTCTTTCTTAAAGCAAAGGTATATACCACTTGAAACCTCCCTATTCAGGTTCAACCGCCCATAATTCAGCAAATAAGGTGAGGTAACTCTCATCATCCGATAATTCCGGTGGCTCAATCTCTTCTTGAGGAATCGTCCAGATGTCAGGCAATTCAATATCTATGTCCGAGGCAGCAGCAGCAGCAGCTTTTCTTCTATTATCCTGTCTTGCACGTTTCGCCTCGGCTTTCAGCTGTTTCGTCATTAGGTTCGCCTTTCTTTGGGCTGCTTTGACCGCGCAATCTACCAGATAGGGAATGGGGCTGCTTGAGACCTGCCACAAGTAATTCGAAATAGCCTGGTCGATATTTTCACGCTTATGGATAGCTAGGAGCAAGCAGGCTCTCAGAGTGAAGTTCGCGTCGTTTCCGGCAGAGTGTAGGTGAGTATAGGGACATCTGATACGACGCAATAGGCTGCGAAGCGTGCCGCCAGATGATCCGAAGACTTCGTCGGCGATACGAGAAGTGTCGATAACAGCGGTCGATGCCGAAAGAGTAAACCCGAGAGCGCGTAGCACCTTGAGTTCGGCCCCGACTCCGTAGCCGGTAATGATGGTTCGACGATTCTGTGTTACAATGGTCTGGATTTCCTTGAGAAGGTCAGCTGGACTTATCTGTTTTGATTTCCCAAAAAGAAATCTTTCCGAGGCTTTTTTGACGTAAGATGGAGGCCCTGTAATAAAGTTGTATGTTTTAATAAGATCTTCAGGTGAGTATTTCCTTTGTAGGTCTCTTGTTTCCAGTGTTGCGAGACCGGCTTGGCAGTCTTCACTCTCAGCAAAGCCGCGCCCGATGTTGTCGGTATTCTCGAAATCGATAGATATGAGTATGGAGTCAGACCATGTAGGAGATGGATGTTCAGTTAGGCCAAGAGCTTCGTGTAAGATCTGTAGCCCGTTTTCCGAAATTGGATGTTGTTTTCTTTTTCTTTTCGAAACGCCCGGTTGAGAACGACTCCCAGACTCCATCATGTCCGCTTCTACAGTATGCTTAAGAATACCTACTCGCTGGCTTGAGTGATTCATGCGACCTAAGTTTTCAAGGGAATCTGCGACCTGGTGGAGCGAGCCCTAGAGTCACTCACGGTACGGTTGTCGGATTTAAAACTACCAGCGAGTCTCGTAGCTATAAACTTAATAGATTATATCGTCACTGTGGATGGAGATGGTTGAGCGATTGCTGGATAGATCGACCGAAGGCGCACGAGCATGATGACGGACCTTTTGTTTATATACCTACCTTAGATTTCAAAGTGAGTTTCTTGGTAGCTTTGAAACGAAACATCCTTAACCTAAATGGTTCTCTTGGTCAGTCCCCTTTGGGAGAATGACAGAATGGCACGTGGCAGCTGCAGATCTGGCGGCAAGAGGGTTCAACGCTATTGCCTTTTGCCTTTCTTTTGACATTAACCCTGTACCTACGATAACAGTGTCCGGCACATATGTATAGATTTAACCAGTCTCTTTTGGGATTCTATTCAACATAATTACAATGGGCTAAATGGTGTACGTCTTGCTGCAATAGATAACGGATGTATATAGAAAGCGTAACACGAATACAGCACCACAAAACGCATTATGTAATTGAGGATTGTTGTTGAGTGTACAGTACACGGTACTTTTATACTCGAGTATCTGGGCCACGAGAGCGGTGGGTCATCGTATTATGTGCCTAGGTAGGTACCTCAGCGTGCCGAGTGTACCGGCGGCGGGGTACTTTAGAAAAGGGGGGTCGTCGTGCGCGACAGCCCGTTTCCGGGGCAACTGGGGCTTTGTTGATCCGACTCGTGCATCATTGCAAATGCATTGGTTAGGGTCCGTAGTGGATTGTACCCCGATAGGTACCTACGTGAACGAAGACGTGGAACAATCACTGATTGCTGCAGCCAGGGTACCTCCCCCGTATTGTTCACCATCAATTAGACAACAGACAATACCCGACCAGATTTTTCTGCCTACATATCTCTCGCGAGAATAGTTAGTTGTTCGATGTTTTTCTTGTGAAGCGTCTCGGCTGTTTTCTTGCCTGTCTTTCTACAAGTAGCGGAGTCCTGTCTAGAGACATGTACCAGCATTCCGTGTGGTGATCCAAGTCGGGCACAGCATTCGGCATATCGATCGACTCAGACGAAACTATTGATAGACCAGACATCCTGCGTTTCGCTTTTTTACCTCTTCCCATATCGCACGAGGCCAGGCCTTTGACGACATGGCTTACGTGAACCACGACGTTCCCATCGGCAACGCTCATCCGCACCACCACCAGCGGTCCAAGTCCAACGTCCTGACATCTTTCATGAGTCGCCGCAACAACCCAGATGGTTCCTCTATGATGCCTCCTGAGCCGAGGCCTCTTTCCGTCATCATCCCGCAGCATTCGCTCCAGCACGAAATGGGCCCCCCGAGCTTCTCGCGCCCGACAGCCCTAGGCGAGATACAGAACCAAGCCGAAGCTGCCCCACGGTCGCCAGCCAAGTCGGGCGATAAGACACCCACCACCCGGTCGCCGACAAAATACAGATTCATCCCTTCCCCCTTCAAGTCGACCACCGTCAAAGACGCTAGCAAGTCATCCAAGTCGACCAGGAACGGGGACGAGCTACCATCACTGGGTATGCCCAAGAAGACCAAGTCCGCCACGAACCTGGTTGCCCTTCTAAGGCGCCCCAAGAGCCAGAAGAATTTACAGAATGAGGAGGAGGTATATGCCAGGAAAGACAAGGAGAACTGCACACCGCCTACATCAGTGACGCCTCAGGAGGTGTCGCGGCCACCTATTTATGCCCAGTTCGCCAGCGGAGCTTTAGAGAGGCAAAACGAGATGGAGAGAAGTCGTGATTTCAGCAACGCTGCTTCGAGCGGCAGGTCGAGCAAGTCACGGGCGAAGGAACGCCCAAAGTCATATCACGCCCAGCACACGACATCTCGAGATGTCCAGCAAAATGCCGCGGCAAACGCCGACTCCATCAGTGGCAAATCGTCGCCGTCCAAGATCCAACGGGGCTTGAGGCTTTTCACAAGCGGCACGGGATCTAGGAGTAAGCCCCCGTCGGCCGGACCGGCCGAGTTTACCCTCGATCCGAACGATATAGACAAGCACCTCGAAGCTATGCTAGATCGACGGAATATCCCCGAGAATCAGAGGTACAAGATGCGGAATCTCGCAGACACGATCAAGATGGAATTCATCCGGCAAGACTGGGCCGAGAGCAGGGGGATTAGCCTTACTCGACCCGGCAGCCATAGTAGCGATGCCAGCATGAACGGGTCGCAGGGTCGAGAGAAGAGGTCGAGAGGACGAAGCTTCACGCTCTCACGAAATAGTGGCAAGAAATCCGACTCTCGCTCCCCGACCAAGAAACCTAGGGGAGAGAGTTCAATCGGACGGCATTTCCGTTCGCGCTCTACAGACAGTTTAGCCAGCGACCGTCCCTCTTCCGCCGGGTCAAACTCGGGCAGTGGCATCTTCTCTAAAATGAAGCTGCAGCAAGGGCCGGTAGACTATGTGAGCTATCTGCGTAAGGTTCAAAAGCCCGAATTGGTCGAAGTGGGCAAACTGCACAAGCTAAGACTCCTATTGCGAAACGAGACGGTGGCCTGGACAGAGGGGTTCATTCGCCAAGGTGGGATGCAGGAGATTGTTGGACTCCTCCATCGTATTATGGAAGTCGAGTGGAGGTGAGTCGCGGCCGAGATTGAGATTGAGTTAGGAAGAATTTGCTGACACGGTAGCAGAGAGGAACACGAAGACGCCCTTCTTCATGAAAACCTCCTATGCCTCAAGGCCTTGTGTACCACGGCCCTTGCACTCCAATATCTACATTCGATACAGGCTACCCTCTTCCCGGCCCTTCTACGTATGTTATTCGATCCGGAGAAGAAGGGGCCTAGTGAGTTCACGACTCGCAACATCATCACGTCGGTACTATTCACGTACATCCAGTCAGCTTCACCACAGGACCGGCACATTCGAGCCAAGACCGTGCTGGGTCACCTCCGTGATCCAGAACCCAAGGAAGAGGACCGCCCTCTGGGATTTGTCCTCGAAATGCGCCGAGAACGCCCATACCGCATATGGTGCAAGGAAGTTTCAAATGTCACCAAGGAGGTCTTCTGGATTTTCCTCCACCATCTTAATATCGTCTATCTACCCCGAGACAAGGAAGTCAACGATCGCCGTGGACCCTCTGGCATGGACAGCATGACGTATATGCGGACTCACTTCCCCCAGGAGCGCCCACCAGTGCCAGCTGCCCCTTATGTCGGGGGTGTAGAGTGGGACGCTACCAATTATCTAGCCTCCCATCTCGACCTTCTCAACGCCGTCCTCGCATGTACTCCCACGGCTGAGGAGCGAAACACGCTGCGCGGCCTGCTTCGTATCTCGGGCTGGGAGCGCTGCATGGGGGCAAGCCTACGCCTTTGCAAGGAGAAATTCTACCCTGGCATCCACGACGGCTTACGGACCTGGGTCGCGGCGGCCGCCGAGGATGGCTGGGATGTGCGAGACGTACGTTATGGCCCACCCGCTGAGCCCAAAAGTCCCACGAAGAACAAGGTCAAAAAGGACGACCAACCAGCGCCCAAGATCGAGATGCCGAACCTCAACTTAGGTTTTGGCGGCCTCAACGACCCGGTGAGCCCGGTTGGGAAGTTGAGCGAGAACTGGCTCTCTTAGCGAGAAGCCCCTGACGACCCTGAGCAGGGTCGGTAAGGAGAACCGGGCCGCAAGGATGCCGCGAAAAGTGCAGGATGCTACGTAGACGCCGCTGAAGCTGAGTGGCCAAACAAGAAAATTTTCGGTTGACACCATGACTAAAAATTGGGTGTTAAGTGAGGATCACCACTTGTTGTTTTCACCCTATTTTTTCTCTTGTCAATGTATGTTGTCTGGTTGCTGTCTCCATTGGCTGGGGCGTTTGGTATGGGATGGATCTGTCTTGTTCATGTGATAACGACCTCGGGGGGGGGTTTTCCGTTTCATCGTTTGTTCTCTGAATGAGTTGTCCCCTCTTCACCCTCCATTGCTCCCCTCGTATTCTCCTGGGGAACCGATGTAGAGGTTGAGGTTGGGCGCTCAGTATGTTTTTTTGATATGAGCATGACGATGGACACATGGCTAGCGTTATGGTATACTGGGCGATGAAGAACGGTACATGGCATGGTATAATGAATTCAACGACCTTTTCCATTTAGTGAGACTTCGGTTTTCTCCTCGCTTCGTTTACGCGGTTCACTTTTGATTGCCATCACGTAGAAGCTCGACAAGTCTGAATGCGTAGTTGCTCACAGTGCATATCTCAACTCGTCTGGCCTTCCACCTGTGAGTAAGCAGATGGTGGTCTTGCTCATCTGGGAAGATCGCGTGACCTCTTCACGCAGTTGCGCTCGAAAGTCATTTGTATACGGTCCCGGGATCCTGTATACGATGCGGCTATACCTGGTAACGAGCTTGGCACGTCTCACAGGTGAGCGGCCAGGCCAGTCTTTCTTATTCTACGAGGGGGTGATGCTACGGTAGCTTAGGCGTCGGCTTGCGTGTTCAGCTCGAGTGTACATGGCTTATCATTGGATTTATGACAGGTCGCTTGTGATAATCCCAGACATCTTCCAATGACTTGGCAGTATTTCTTGATACTCGGCAAGCTGGTACGTAATGATGGAAATGGCGAAGTTGGTCCGCCCTAGTGATCCCTATTCAAGTCCGCGTGATGACTTCTGAGAACCTATCACTTCCCAATTCGAACCGATGGATCGCATATGAGGATTATAAGTTCTGTGGGGTTGGCATGGGCGTTAATATGTTATCTCGTCTTCACATCGGTCAGGGTATACCAGTTGACCTGTTACCCACTACGAGTCCAGGGTTTGAGCTGGCTCTTCTTGAGGAAATTCCCGGGTGATTCGACGACAACGAAGTCATCCGCACCACGGCTCTGATAGTCCGTGCGCTCTTCTCCAGCGAGTATCGCCTCGGAGCACTACAATGACAATGGAAGAAACCTTGGCTCGATGCTTCGACTTGAGCTGCAGGCTTTAAGCCAGGAATTCCACCCCGAGGGGGTGCAGATGGCATCTATAGCACCCCATGTCGGTAGACATCATACCATGCCATCAGGCGCTGCACACGTGCAACATGGTTCCCACCAGCGACCTAACAGCAGCGGGAGAACTGCAACCTGCGTACATTTGCACTGCAGAACCAAGCCAGACTAAGCCAGTTCCCGAAGTTCGGTAGCGAGGTGGTAACCCGGGGCGGTATAAGAGAGAGCGGGAAAGACAGCCGAGTAATGGGGTTGTGCTATCGTGTTAGGGTTGCGATACCTCGTGCGCTCGCCCTCACACTTTGCCCGAGAACGGTCTTCCGGCGTGCCATTATGGATACGTCGGGTACCTAGGATGGATTATGCTCGCATGGAAGACGCCGATAAGCCGGTGAGCCCATTAGGTAAACCCAATACCTAAAGGGACATCCAGATATCAGAGATTGTGCCATGTTGTTGAGCCATGTAGCTGAGCCTCTTGGTTGATGTGGAGAGACCGGACAGTGACCGCAGAGGTGACAAACCTGTGGATAAGTCGTCGGAGGATTCATTGGTGGCAAATCAAGAGCCATGTGCTCTGTCGAGCGCTCTAGGCACGTACTATGACGTCCTGATTGACGGAATGATGCCCAGGGTACGCATGGAGTCCTCGTCGTTCAGGTCGGTGCGCCATGTGCGAGCGAGTCTGCATGCGTCGCCGGGTATTGGGTCTGGATATGGGAGGTAGCTAGGGCTTTGAGGAGTCAGTACTGTATCTCGACATCGGATTCGTATGCGGTGAGGTGGGAAAGGCGAAGATGGGCCGAATGCAAGCCCGAAAAGCCCGACAACAACATGCGTTTTTGTTTTTGTTTTTTTGAATTGCCATTTTGGAGAGGTGACGAGGCAGGAGAAGAGAAGGCGAAAATGGGCCGACGGTGAATACGTAAGTCAGTAGATTAGGTACCTGAGGCCAAGTGAGATGTAGGTAAGCAGAGATAAAAGTACATGTACTGTAAGCATGTGAGTAAGTACCAGAGTACTTACATTAAAGATCAAGGTAGGTACGTAAGATAACTGTAAGTACGAAGTAAGTACCTACGGATGATATACTGCATACACCTACTGCCTCCTCCAGCTCGTAGTGAAGATTCCTACCCTGCGTAATACCATACCTAAGGCACCCAGGTACACATAGTAAGTGTGTACGTCTGTCTTACTGGCTACCCGTGCGCTACGCCAAGCGCACAGGGAACTTCCAACATGATTACGGCACTGTACCGTGCCGCGAAACAGTCGATCCAAGCCGGCCACCTGCCATTGCTGGACGATGCATCTAATTCTTCTCATTCCCCACCACCACAACTACAACAACACCACCACCACCACAATTCAGGTCATAAATCGATTGCCCAGTCATTGCCTTGCACGGCCCGAACTACATACTCCCTGCCGTCATCCTAGGTACTGCTGCCTGTCGACCTACTCGCTGCATGAGATATCTACTACTTACATACCTCTTACTTACTTACACAGTATGTATGTCCGTCCAGTAGCACAGTGAGCCTCAATTCAGCCATGCTTGCAGTCCCATGTGATCTGGGCCTCGCAGGCCAATGGCAAGGCGACGGGAAGGGAAGAGGGGGGAAGAGGGACGAATGACCACCATCATTTAGCCCACTATCTTACTTTCCATTCTATTATTGAATCCTGCCTTCGAATCTTGGCCGAGATACTGCATCCAGATATCTTAAGTGCGTAGGTGCATGTTATAGGTAGGTAGGAGATTGCTTGTGAATGTGAATCCAATCAAGGGCGCGTTAGCCAAGACTTGATGTCTCTATCAACGACTTTCGGCCAATCGCCTGTCCTGTAGGCCAACTCAGTTACTGGTCTTCTTTAACGTCTGCTTGTTACACTACTGCCGCTAATACGTGGTACTACCTAGCTAACCTGTGTCCATCTATTACATTACTACCTACCTCCCTCGGCACTTGCCTGTTATTCTTACTTTCAGTAAGTAGGTACTTAATCTACAGTATGTAGCATTGGCGGTAGCGGTAACAGGAATAGGAGCAGGAGCAGCAAGGACGGGAGTAAGTAGGTACTTGACTTGAAAGTCCTTAGGAGGTAAGGTAGGTACCTAGCACCATAACACTATCACTATTTTCAATTTCTATGGCCGCCTTTAAGGTTGCGACTACCTCTTCGTTACCTGCTCAACTTAGTACTACCTAAGGTCAATCTCTTTAAGGTTTCTACTTAAAAAAGATTTGGGTATTACTACCCTACCTGCATGGTACATACTTCACTTACACACCTCACATACAGGTTCCATTGGAACTTAGGTAAAGTACATACCTACACAATCCTTCCCGGTACAATGGTTACCAGTGTGTGTGTAAGTAAGTGGTAGGCAGCCTGTCCGGCCTGTTACCCACACCACATCAGCATCATACCATCATGCCTCTCTCAAGTCTCTCTCACACACACTCTCTCACTCACTCACTCACTCTCCCTCCCTTGGCGCGTACTGTGTCTACATCGTCGGAGTACATCCCTCGACAGCCCTTCAGAAAGGACAGCTCCGTCAGTTAGCTTACGTCTTGGTCAAACCTGACCCGGTCTCTCTCTCGCCATCCCCCACCGACTGTCGACGCCGTCTCTGCTGCTTGGTTGCCATTCCGCTTTTGGCCGTAGCAGCCAACATTCACCACACTTAGTGGCCCACATTCGCAGTGCCAGCAGAACATCGCTGTCCATCGATTCTGTGTAGGGTAAACCGATGCGCGAACTGCAAGTCGTGCCGTCCCGGGCCTCGTGCTGTCAAACTAAGCATTGTCCACTAGATAGAGCCAACCCTGCCTGCTTTGGTCTTGCCGAACGAATCCCAGGAGCCCGGTTGACGCCCTGCATCAGCATCCACCAAGTCCCAAGCCGACTTATTACCACAGCCTAGCTAGGTAGTAGTCTCAAAATGTCAATCAAGTATGGGCCCTCTCTTCCTCCTTTTTTTGCCCTCCCATGTCTGTGGCCCTAGTTATTACATGCCCGTCCTCTCCTTCAAAAGACAGATGTAGTCATATCCGACACGCGAACCCTCTCTCTCCCCCTATGAGCAACGTCCTCGGCCTCCAGTGTCCTCCGTGTTGAGTAGTCACGCCACCACTCGGTGTTGGACTCTAGCATGGATTACGGACTCCACGAGCAACATGCCTCATATATACTGAGCCAGAGCAGCCGAGATGAAGAGGAGACTGACTTGGACGATAGCTGGGTGATGCTGTCCCGGTCCGGGGAGATAGAGCCCCTGCCACACGAGAGCATACTATTCAAGACGAGAGGCCGTGTGGCCCTCAGCATAACGGCACCGAACCAAGCTCCCGGCGTTGCTCCGTTCTCCATCAAGAGCGACAGCGGGACTGCCTACATCACAAACCAGAGAGTGAGTGGTATCCTGGGCCTGGTTCCAAGTGCCCGGAGCTAACAATAAATCTAGTTGATATATCTACCAGCCACCCCAACAGAACAACTCAAATCGTTCTCAACCAAGATCCTTGGGTGCCACGATGGTCGGATGCGCTCATCCTGGGTCGGGCCTTGGTACTGGGAAGCGGTCGTTCAGCCCGTGCCAGACGGCAACATCCCCACAGACTTCTCTATGGTGACTCTGAAGTTGACCTTCAAAGATGGCGGCTTCAGCGAGTTTGAGTCCAAATTCGTTGAGATCAAAGCGCGCCTTCACCACGCGGCGCAGATTGCGGAAGAGGCGGGCCAGCGCAACTGGGCTCTTCACGTTCACGATGAACAGCTTCCGGAATACACGGCTGCACAGGGCCAAGGCCCCTCTGATCATGCCCCGTCCACAGGCGGCAACGCTGCTCAACAAGCCGAAACAAACCAGGGGACGCCAGACGAGCCGCCCCCTGGTTATGATGAAGCTCAGGCCCAGGCTGTCAGCATGCGCTTTGATGAACGGCTACGAGAAGAGGCAGAACGGCGACAGTGAACCTGATCTCGTTTCTCCACTACTACATGTCATGTATATTTATTGGGTGGCTTCCTGATGGATTTTGCCTAGAAGGACGGATCTTACATCAGAATGCTTGGCAGCTACACCCCGATGATGACTTGGGCGCCATCTGACAATGCATATCTGATGGCATCTGATAGTTTCATGGGGCGTCTCTAGGGTTATGGTCTTAGGCGGAGAGGGTGGGATAGACCTGCAGCGTGCACGCGGAGACCTGCGAAATAGCTGATAGGACTCGAACAAGTGACAGTTTAGCGATTATACCCGAAAGGTACTTAAAACTCCAAGTGTTTGGATCATGATGCTCCCCCATAATACGGGCCCTGTGGTTTTGGTTTGGTAGGTACGTAGTCAGCATGGGAACATGTTGGATATATAAAACAGGTCACGTCTATCCAGATGACAAGGTAGGTAGGTGTCTAGCCAGTCGGGTCATGAACTGAGATACTCCGAAGAGGCGTTCAGCTTCCTGAGAACCACCCCCAGTCCCGTCGGAGTTGTGGGGCTTCCCTGATCCACGCATCGGCCGGAACATCACGTGATCCCGAGCTATGGGCGGTACAGCCCAGCCAATGGAAGTGGTTCAATTGCTGATGGCCTTAATTTTCTCAAAGTCAGCCACTTCCGGGGTTCAACACTTCATCCATCACCCATCGCTCTACACACCACAGGAAGCCATTGGACCCGTGCAGTGCCAAGCCGATCGCCATGGGTATCTGGGACGTTATAAACGACCTCGTCGAGGCCGCCACGCCGTGGAGTGCCGCCGAGGCCGAGGCTCCGCCCGCCGTGGGAAAGGTATGACATAGTTGGGCATCCACCTCCCTGAGCGACTTATGGCCCCGGGCGTTCACGTACTCGGTCTTAGCCAGCTTGTCTCTGCCATCGTCTCTCACGACGACGCACTGCCCACAATCACTCGACCAACGCTGTTTGAGGAGGGATCACTAATTGGATGTAGGAGGCCGACGAGGAATCCGAGACGAAGACCGAGGATGCGGCTGAGGAGGAAGATGCAGGAGAGGATGAAGCAGAGGAGGAGGAGGAGGAAGAGGAAGAGCTAGAGGATCCCAAAGAGAAGTTCGAAGAAGGTTAGTACGAGCACAAAATGGATGCGAGCACCGACAAAAGTCACGAACACGAACACACTACTACATACACCGTACTTATGTGTGCCCCGATAATACCCCTCCATACTCCTGCGGCTCGAGAACGACATCGACAGGGAAATAACGGAGCATCCATCCACTGACAACGGGAGCAGAGTGCAGGAACTCCAAGCAGTGCGCCCCCGCGAAGCATCATTATGACGAGTGCGTGGAGCGGGTCACGAACGCCTCGGACGACGATGGAGGCGAGAAGGAGGACTGCGTTGAAGAATGTGAGTACATACATAGGTCATGCCCGGACCTCTCATCCTAGGACTATATTCCGCACCACGCCTGCGCCCCGGCCCTCTCTGCCCCTCTCACGCAGCATCCGAAGCTAATACACCTCTCTCCTCGTGCCCAGTCTTCCACCTCGTTCACTGCGCCACTCAATGCGCCGCCCCTAAGCTGTGGTCCGTACTCAAATAAACAAACACGCGTGTACTATCCTGGATCACTGGCGACACCCGGCACTCTCCGTCCCCCCCGGTATAGATCCCCTCAGAGCAAACGATGGCCGGATCCGATTGGAACTTGGCGGGCCCGGATTTGGCGACGACAGGCCAACACCTAGCGGATGGAGGCTGGTTGGTGTGACGATCAGCGGCGGCTCGGCTCGACTCGACTCGACAGATGGCAAGCGAAGAAGAAAAAAACGTGTTGGGAATGCCCGTATATCTCCCGGCCACCAGCTGTCCTGTCCCTCTTGTACCATAAACAACTTGCATTGCACCCAACCCTGCTAAATAGATCTCTGTTCTTCCACCCGAGGGTGCCCGGAGATATATCTCGGCTATCTTGAATGAAGCCAGACTACCTACCTACCTAATTGTCCTACAGATAGAGTTTGTTGACCTCTCCTAAGTTATTATCCCGACGGGCTGAATAAGGTCTGGGCGATGTGGTCAGCGTTGCCAAGCAGATAGTGTGGTGCCGCTGGTTTTCACTACAGCTCTGCTCTCAGTGATCGATCGATTGATTGATTCCCTGCACGTCATCGGGGTCCAGGCCCCCACGCCACACGCACTTTTCTGCTCGATGAGTGCATTGCATGCGACATTGGGTCTCTGTAGACAACCATGGCCCACCCACGTGCGAACCGGACGGCGTGAGAGAGTGTGTGTGCGTAGTATTTATTAGATTACCTAAGGTAGTCTAGGCCGGCACGAGGCGGGCTTACGGCAGCCACATCAGTTCATAGTAGATGATGATGATACGACAAAAGGTATCCTCTTCCCCAGGATAATCCCATATTTAGCGTACGCCTCCTTTTATGTTCCGTTCCGTACATGATTTGCCAGGTCTGCATCCGGTCCGGCCCCGCGCGGCTCTGGAACCTGTGGACGCGCGAACTTCTCAGCCTATGCTATTCTACATACTACCTAATCACTACCTACATACCCACCTACCTAGATAGAGCACAATCGATCGAGTTTATAGGTGTATGCGAGCCGACGGATGGGGCATATTGCTGAACCAGAATTAATGGTCGAGAACGCCGTAGCAAGGCTCGCCTCGCTTCACCTCGCGGCCCGAAGGCACGTCGGGGAGCGTGGAGGATTTGTCCCTACCTACCTTCATACCTGTCGATTACTGCCGCCAATCACACACCAAGACTTGCTACTTGTATTTATACGTTCTAAGTGAATAGCTGGTAGTTTACAAATCCGGTGTGTCTTGACGGAAATAATATATCCATCCGTGTCTCCGCACACACGACAACGACGACCTCGTCTCTTCATGTGTTTTTTTTGTCGTTCGATTCAAAATCATGGATCATATACGTGCTTAGGCAAGCATATTTGCGGTTCAAGAACAGATCGGTAGACAAGCGAGAAACTTTGACAATATTCCCACACGCTCTCTCTCTTCTCTCTCTCTCTCTCTCTCTCTCTCTCTCTCTCTCTCTCTCTCTCCCCCCCCCCCCCTTTATTATTTTGCTCTTTCTTTTTTATCTCTCGATATCTTTCTTCCCTAAGTCCCCCGACCGTCTTTGCTCACCCTTGCGTCAACCTCCATGCTGCTATTATGATACTAACAGTACCACCTCCTGCACGATATCCAGGGTACCTGACTACATCTAAGGTATAGGTATAGTCGGGTCGAAGTGGTGGTGGTGGTGGTTTTTTTTTTTTTTTTTTTTTTTTTTTTCATAGCCATGGCTACCGTCCGCCGAAATGGCTTGTCTATATCCATCTGACCTGTCCGGTCGATTGAGAGCACCTGGCGCCTTCCCGTATCATAATACTGGCATTCATGCCTTGAGCTCTCTTCCTCTCTCTCTATTTTTGTTTTCTATACTTCTATTCTTTCCCCTACCGTGCGTGAACGTCGGATCGTCAATTACCTACCCACTTCGTATTCTACGTGATGTGCTATTTGTTTGCGGGAGGATACTCATTCGAGGCCCAGGTTCTCCTTCATCAGAGTGCACAGGTATTTCGGGATTCCGTACCTCAACACACACCGACATATGCGATGTAGTTATTTATGCTACGGAGGTATCACTCTGCCTACCTACCTACTTCATATACGTGAGGTAAGTGCATGTTTATGAATACAAAAAAGAATCTTCGGGGAAAAAAACGTACAACACCAGGGATTCGCTGGTCGTCACCGACCCAACTACTAATCTGGCACTCACTAGCTTATCTATGGGAGAGCGGACGGGATCCCGAGTTCTCTAGAGGTTATGGTCGTACGTGGCAGTGTCCTCGCTTTGGCCACATTATTACTCTAGCAACAGGCCGTGGTTCTTATTTCGGTCGTCTCTTCTCATTGGTCCGTCGCTCGAATCCGTTTGGGGCTGCTGCGGAGGTATACTTGGTGGTGTACTTTATGATATATTATACCGGACCTATGTCGCCCGCAACCTACCTATATCTCTACCTGTCTCGAAAGCTCATGGTTACAAAGTTGACGGAGCTATCATTCATCATCCATCACCTATCACACAGGTGTACCTACTTCGTAACACTGAGGCAATCCTCAGAGAATGCTGGTGGATCGTCGCTAGTATACCTACTTAGCGGATGGGGAACCCCAGACACTTATACTACCTACAACCGCACTTAGCCAAGCTAACACAACAATGCTATCCCCCTCCTGTCCGTAATGCGCATTCATGGTTAGAAATAGGAAGGAAGGAAGATAGGTATCGGGAAGAGGGGGGTGGTGAATGCACCGTTAGGGTACCATTTTCTCATTTCCGAGGGTCAATGACCAGGGGACAGATATCTTGCCTTGCTCGCTCTCGGAAAGATAAAACACATATCTACTCATAGAGACCGTCTACCGGAGTCCGGCTACGCTTCGCGATGTGCGGTTAAGGAGCCCCAACTTGCTAAGCCCTTTGCATATTGGACCCAGCATTGACTGGTCGACGCTATCAAAGCAAGAGAGATAGAGATAAGTAGACAGTTTCCCATACCACTAACTACCTCTACGACTACTACTTTACCTCGTACACTACCCCAATAAAGAGAGCCAGGTTCACATACACACCTTACCAGGGCTGGCCGGGGAATAATCCAGAAACAGGGGCGCGAAGGACGAAATCGTCTGCGCGGTCGATCAATCTCAATCTACTTAAATCCAAGTAGGTTAGATCCGGACCGCAAAGGAATCCAACTCCACGGAACTCGATTGAATTAAACATAAACTAGTCGGCCCTTGCACACGTGCCCCTTCTCCGTTGTAACCTAACCTACTTGTTGCACGCGCCCACCTTTCCCCCAAATCTTTGCTTGCTTCTCCTCCCTCCATCTGGTTTTCCTCCCGGAGGAGGGGAAAGAAAGAGACGGGGCGATACCACTAGTGACTACAAGCAAATGGGCGCACCAATAACAAACGCCGATGAGCCCGTGGCCGTGATCGAGCTGTCCATCACCAGCACCAGCACCACCACCACGGGTAGCAGCGACCGCCGGAACAACGGCAATTCCGACGGCGGCGACGTGGACGTCGATAGTAAAATATACGAGGCGTACGACTACGGTAAAGCCATGGATGGCTCTGACCCCTTCAAGGGAGCGCGTAAGGACGGCCACCGGCGTCTGGCGTCGCATGGCGGCGGCGGCGACGGCGACGACGACGGCTTTGAACCCCGGCCCGAGTCATTGGCCAGCGCCGAGGTGGTCGAGAACGCCGGCGGGACCGGGCGCGACGGTGGCGACGGGGACGGGGACGGAGACGGAGACGGAGACGGCACCGTCTACAAGGTCTACAAGAGGAGGTGGTTTGGGCTCATTCAACTAACGCTGCTCAACATCGTCGTGAGCTGGGATGTAAGTCGAGTCCTCTGCCGCCCGCTCCCCTCCCTCCCTCCCTTCCTTTCCCCCCTTTTGCCTAGTCTTCTTCCTCATCTCGTCTGGCTCATCATGGCTTCCCCGTGCCAAAGACCAGACCAGACTAGACCATCATGTCCAATTTCATGCATGCATGTATCCATCCATCCACCACCACCATGCACGATGACGACCCCCTCCCCCCCGGTGAAATACCCAATGCCCAGATACTAGTACCTACCTACCTAGGAGGTATAGATATGAGAACACAACAGCCGACAAAGTGCTAACCCCCCGCAGTGGCTCACCTTCTCGCCCGTCTCGCAGTACGCGGCGGCGTACTACGGGCGCTCCGAGTCGGACATCAACTGGTTCTCGACGGCCTTCCTCTTCGCCTTCGTCGCCGTGTCGCCGCTGACCATCTACATGCTGCACTGGGGGCCGCGGCCCTCCATCGTGACGGCCGCCGTCTTCCTCATCCTCGGCAACGTCGTGCGCGTCGCCGGCTCGCACTCGCGCGACGGCGGCCTCTACGGCGTCGTCATGTTCGGCCAGATCCTCGTCGGCCTGGCCCAGCCCTTCGTGCTGAGCGCGCCCACGCGCTACTCGGACCTCTGGTTCACGAGCCGCGGCCGCGTCGCCGCCACCGCCCTGCCGAGCCTCGCGAATCCCTTCGGCGCCGCCCTCGGCCAGCTCGTCGTGCCCTTCCTGGCCACCAAGCCCGCCGAGGTGTCGAGCGCCGTCCTCTACGTCACCATCATCGTACGTCTGTCTATCTATCTATCTATCTATCTATCCTTTCCCTCTCCACCCCCTTTTGCCCGTTTCCCACCCTCCCTCCCTCCTCGCGCAGAAAAAAAAAAAAAAAAACCACCACCGCCCGTACTGAAAAATTAAACAATTCCCACCCCTCCCAGTCCATCGCCGTCTCCCTCCCCGCCTTCTTCGTCCCCGCGGCCCCGCCCACGCCGCCGGGTCCGTCGAGCTCGACGCCGAAGGCGTCCCTCCTCGCCTCGCTGCGCCTCCTGCGCTCGGTGGAGCTCTGGCTCGTGCTGGTGCCCTTCGCCGTGTACGTCGGCTTCTTCAACAGCGTGTCGTCGCTTCTCAACCAGATCCTGCTGCCCTACGGCTTCACGTCCGACGAGGCGGGGATCGCCGGCGCGCTGCTGATCGTGGTGGGCCTCGTCGCGAGCGCCGTCTCCTCGCCCGTGCTGGACCGCACCAAGGCGTTCCTCCTGGCCATCAAGGTCGCCGTGCCTGTCATCGCCCTGTCGTACCTCGCCTTCGTCTTCGTGCCGCGCACCCGCGTCCTCGCGGGCCCCTACGTCGTCCTCGCCGTGCTCGGCGCCGCCAGCTTCTGCCTCGTCCCCGTCGCCCTCGAGTTCCTCTGCGAGCTCGGCCACCCCATGAGCCCCGAGGTCACCTCCACCGTCGCCTGGGCCGGCGGCCAGCTGCTCGGCGGCGTCTTCATCCTCGTCTCCGACGCCCTCCGCGCCCCCCGCGACGCCGACCCCCCCGAGAACCTCGACCGCGCCCTCATCTTCACCGCCGTCGTCGCCCTCGCCGCCGCGCCCCTCCCGCTCTCCCTCGGCCTCTTCGGCCGCCGCGACAAGCTCGTCCTCAGACGTCTGCGCAGCGACGGTGGCATCCGCTCCCATGCTCGGGACCATGACGATGTCGAGACCCATGGGAATCATCACAGTCAGGACGGTAGCGGCGGCGGCGGGCCGGTTCTCGCCGTATGATGTCTTGTTTCATCTCGTCTCGTCGTGTTCTCTTATACCTATATATATATATATATCATACCATACCATATATCATACCATACCATATCATACCCATACCCATACCCATACCCATACCCATACCCATACCCATACCCATACCCACCTACATACCTACTTACTTACTAAGTACTTACTCGTGTCTTGACCGCGACGCCCATTACGTTTGGATGCACGAGACCAGACTAGATGAGCCGTCCCTATATCCGCCTTTCCTGGTTGGAGTCTATCGATCTTATGTATGAGGTGGTTGGTTGGCTAGTTTCTGATTGACTCGCCTCGCGCCACGTAGGGGGTAACGTAGGTAGGCACCGTATCATGTCATGCCATACCACGTCGTATCGTATCCTATTGTATATATCACACATGCATACATGTATTCAATACCCCGAGCATGCCAGAATGGCGTAGCCGGGCCAATGACTAAAAGAGCCGATTGTAACGAACGAGGGATAGTCCTCGGATATCTAACTCGCGGTGTTATATAGATGAATCCACGAAGCGTAGCATATGCCTGACTCGTGAGTGGATTACGGTATTCACGTACAAAACACAGGTTCCTCGCGTGAATGGACGACTGAGTCTGTAGGCGCGCGAGCATATATATACACTTAGCAAATAAATGTATCTACACCAGTACCTGTTCATTTCCTGACAATTATATATATAACCCGTCTACGTATTCATCATCAGTCAATCAATCATTATCATCCTACTTCGTCTTCGTATCCCGGCCGAGAGCTCCCTCCCACGCGCGCCGAAGCCTCTCGAGCTCGGCCCAGCACCGACGCCCTTGGTTCTCGAACTCGGCCCTCTGCTCCCGCGTCAGCGTGGCGGCATCCCACTTCCTGCCGACAGCCTTGCGCAGGACGCCGCGGGCGTCTGCGTCGTCCCCCTTCAGCGCCTCGGCGTCGTCGGCGCGGCCCTCCCACCCCCAGCCCTCGACCTCCGTCTTCTTGGGCGCGGCGCGGCCCGCGCGCGTGACGCTGGACCCCCACTTGACGTGGTGCGCGTCCGCGGCGTCCAGCGCCGCCTGGTCGGCCAGCGCGAGCCAGGCCGTGGCGCAGGCGCCCGGGTACACGCCGACCGTGTGCCAGGGCGAGCCGCAGAGGCGCGACAGGTGCATGACGACCCAGTACCAGAAGAACAGGAACCAGTTGAGCGGGAACATGGGCGTGCAGACGATGCCCGGGTGCGAGAGGTAGAAGCGCGGCTTCACGGGCTTGTCGGCGGCTGCGGGGGAGGCGAAGTAGGGGGCCGAGACGTCCCGCACGCCCGGTAGGTCGGCGGTCAGGGAGATCAGGTCGGTGATGCGCTTGCTGCTCTCGTACGGGGCCATGTATCGGCTGGCCTGGAAGTCGTCGAAGTCGAGGTGGTCACGCCCCGCGTCTATGCTGCTAGTCCACACCACGCGACCCGGTGCCTCGCTTGCATTCGCACGGCTCAAGAGGGGTAAGAGTTCGTGGGCCAAGACGTAATGGCCGAAGGTGTTGGCGCAGAAGACCTCGGCCAGCTCCGGCGGCGAGCCCGACGACGACTTGGAACCGTCTGTCCCCAGGAGCTTCTGCGAGTCGAGCACGGCCGCCTTCGGCAGGGCTTTCTTGAACGAGGGATAGGTGGTGGACTGGATCAGGCCCAGGGTGAAGAATTGGCGGGCGAACTCGAGCCAGTCGAGGCCCTCCCAGCCCCCGAGGCCGGCGTTGAAGAGCGCGGCGTCGATGCGAGGTATCCGCACGTCGTCGATGAGGCCAGTCGGGTCCGTCACCTTGCCGTGGACCAGCTGGTCGGCGACGACGTAGATGGAGCGAAGGTCGCAGAGATCGACCTGGACGCTCAAGACGTGGACTCTCGCAATCGTGGCCTGCGGGTCATAGCTAGGCCCCGAGCGGGCGGCGAGGCGCTTCGACGTGTGGGCGGTCTTGTGGAGATGGGCTCGGAGGGCGAGGACGGTGTCGCGAGACTTGGTCTTCGAACGCGTTGTCGGGATCAGGATGAGGTGGGAGGAGAGAGGGCGCGAGTCGAGGAACTCGTCTATCGTTCGCTGGCCGATGCCCACGCCCACGCCGCTGCGACGGCTTCGTCAGTCGAGCCGAGCGGCGCTGTAGAAGGAGAAAGGACGTGGCCGTCTCGGAGAGTGAAGATGCCACGGACAGACCACGTACCTGTTGGCCCCCGTGAGGAGCACAAAGTATAGGTCGTCGCTCGAAGCTCCAGCCCACGGCGGAGGCGGGGAGGACATGGCAGTGGATTTTTTTTTCTCTCTCTTCTTCTTCTTCCTCGTCTAGGGTGTGTCAATTGCCGGTGACGATGAATACCGCCAGAGTCGAGGGCATACGGAGAATAGGAATCACCAATCGTCGATATTATGTTATGTGCAACGTGGAAAAGACCAAGACCGCTGGTACGTCCGTCGACGCTACCGATTTCGCGAGCTTTGCAGCTCAGTGCGAAATAAATATGCGGTGAACTACGAATTATATACACGATGGATGAGTGCTGCAGAAGTATCATCCTTCGTACTCGTTTAGGTATTCTACATATGTGGGGTTATGAGCTAGGCTTATTAAGGTTTAGCTTGTATCTACTAGATTAGCGACGTCATCTCGCTTAGTGTTGGTACTTACCATCCCGACCTTCATATTCAGTACTAAGTACTAAGGTACTTAGATAGATAGCTGTCTCAGCCCAACATTGAAGTGAACTGTTTTGCCTTGGAGATGAACAGGGTTTCCGAGTCAATAATAATCCATAAAACTATAGATAACCAGTTTTATAACTCATATTTACAAGCACAGATACATACTCGTGCAAAGTTTGCTGTCGTCCATGTACCTGAAATCGGTCTACCCAGGCACGGCACATGAATCTAACCCAGACCCGATCGCCCGTCACCAACCCCTCTTATGGTCGTCCCCACCACTTAGATTCGATACAAGTAGGTGATAGGTACTTACGTGCATTGATGCCTCAGGCTATTAAGCTGTCGAAACCAATGAGGTACGTATCAGAACCGGCAAGGCCAATGGTGGTTGTAGAAACCTCACGTGCTTCCATCCTGCCGGCACACAGTTAGGTGTTTAGTATGTGCTTACCTACCCGCCTAACCTTGATTTCTTTCATACCGACCACCGAAGGCAGGTATGACGCGATCGCTACGTTTCTCGAAGAGCTGAACCAGGGGTTGCTACGTACCTAGGACTAGCCCCCTACCCTCGCATCTCAATAAGAACCCCGGAGATGACCACAGTCTGACCACAGTCTTACACGAATATTCTTATCTCGCCTCACCTCACCTCACCTCACCTTCATTGCCCTCCTGGTGGCGCGCCTGTTCCTGCATCTCGCACCTGCAATATTACATATAGCCCACTATATATAGATCTGCACGCCACTCTCTGTCTATACCAGATTAGTCCATTCGTGGGGTCCATCCATCGTGTCGTGGCGCCGTTGACGCCCAGATTATCATTCGCAACTCTCCAGTCTTGTTTCTCTCCGCCTTGGAATGCCGTGCCTGTGGTAAATATCGACGTTGTTCTGCGTCCCGGGACATCCACGAGAGCCTCCCTCATCCGATCATTACGTTCACGACGGCCACACTGACGACGGCAATGGAGCGCGTCGTGGGCGGCACCGGCGCAGCCGTTCTCTCGAGTCTATGGAGCCTTGTGCGCTGGATCACCTTCTTCTGTGTAAGCCCGATCGCGGCGCTAGATAGACTCTACTCTCCATGCTTGAGCTAAGTCCAGTTGCGATTTTGCGCTTCGGTAGAAACTCGCGAGCCTCGCCTTCGTCCTTCCCATCATCGGACTGATCGCCTTCGATTTCGCTTTATGGCTTTGGAGATTATATCGCCCCCCAATAGCCGCCGACCCGCCGAACTCGAGCCGACTACCTAGAGACCGCGTACAACGACCATCTCCCAACCCGGCGGTAGCGTCAAGCACCGTCGTCGAAGTCGGAGCCACGCCGCAGGCTGCCGAAAGACGGGTCGCGTACGAGCATACAGACAGATGATAAATAAGCCGTCTGTATGGCAACACTTGAACTTATTGGAGAACACCATAATTACGCAGCCCTCTACTTTGAACATGATACTATTGAGTTGGACGGGCTATATCTGGTTCTATGCGATCTGCGACAGCACCTTGATCAGATCGCTCGTCACACCCATGGCCGTCACCTCACCACCTGCGCCAGCACCCTGGATGATGAGCGGGTTGTTTCCGTAGCGTTTCGTGTAGAAGCTGATGATGTTGTCGCTGCCCTTGAGTGCCGCGATCGGGTGGGACTTATCAAATGTCTCAAGGCCGACCTTGACGCTCTTGGTGGCCATGTCGATGCTTCCGACGAATCTGACCACCTTGCCTTGCTTCTCTGCCGCCGACTTGGTCTCTTCCATCTGGGAATCAAACCCGGGTAGCTTCTCGAGAAATTCATCGCCGCTGGAGACGGTCTCGAGCTCTTTCGGTATCAGACTCTGGACTGGGAACGACGTGGGGGATTCGACGGGAAGACCTGCGAGTCTGGCTAGAATGGTCAACTTCCGGGCTACATCCAGACCGTTGAGGTCATCTCGGGGGTCGGGTTCCGTGTATCCCAGCTCCTTTGCCTTTTTGACCTCGGCAGACCATTGCCCACCGACACCCGCGACCGGAGCGAACGAGTTGAACAGGAAAGACATGGTGCCGCTGAATACGCCTTCGATTTTGGTGACCTCATCCCCCGTATCCACCAAATCTTTCAATGTGGAGATGACGGGAAGGCCAGCGCCGACGGACGATTCGTGATAGACCTTGGCCCCAGAGGTGCTCGCGGCCGTGAAGATATCCCGCCACAGCCCATACGAGCCCGAGAAAGCCTTCTTGTTAGGGGTGACGATGCTGATGCCACGGCTCAGGAAGAGCGGGTAGGCGTCGGCGACGTCTTGGGAACTCGTGTTGTCCACCAGCACGGTCTTGGAGGGCGCGGCGGCGAGGTAATCTGCAATCTGTGGGAACGACAGGGGCGGCTTGGAGGAGGACGTGAGCTCCTCGAGCACGTTGTCGATGCCAATCAAGTAATCCGAGTTGAAGACGGCCTTCTTGCTGGAGGAGATGTAGCAGAGGTTGATCTTGGGCGTTGGTCTTCGGACGGCCAGGACAGAGAGCTGGGACAGGAAGCATTTTCCCACGCCGCCGGCGCCTGTTACGGGACGTGATGCACGTCAGCTCCAGCTCCTCTTGAGGTACTGTGCATAATTATAGTATTAATACTGACCGATGACGGCGATGTACACCTGGTTTGTGGTGGTCGCCATTGTGACGGGAGTAATTGTTGCGGGGTGATGGGGAGAATAATGAGTTGAATGGTTCACCGGAGGAATGCCAGTCAATAAGCAAGCATGATAAAATAAAACATCACATCATAAGCAACGTGGGGTAAACTTTAGGGATGCTCACAAGCCGATCGCGGGGTCCTTTTTAGTGCCTTTTTAGTGCTACCCGTCAACTACGTACAGGGCCCACAGGAGTACGTACGTAAGTTAGGTACATAGGTACCTACGAAGTACCTTTGAGAGGTGAGCTCCGAGTTTGTACGTACCACCTTACTCTTCCATCTTCCAATCTTCTCATCAACCACCCTCTCAATTCCGGCACGAGCCTAACTTTTCCACCACACCGTCTCCTTATTCGTTTCTCGAGATCTACACGTACTCGCCCATATAAACGTACAGATAAATCAGAAGAGAGAGAGAGAGAGAGAGAGAGAGAGACGCAACCACGAATCGAATCCGGCTCCAAATAAGAAGAAAATGCCACAGGACCCGAACCTATACGGGCAACGCCCAGCCAAGAAACAAAAGAGAGAGATCCCGCTC
This sequence comes from Nemania sp. NC0429, assembly GCA_022578495.1. NCBI lineage: Eukaryota > Fungi > Ascomycota > Sordariomycetes > Xylariales > Xylariaceae > Nemania > Nemania sp. NC0429. Next base: position 290,976 of record MU392166.1, on the reverse strand, counting down.
TCCAGCTCGCTGGCGTTTACATCGCAGCTGAGCTCGCTGATAACCGCGCCGTCACTGTCGTCATTATCGTCACCATCATCCTCATCATCAACAATACCAAAACCAACATCGGGAGGCCACGTCTCCTCCTCGTCCGGACGACCGCGTCCCTCCAAGGCCAGAAACGACATATTCTCCTCGGTGAAGGCGAAGCGGAAGCCGGGTCCGTCCTCCTCACGAGTCGATGCCGACGACCCCAGCACCGGTGGTGGCGGTGGCGGTGGCGACGGCGGCGGCAAGATCAGGCTGAAACACGTGCACAACACGGAGGAGGAGAAGCAGGACTTCGCGCGCGCGCGGCGCAAGATGGAGGAGAAGGCGCGCCTGTACGCCGCCATGAAGCGCGGCGACTACGTGGCCAAGGAGAACGAGGCGGCGCCCCTCGTGGACTTTGACCGGAAGTGGGCGGAGCGGCATCCCGACGACGAGGCGCGGTACTCGAGCTCGGGCAGCGATGATGACGACGATGATGATGACGACGGCGACGGGGGCGGCGCCGGGGGGCATGGGGCGGAGAGGATAGAGTACCAGGACGAGTTCGGGCGCACGCGGACGGGGACGCGGGCCGAGGTGCAACGCCTGCGGCGGCAGCAGGCGCGCTCGGCGCTGGGGGCCGCGGAGCTCGAGGCCATGGCAGCGGTGCCGACGGCGCGCCCCGCGGACCTCATCTTCGGCGACGCGATCCAGACGGCGGCGTTCCGCCCCGAGGCGGCGACGCTCGACGCCATGGCCGCGCTGGCCGCGAGGCGCGACCGCGAGCCCACGCCGCCGCCCGACGTCCACTTCGACGGCCGCGCCGAGATCCGCACCAAGGGCACCGGCTTCTACCAGTTCTCGCGCGACGAGGGTGCGCGCGCCAAGGAGATGGCCGACCTCGAGGCCGCGCGCCTCGAGACGGAGCGCGTGCGCCGCGAGCGCGCTGACGAGAGGGACGCGCGTCGGCGCGAGATCGAGGCTCGGAGGCGCGAGATTGGCGCGCGGCGCGCGGAGAAGATGGCTGATAGCTTCCTTGCTGGGCTTGCGGGGGAGATGGGGGTTGCTTCTTCTTCCTCTCCTGTTGGTGCTGCTGGTGCTACTACTGGTGGTGGTGATGTTGCTGCTGCTGCTGTCGTTCGAGATGGGAAAAGCGACGGAACGGGCGAAGGGGAAGACGGAGGAGCGAGGCGTATTTCCGCTGAGGCGAAGGCTGAGGCGAAGGCGGAAGCTAGTATTGTTCACGATAGTTAACGATGGGAATGATTAATGAGATAACATAGCGTGGCATGGCATGGAATGGTATGGCACGTGTCCTATGTGCACGAGGACGGTAGATTTTGCTTGGTATACATAGTATCAAGCATGATATCACTTGGGTATATTCACAAGCGTTCATATACACACGATCTAAGAGATGGCGACACCCCTGGCACCGAAACTCGTTTTTCAAGCGAATTCCGTCCACTGCCTCTCCTCTTGCTTAGTCTAGAGTAAGCACTGTCAAATATTTCAGCAGAATGATATATGTATATTAAGTATATTAACTGTCTATCCAACGCACGTTTTGGCGGCCTGTCACGGTCTCTGTAATCAAATTTCGTCTCAACCAGAGTGAGTGAGGCCATTCAACCAATCCGGCCAACTCCCGAGTTTCTCCTGGTCTGATCTGATCATCCGAAGGCTCACCGCAGCCCCGTGTCATCTCGGGCACCGAAACCTAGCTTAGACGGGTTAACACCGTGCAAAAAGGCAGGCGGAAGATACGGGAAGGGGGGACGGTAGGAGCAGTTAGATGGCACAGCACAGCACAGCACATGGCAGACAACTAGGCAGGTTGAATAAAATCAGGCACTCCTGGCGCAAACACTGTTCGAGTCGAACTGAGCTGACTCACAGGTCAGCCACCCTGGGTTAAGGTATGGCACCGAATAACAACGACCTCAGGGCTCGCTCGCGTTCCCGCACCCAACACACCACACCTTCATTCTCTTCACCCATTCTTCAATTATGATTAATGACACGACGACATTACGAAGCTCCTTGTAGCCGAGTGCGTGTGTTGCATATCCATATAAAACAAATCCATTCATCCGTATATTCATTCATCCAGATATGGCGATACGGCGAACACATAACTATCATTCAAGAATAATAAAGGATCACAGCAGGCCAGATGAACAGGCACTAAGAGAACACTCGCCGATCACATGTACTCATTCAATACATGTCATTCACGTGTAGGAGTCCGTAGCAGCAGATAAAATAACGGCACAACCAGGTCAATCTAGATTTATATATATAAGCCAGAATAGATAGACCGATGTACTTTGAAGTATATATATAAGTATATGAGCTAGATAGATAAAATAAGGGGTATCTAAGACTGCCAGATAACCCCAAACCAAATCAATCAATCAATCAATCAAAGGCTTAGTAGAGAAGACGCAGAAGAACAACACGAAGAAAATAGTCCAAAACGACGCCGCGATATTTTGGCGTACCTAGTTTAATTAAAACAGAGAAAAAGGAAATCGAATTCAGAAGATAATGATAAATAAATCCCTTTTTCTTGACATATATATAAAACCAATCGACTGACTATATCCAAGATATAAAAAAAACCGACTTATTTCGCAGGGAAACAGAGAACTGTAGAGGGGGTTCGTTTAAGGGGGAAAGAGCTTTCCGAAAAACGCCGTTATGCGATGCCCATGCCGCCGCCCGCCCGCCCGCCCGTTGCTTTATGCCGTTCCGTCCCAACGCTATGTACAGGTAGATAGATGAATAGATAGATGGATAGATGACCCGGGCTCATTGGTTGCCGGATAACCAAGATCAAATATATCCAGGTCAAGGTCTGCCCTTTATGAGCGACCGAAGCCGGGAAGGGAAAAAAGAAAAAAAAATTTATAGACAACACCTCGCCCCCTGGTGTGTTCACGTTATCCACCATATACACCCGCAATCACTTATCTCGTTGCCGTTCGAGCCGTCCGCGTTCCGGCCCCACATGTGCTGTCCGCTGGAATCGTATCGCTTGAGTAGATACGGATGGCTCTGTTCTTCTTTTTCTCTTTCTTCTCTTTCTTTTCTTTCTTCCCTTTCTTCTTCTTCTTCATCCAGCGGTACCTCGGCAATCTGGATCTCGATGTTTTTGCCATTCGCGTCTTTAACCGGAATCGCCTCTTGCCCTTTACCGAGAATCTTCACTTGACGGCATATCGGAAGAGGTGACTCGTCTTTGGGATTACGGCGCTCCTCGACCTTGATTACTTTCGGATAAACCGGAAGTGGGGGAGGGAAAATGGGAGGAGGGTCGTAATGTGGTTCACCGGACGGTGTTGGAGTCGTCTTTGAGGACGATGTCGATTCTGTTGGCCAGTGATCGCTGGGGGCTGGCGTCGGAGAGTGAGAGTTCGGGGGATATTTGTCGTCGTAATCGTCGTCATCGCCGCCGTCGTCGCCACCGTCGTAGCCTTCATGTCCGTTATACGGTATTCCCATTGAACCCCTGGGATGTACATTGCCCGATTTTTGTCCCATAGAGGACTCAGTAAGCGGTAGGCTGCTCGTTGTGCTCACACTTCTCCTTGAAGGCATGGGGAACCGAGGGGCGCTATTTTGGTCAGCATAGATGAAGACCTCGAGGGTTGTACTCGGCCAGGAACAGATCCACGGTTTATCACCACTTTGTGCTAGGCCTTTTCGTTTGGAACCCGGACCAAACATCATGCGCCGCTGCGGCTCGCCTGAAGGTGTGCTATCATTGAGTACTAAATACTGCTCAGGCAAAATCACCGTCTTGTTGTAATGAAGTGCAAAGGCCCAGGCCGGGCCTCGTGACTGTTCAAAGCGATCGTAAACCAGCTTGAGTTCTTGGTCAGTTATTGATGGCGGCTGTACCCCGTACGTATATATGAAAGAGTCCATCGTATATGAAGAATTATAGGTCAAGTCTAGCGCGTACGCTGCGATGTCCTCAGCGTTCTGCCTTAGGCGAATGGTCACGATTAGCTGCGACATGATAACATCGCAACTCCACGCGCGGCTTTGGCTTGTCTCTTGAAAGCATCTCTGCGAATAGAGAGGGTTCATGAGCGGTAAAGAGTACTGGCCTACCACTAGGGGTGGTAGGTCTAGTGGTGCGGTGGGTATGGGTATGAACCAAGGATCAGTTCCCGTTGGGGGGTCAGGGGGTCTGTGAATACGTCAGTATCAAGTCAAAGGAGAAATAGGGAACTGATGGGCCGTACTTGTCATCGTCGTCGTCTTTGTCTAACCGCGACCCCAGTTCAGTGCCAATGACTGTTCCTATAACAATACCCAGCAGAACCAGGACAATTACCCCCAGCACTACAGCCCAGCATGGGACCACGCCCCATACTTTCCGTCTTGCGGCGGTTTTCCAGCCTGCGGTTTTCTTCTCGTTTGTGACAGCGAGCGCTGCAGTATTAATCGAGTGTTGGCTGACCTCAGATGCGAAGCTCCTTGTTGACCTCCGCGAATGAAAAGCGCTAAGTGGGTTGAGATCCTCGGTGGATGAGAATTCGGGGTTCCGAGTCGCCAATCCAATGCCGCCAGCACCTGGGATCTGGAGACTTTGCTGCGTGGGAGACGAAGCCGACGGTGACCGAGTCACATGTATACCCAAAGCCTTTTGGGTATAAGCCTCCACTGGGTATCGCGTGTAAGGCGGCAATTGTTCTGTATGCCCATTGGGACCTATCATATCCGCCGCTTCTTCTCCATCCGGGCCGAGTCTTCTTTGGTAGTCGTTTATGGTGCCAGGGAAGCCCACATTCATCTCCATCGGCGGTGAGCGGTCACCAGCTCCGTCATCTCCAGGAACCACGTTCTGTGAATAGATGGCGTACGGATGAGCCGGCCGACGAGGCCCCGTATAGGATCGCTCAGAAACGGGCGCCGTCGATGTCGTTGCCAAACTAGCGGTCCTGGCAAGCCGGACATCCTGTGGGTACATCTGATAGGGATGTGAAGGACCCGTGGGCCCCTCGTAGGGTGTCTCGGCAGAAATGAGGGTAGAATCAGTAGACACGCCCGATGATCTCGTGGTCGCTTCCCGCGGGGTATTATCAGGTAGCGCAAATGACTCATGAATAGGAGAGGGTTTTGACACGCTCGAGGGGCGTGAAGACGCAGCGCGTGCGACCGGAGGCTCCAGGGAGTCTACGGACGGGCGTGTGACGTGAGACACGTTGTGGTTCTGTGCGACTTCGACAGGCCGAAAGCCATCGGAAATCGCCATGGCCTGCAAATCATAGTCATCGTCGTCACCATCGCCGTCGGTTAGCACATGGGACAGTCTTGTGGATGCTCGACTTGAGGAGCGGCGATCCGGCTCAGACGACTTGGCGGGGTTCGGATGGCCCATTGTCGCAGTGCCTTCAAGCCAATCGAGAGGACGAGGAAGGACGAAGACGACCAATGAGCCAGTCGACCAAGTCGCTGCGAGCGGGCGGGTGGTCAATCGATCGGTAGGTCAGTCGGTCGGTCGGTCGGCTTGTTCAGAGAAACAGGCGTCGGTGGTTCACAGCACCAAGTGGCTTGACGGATGGAATGGCTAACAACAGCGCGGCACCATTGAGAGAGATTTATCAATTATCCCGCGCTTCTTCTCGGATATCTGAATTCCTCGAGCTCCTTTCCTGCTCCCGTCGCTGGACCACCAAAGCCGGCGGACCTGTATCGTGGGGTGGCAGGCGGTCGTCGTTGCGCTAGTCGTGGCACGATTGATGTCTGTCGGTGGTTGTGGTGCGAGATGTTGTGTCAGGTATTATGTTGTTGTTGTTGTCGTGTTGTGTTGTATTGGTGATATTTTGGTATGGGAGGAAGGATCCAATCTTACTGGGCAGATAACTAGGCCACCTACTAGAACGACTGGTGTTGTTCTGGTCTGTTCTGGGGAAGCAGAAGAGTGGCTGTACGGCGCTAGAGACAAGTAAGGCCAGCAAGACCAAGGAGTTAACGAGAACCCGCTTACCCTATGTAGGTAGGTGGGGACACAATGGACCAACCAAAAGCGAGATATGTACCGGGGCCAAGACAAGCGCTAGGTGTGTCAGGGCGCTGGAAGGGGTGGATGTTCGGACTATCTTGGCACTAGCGGGTTTTGGAACTTGAGACTGGTGCACTATTGCAGATCTACATGGAGTTCCTGTTTTACTCAACACTTAGCATACGAAGTTGTACCTAGTGTACGTCCTACGAATAGCTGTACCATTAGGTGGTATATACAATAATACACATCATCGATAATAGGAATATTCGTTGCCTCAAAAAGACGTAAAGGATTTCGTGCCTTCCTGCTATATCAGTAGGTGGTGGGTATAAAAAACCTGGTAAGAATACATGATCATGATCGGGTGCATCATACATGGACAGGGTGGTCGTCGCTACATGAGTAACAAGGACTAATGTAGGGATGCTAATCTATTATATAAGTCCATATATAAGTACTTAGTCAATCGGGCAAGTAGTACCACCTACCGAGATAGTACACACACTCCGGAGTATGAGGTTGAGAATGTAGATACAATGTGAGTACTGAGGTGGTGTTATTCGGCACATGCTCTCATCCGCCTACCTCTTAGCATTTATATGTCAGATATTTTTAAGACAGCAAGTCCGACATACCATCGGTAGTTCATTTGGATCAGTAGCATCAACCCATTAAGTAAGTGGTCACATGCAGCCTACGGCATAGATAGATAGTACCTTAGGTAGCCAGAGGCATGTTAGAATACAGGTGCTTTACACACAGACCTTCAAGTACCCAGGCAGGCATCATGAACGCTGGCCAGAGGGGTTTCGGATCCAGTGGAGGTATTGCCCCTCTAAACCCACTGGGGATTGTCTTTTTTATTCCTCCCCTCTTTCTCTCTTTGCGCTCCCAATCTAGGAGGCAAGGAACGGGGCACGTCGCTTTAGCGGCTCGGTCGACGGCCCTGGACGGCGACGCCAGGACACCTGAATGGGAGGATAAATTAACTCGGTTGAACATGGAAGGTTCCTCATCACGGCGCAACAAGACCAAGATTTCGATCGATTTCAAAGCAAGAAAACCTTATTCGATAGGCCGTCAGACACTAGGGAACCTGGTGTAGATATCGGCCAGCCAGCTATCCGTCAATATACCGGTACCTAGGGTAAGTGTAGATGGTGAGGGCACAGATGGAAATACCCGCGAGTTAGGCGAGGAAATGCCCCGGTTACTTGTTCACCCAGCAAATGCAAAGGGCTTGACAATGTCACACTTGGGCGGAGAACAACATGAGAGCGACACTGATCAACGGCCAACAAAAAGACGGCCAGATTGTGACAGAAACCCCCCGACCGGTTAAAATCTTCGGGTGTCGCGGACCTTTCCCTGGCCAACTTTAATATAGGGCACCTGCGAGGTAGTCGAGGGTAGTTTAGGTATGGTAATGTAAGTAGAGTAAGCATCCTGCTTCGTTCTCCGCATCGGTGCATCGGAGCATGTTCGGTAACTCTCTTCATAAAAGCCTTTTCTCTCACTCTTCAGGTCTTTTTCGGCTTGGGTGGGGAGAGGAGTTTGGGTGGAGGTAGGTAGTAAAAGGCATCATAATTGATGCTACCTACCATCCTAAGCACTCTCCTTATACTACCTCATACCTAATTCCTAACACTACCTACTGAATCTACCTTAAGGTAATACTAGGTATGTAGGCAAGTATAGGTAATAAGGTAACATGCACTACTTTGAAGTATACATAGGTAGATAGTGTAAAAATATAACACCGACATTGCTCTTTTCTAGCTGCCGGAATGGGGAGTCCGTTGTTCTGTGTGGGCCGAGTTAAAGGCACTTTATCGGCATCGACGGCATTGCAGCGCTACAGTACTTGGCCTCTTCCACCACTGCTCTTCAGGGGGCACTGGCTCTATCTAGAACGTCCATTCAAATCGAATCAATCGACGATCATTGACAAGGTACCATCTTAGTAAGATAGGCAGATCGATTTTGGTCAGCAAGCCTCGATTCATTTTCAGCTTTGAACAGACACAACGTGGGTTACTAGAGGATCCACCTAAGGTGGGGGACCCTCTCTGCAAGCAGAGAGGGCACCAAAACCTGTAGACACTTCAAAACTCGTAGACACTTGGAGATGGTACTCCTACCTCTTTTGTATGGGACGCCTACCAAAGTATGTCAATTTATATTAAATAAAACACAACAACTAATGCACTGCCAGTTATAAAAATTTGGAAATAAAATAAACTAGCTATATTAAATCTATCTATATATTTATTTATACTTGTACCTGTCTGGGCGCATTGGTATAGCTAATAAGTACAAATTCCACTAAAAAAGTACATTGCCACACCAAAACAAATTAAAACATACTACACATTATAACATAAACTCTATATACGGCCGCAAAACAGGTTAAAATATGTTAATATTTACACAGGTAGTACTATATATACTACTTTATACACAGTTAAATTTTTATTAAATTTAACACACTGTTGCAGGTGCTATCGCTTATAGTCTATATATATATGCTATTGCTGTATTTTTACATATACAGACTATACTACTAATATAAATATACATTTAATAATAGCACCTACAATAGTGTGTAAAGCTTATTAAAATTTTAACTGTATATACAGTAGTATATACAGTACTACCTGTGTAAATATTAACATATTCTGACTTGTTTTGCGGCCGTATATGCAATAGATACTTTCGCTGGCTTATTTTTTGGTGTACGTCGCATACAAAATTTAAGTGTCTACAGGTATTGAAGTGTCTACAGGTTTTGGTGCCCTCTCTGCTTGCAGAGAGGGCCCTCCACCTTAGGTGGGTCCTCTAGTAGGTAAATGGGACATGACAAGTGTCTGCTCAGGTGGGTGGTATCCCTATGATTGTCGGTCTATTCCCAAACAGCTAATTACCTGAGTCTTGACTCTTGCTTATACCTACTTCTTAGGTATTTCTGTCTATCTACACATATTTTTGTCTGGGTAGTATACTGCTCTAATCACCATCTCAACAGCAGACACACGAGCAAGCAAGCCGCTCCTGGCTTGCTCTCCAGGCTGAAAAAGGTATAAATTGCGGAAGCGTTGCGGAACAATTCTCCCGAATATACCATACTTAATCAACGGCCCGTTAGATATTCCAGTATTTTATATTATCGCATCGTTCCTTTCCTTTCCATGTACCCTGTAAATATTTCATTTGGTTAGCTACCTAGATCGCCAGAGAAAGTTGTCATCTTACGGCAGGCATGAAGTATATATGCATGTATATAGAATGCTGGCTTTATAGATCTGTAGATTAGATATTTAGGTAGATAATAACCCGTATGTAGTAGGTGGTAGGTACTGTAGTTAGAATGATGCTATATACGCTGCTGCATGTCACATCTTCTCTATGACACCTTTTTTTGCCTTTGTTTTTAACGTAAGGAGGTACGACTGGAGTGGAACGAAGGTCTTTTTTACCCTAAAAAATTCTTTCCGCTGTAGATTCTATAGTAAGAAAAATTTTCTATTTAGGCTTAGTTATTATTACCTATTTAAAAAAAAAAAATCTGCATTAAAAAGGTAGATATTATAGGTATTTAGATATAACAGTATATAAGTACTAGCATATTTATATTTTTTGCCTTATTTTATTTAGCTTTTAAAGCTTTTAATTAGCTAAATTATATTTAGCTTTTATTTGTTTTTTTATTACTGTTATTATAACAGCATTGCTGAAATAAAAGGCGGTTTTTTACTGCTTTTATTATAATGCACTTAGTTAACTATAATATACTTAATTAACTATAATATACTTAATTAACTGCAATACACCTATTTTGCTGCAATGCATTAAATTTAATGCTATATGCTAGATTTTATATAATATATTAAGTTAACTATTATATATTAAATTAATAATTAAATTAGTTATTAAATAATAAATTAACTAATTTATAACGGACCTCCTATATAACAATATAAAAGAGCGCACGGGGTTTTAATTTATAGATAATAATAAAATCTTTAATAAGTATCCGTTAAAAAGTTTTTAAAGTACTTTTTATTACTATATAATAAAGGCAATTAATTTTAAATAAAGAATATATTATATAATAAAAAAATAAATTAATAGCTAAAAAATAAAAACAAATAACTAAATATAAAAAAAATTATTATAGCTATATAATAATTTTTTTTTTTATTAAAACGCTTTTTTTTATGCTTTTTAGCCGTTTTAAATAGTTAAACCTTTTAAGCGCTTTAAAAACTTGCTTTTAAACCTTTTAAGCATTTTTAGCGCTTAATCTTTTTAAAACCGTTATATAACCTTACTATGCACCCGGTGGCTATGGCTTGTTTTTTAGTTTAGCTTTTGTGTTGGCTAATTAGCTTTTTTGTTACGCTTAGCCTTTTAATAGGCCATTTTTCTATCAGTTTATAATATTATTTTTTTCTTTTTAAAATTATTGTCTGTAATAATAAATAATAAATGCCTTTTTTTAGTATATTTTAATTCTTTTTTTTTTCTGCTTTTTTTGCTATGCCTAATTATTATATTAAGTAAAAATTGCGTAAGCGTTAATATGCATTAAATTTCGCCTGTTATATTAAACGATTTAGTTTTAATATCTCTATGCTTTGCTTTTAATATTTTAAAAAAAAAATATATTATTATTATTAGTTTATTAAAATATTTTAGTTATATTAACTACAGTGGTTATTATAATATATTTAGTCTGTCGTTCTGCGAGTATAAAAAACTTATTAAAAAAAAAATAAATTAAAATAGAAAAAAAAACGTACTTAGCAAATATTACATAAAGCTTTTAGCAAGCTTAATTATTTATAAAAAACTTGCAAGCTTTTTTATCGTTGTAGTATTAAAATAATTTATTATAAAATTAAAAGTATAAAAGCGATAAAAAAGTTTAAGCGTTTAAAAAAAAAATAAAAACGCTTAGCTGCTAAATAGGCTTATTTTTTATTTGCTATTACTTTTTTTTTTTTTAATTAAAATACCTTTAATACTTTATTAAAAGTCGACCCCGCCTTTTTAGCTTTAATTAGTTAAAGTGTTAGCAGTAAAACTGATCTATAATTATTGCGGCAGTTTTTAAATATTTTTTAAATTTTTAAATATTATTAGCATATAAATACCTTTTTTATTTAATAAGGTACTTAAATTTATTGCCATTTTAATAAAAGTCTAAGATTTTTTCGACTTTATAAATATTTTAATTAGTTTTTACTTTAAGTTATATTTTTAGCGGTATATTTTTTAGCGCAAGTTTAAATAAAAAAATATAAAAAATAAAATAAATTTGCATTATATTTAGTAATAACAGTTTATAGTTAGTTAATAAAATAATTTTTTTAATTTTAAAAAATCTAAGCTTTTTAAAGTTTAATTTATTACTTAGTCGTTTTATTTTAATTTAAAAAATATTAATATTTAAATTTTATTTTTATTAAAACAGATAAACCTTATTTTTTTTTGCTAAAATTAGTTTTTTAATTCTCTTTTTATTATAGTATTTTAATATCTTTTGCTAAAAAAATTAAAGGTATGCTTACAGTCTGGCCTAAACTATCCTAATTTTAATAGCAATAACCCTAGCTCGGGGTGCTATTATAAAGATCGCTAAAGCTTTTTAAAAGCTTTGTTTAGGTTTTTCAGTGCTTGCTTATCTTTTATATACTGCTTTTTATAAAAATATATTTATATCTTTATTTACCGATATATTATAAGCAATTTATATAAAAAATAGCAATTTTATTTAATTATCCTATTAATAATTAATATAACTTTTAAAATATTGTTTTAATATTTAATTAAATCTCTTTGTTTGTTTGTCCGTTTAAAAATAATAAGCTATTAAAAATTTAAGCTTAACGCCTATTTATTTAAAAAAACTAGTTCTAAATTTTAATATAAACAGTATGTTTTAATCTAAAATAATTTGTTTTAATATTCTATGTTTATCTAAATAATAGCAAATAAAAACAAACGCTAGCTATTTAGCGGTTATAGTTCTTTAAAATAGTAAAAAATATTTATATTTAATAAATTGTTCCACATTAACCTATATACTATTATAGCTAACTTTAATAACTAAATTAATAAATAAAGGTAGTTTTATAATAAAGTCTTAAATAATTATATGCTATATTTAGTTAGAAATTTATATTAATTATAGTAAGCTATAAAGTTTATATCTCGCTGCCTTAGCCTTATTATAAATATTATAATTTTTTACTATTTTCTTTACGGTTTCCTATAGTCTAAAAAAGTCGTATTTTTTTTAAAGTCGTTTTGCTGTTTTAGCTATTTTTTAATGTCCATATAAAAAGTGTTTATAAAATTTTTTAATAAATTTTTTTTATAAAGTTTTTAATAAGTAGATCTTTTCTTTATAAGCCAGTTTATCCGCTTTAAATCCTTTCTGTTTATATAGTTTTACTAACTCTTAGGGATTATAAGCTTACTGCAGTTATTACAATTAAGCTTTTAAAAAATCTTTAAAAATAGTCTGTATATATAGGCTTTTATCTTTTTAAAGGTATAATATCTAAATGTTTTATTTAAAAACTTTAAATCTTTTTTATTCTCGTCGACTAAAAATGTCTGCCTAAATGTTATTTTTTCTTTTAATATAATATATTTTAAAATTAAATTTTACAAAAAAAATTAACTAGTTTTTATGCTATTTGCTAAAGTTTTTTATAGTTATAAATATAATTAAATTTTTATAATTAAAATAAATTTTAAATAGTTCTGTTGTTTTTTTTATAAATGGTTCCCACTTTTTTAATGCTCTAATAATAGCTAGTAATTTTTTATTGTAAACTAGATATTTTAGTTTAGCGCCTTATAGCATTTTTGAATAATAAGCTATTAGGTGCTATTTCCTATTATCTTCTAGTTATTCGAATACTCTGGCAATTACGCCGTTTAAAGCGTCCGTTTTTAGTCTTTTTTTTTTTATTAGGTCTAATAATCGTATCACTAGGTCGGAGATAACTTTTACTCTTAGCATTTTAAATGCTTTTTTAGCTTCTTTCGAAATAAAAAACGTTTTTTTTTGTACTTTTTAGTGGTATATTTTATAAAAAGTCTTGCTAATGTTTTAAAATTTATAATTAAAGCTCGTATATAGTTTAAAAATTTTAATGCTTATTAAATATTAATAACTATATATAGGTCCGGTATTTTTTAATTATATACTGTTTTAATTTTTAATTTCTATATTTAAATTTTCTTAAAAGTAATAATAAATTTTAAAAAATTAATCTTTTAGGTGTGCTATACACACTTTTTTACATTTAGTCGTAGTTTTATTTATTAAAATTCCTTTAAAACTATTATTATATATTTTCTATATTTTTTTAAAGTTTTTAAGTAAATAAGGATATTATTAAAGTAAACAAACACAAACTTATTTAAAAACTTTTAAAGTACCGTTATTATTATACATTAAAAGGTTGCTAAAACATTATATAATCCTTAGGGCATAACCGTATATTTATACAGTCTATAAATCGTTCGTATAGCAGTTTTTTATTTCTTTCTTTTTGCTATTTTAATAGTGTAATATTTATTAGGTATATTAAATGTAATAAACTATCGGGCTTAACTAATGTTTTTTTTTATTATAATAAAAAAGGTTAAAAGGTGTCTATCTAAAATAGTGATTATATTTAGCAGGCGATAGTTTATTATTACTTGCTACACTAAGTTTTTTTTTTATTTTAAGCTTATTTTCCGTTTTTTATTTTTAATACTAGTAAGACCGGGTAGCTATATAATAATTTTAACTCGCATATAAACCTTTATTTTAAATTTTTTTATATATAATTTTATAAAGCTTTAGACTTTTTAGGGCTTATATAATAAATTTAATGCAATTTAAGTTCGTATTTTTTTTTTAATAAAATTTAATAATTTTAAGGTCTATGTTTAAATAACTCGCTTTTTTTAAATGTTTTAAATAGGTTTTTATATTATTAGTATTTTTTTAATATCCCGATTTTTTCTGTTATTCTTTATATTTTATTAATATTTTTAGTGTTTTAAATCATCGTTTTATCTTTTTATCGAATTATTAGGTCGCTAATCTTTAGCTATTTTATTTTAAAAATAACGTCGTAGTTAAAAATATTTGCAATATTAAATATAATCTATTTTTTATATCTTTATATCGACATATTAAATAGTTTAGTTTTTTTAAGCATATAACTATTATTATAACTTAATTTATTTTTATTAAATGCTATAATTTTATACGATTTATTTTTATATTTTCAAAGTATATAATTTTTTTTAATAACTCGAAATAATATAAAGTTAACTTTAGATTTTAAGTTTATTAATGTCCGATATTTTTTTTTATTATATTTTATTTTAATTTTTATTTATTTTTATAAACCGTATCGCACTTTTTATAAAGCTTTTATATTTTCGGTTTTTTATCGCTTTAATAGCAAAAACCGTTTTTATTTTTTAATTTCGCATTTTATAAAGCTATTTTTTAAGCTTTTGCTTTTATTATTATATGCTTAGAGCATTTATTATTTATATATTCGTATTATTATTTAATTTAACAGCCGTATCGTCGCTATATAGTCTTTTTTAGTTATAATAATTTTAGTGCTGCCTAGGGTGTTGGTAAGGCAAAGGTTTTTTATTCTATAGGTAGTAGTCCAAGGTCGAGGTGCAGGTTATACTTATTAGTCTTATGATTATAAATATATCCTTTAATTATAGCCAGTCTGCTTATAAATATATATAGGTATTTTTTATAAACACGGGGTGTTTTATTATATAATTAGGTTTTATTATATAAACAGTTATAAAGTTTATATCCTTTAGTTTTATAATCTTTTTTTAATAAAGGTTTAAACTATATTATATATAATTCGCAGATTATAAAAATATAGCATATATATCCTTTATTTATAGCCTTTTTGCTTTTATTTATTTTTAGGTATATTTTATAAAATTTAAATAATATTATATAAAAGGGTTTTTTATTATAGTTATATAAGGTTTCTTTTTTTAGTTTTTTTTTATAGCTGCTAAAGTTTTAATTAGCTGTATTTTTAGCTTTTTAATATTATTTATAGTAATAAAGTTATTTATAAAATGTTTAATGCATTTTTTTATATAAAGTCCGGGTTATTTTTTTTTTAAAATTTTTATTATATAGTTTATAATTTTTAGGTCGGATATAGCAGTGGCATCTCTAATTAATTTATTTTACTAATTTTTTTAATTTAAAATAATATTTGCAAGCTTTTTTATTTAAGTCGCTATAGTTAAAACACTCCTTTTTATTTAAAATAGAGCTATTTTTTTATATTATTATATGTATAATAACCGTACGTTTTAACTCCGATTTTAAATTATACTTATAAATCTCGGTATTATTTTAGGCGTTTTAAGCTTTTTAATCGCTTTTATTATTATTATAAATTTTTATAACTCGGGTTTTTTAAATTTTTTATGCCTTTTTTTAAAAAACTCCTTTTTGCTAATATTAGGTTGTTTTTTTTTATAAGCTCGGACACTAGCGCTTATAATATTTTTTTTTTTTATATTAAAAACATTCTACGTTAAACATATTTTTTAATGCTTATTTTTATACCGCGCTCACTTTTAATAACTTTTTTTTTAAGTTTTTTTATTTTATTTAAATTTTTTAGGTTTTATACCCAGTTTTTATAGTATTTATTTGCTTTTTATTTATAAACCTATCGAACGATCGTTTATCCGCTATAATTACATTTTTTATATATTTATCGAATATTGCTAGTTTATTATTCTAATATATTTTATTTTAAACCTAGGTTTTCAGTTTATTAAAAAATAAAGTAAACAGTGCCACTTTAGGCAGTTTTAAAATAGCTGCTAGTTTTTTAAACTTTATTATATAAGCTGCAGTATTTTTAGTTTACTTTAGCTAATATAATAATTTTTTAATATATTTTGCTTTTTTTTTATTACTAAACAGGCTTTTTATATAATTTTCAAATTTAAAATATATTATAAAAATTTTTTTAATTTTTAATTTTCGTTTATTTTTTATATTTTTTAAATAGTTTTTTAAAATTAATTTAAACTATTTTAATACCGTTTTTATTAAAAATTACGCCGTTATTATAATTTTTTCAATATTTGTGTTAATAGTGCTAGCATATCAGCTTATATATAGTTATATTTAGATAAAAAACGATTTAATATTTATAGCTTTGCCATAGGCTTTAGAAAATGTAGGCTTAAATTTTTTAATATTTATTATATTTATACCAAGTGTTTATACTATTTATAATAATGCTTATTTTAATTACTTTTTTATTAATCTAAATAAAAATGCTATATTTTATTATAATAATATTAATTTTTTAATTATTTAAGTGCTATAATTTTAAGTCGATTTTTTATAAGTCTGTATGCTAAAATTAATAAAAAGTTTTTTTTTTTTTTTAGACTTTTTTTTATTTAAATTTTTATTATTAAAGTTATTGTTAAAGTTATTATTGTTTAAATTTCCTAAAGCTCTTTTTATAGGCTTGTTATTTAAAAGTAGTTATTATTCTATCTAAGGTTTAAAAACTAAAGGTATAGTATTTAAATTTGCTATTATAATTATATTTTTAACTTATTTTTATAATTATTTTATTATAAAAGCACTTATTATTATTTGTTTTATTACTGCTTATTTTTTAGTTTTAAATTTTATAACTTATAAGTAAGTTTTTTAAAGTATCCGCCTGTTAGTTTTTTATAGCTAGGGTATCCTTTAAGTATACTTTTTAAAATCTTTTTTTTTATAATTTTTTATTACTAGGACTTTTTTATACTAATATCCGTCTGCTTATACTAAGTTTTATTAATTAAAAAGCTATTAAAATATAACAGACCTTTTATATAATAATATAAAAAAGCGCACAAAGTCTTAATTTATAAATAATAATAAAATCTTTAATAAATGTTTATTAAAAGGTTTTTAAAGTACTCTCTATTACTATATAATAAAGGCAATTAATTTTAAATAAAAAATATATTATATAATAAAAAAATAAATTAATAGCTAAAAAATAAAAATAAATAATTAAATATAAAAAAAATTATTATAATTATATAATAATTTTTTTTTTTATTAAAACGTTTTTTTTTATACTTTTTAGCCGTTTTAAATAATTAAGCTTTTTAAGCGCTTTAAAAACTTGCTTTTAAGCCTTTTAAGCATTTTTAGCGCTTAATCTTTTTAAAACCGTTATATAACCTCACTATGCACTTAGTGGCTATGGCTTATTTTTTGGTCCAGCCTTTGCGTTAGCTAATTAGCTCTTCCGTTATGCTTAGCCCTTTAACAGGCTATCTTTTTATTAGTTTATAATATAATTAGATTAACTAATAAATTATATAGTAAAAAATTTTATTTATTTAACCGCTAGTTTATTTAAATATAAAAATATTTAAATATAAAGTTATTAAATTAATTAATAAATTATATAATAAAAGATTTTATTTTTTTAACTGCTAATTTACCTAGGTATAAAGGTATTTAAATATAAAGCTATTTAAATATAATTTTTTAGTTTAAACTTTTTTTATATAATAAAATATTAGCAAATATTATAAAAATTATTAAATTATTAGCGTCTAGCTAAATTATTTACTTTATAAAACTTTTTTATTAATATAGCATTTTTTAAACTTATTTTATAATAAAAACATTTTATATAGCAAAGTTGTTATAATATAAACATTATTTTTAAAGCTTTAATAAATAATTTTTAAGCTTTAATAGCGCTAACTTTTATTATTTTAAAAAATATATAAAATATTTTAATATATTTTAAAAATCGCTTTAAAACTAAAAGCTATATTAATATGTTTTAAAAAACGTTTTAAAGCTAAAAGCTATATTAGCTTAAACTAATTATAAAGTCCGCCGTTTTAATTTTATATTAATAATAAGCTTAGGCGGTATAAAAACTATTATATTATAAATTATATAATAGCAAATAATTATTATTATTTTAAATATAACTGTTATTATTTTAAGTGTTAAATATATTTTTTAATTTAAAAATTTAAATAAAGTTTTTAGTTATAAATAAAATATATAAAGCTTTAATGTTTTAGCTAGTAAGTGCTGTTTGTTTTTTATTTTTATTTTTATAGCTATTAAAACTTAAATAATAAAAAATATCGCCGTTATTAATATTAAAGTTTTTATATATTTTAGCTATAATAATTAACTAAGCGCTAATAGCTATACTGCCAGTAATGCTAGCTTTAATGCTTAATTAATTATTATAATATTATTTTAATTAGCTTTAAAATAAATTAATTAATATATTAAATATATAAATTTATTTTATATTAACTTTTTTTATACCAGCATTTAAAAGTATAAATTAATATAATAATTAAATATTAATTATAAAACTAACTATATAAATTTTTTTAAAAGCATAATATTTAGCGGCTATAAAAGCTTATTTTTTATTAAAAGTTTTTTTAGCTTTAAAAATAGCCGGCTTTAGCTTGCTTAAAATGTTAAAAATGCTGGCCTTTTTTAGCCGGCCATTTTTAAAATATAAAATGTTAAAAATAATAAAAAAAAAGCTATTTTAAAAAAATAAAAAATAAAAAAACGTAGACATAAAAAATAAAAAATAAAAAAACGTAGAGATAAAATGTATAATAAATAAAAAAAAATAAAAAATAAAAAATAAAAGGATATAAGCATAAAAAATAAAAAGTAAAAAAATATAGCTTTTTAACTGTTTAACTGTAACTATTATAAACTGCTGTTATAATATATTAAATAAACTATAATATATTTATTTTATTATAATATATTTATTTATTTTATTATAATATATTTATTTTATAGCGATATATTTATAATATACCTTTTTATTTTATTATAATGTACTTATTTTACTGCGCTATATTAAATTTAATATTATATATTAAATTTTATATAATATATTAAGTTAACTGTTATATATTAAATTAATAGTTAGGTTAGTTATTAAATAATAAACTAACTAATTAAATTAATTAATAAATTATATAATAAAAGATTTTATTTTTTTAACTACTAATTTATTTAAATATAAAGGTATTTAAGTATAAAACTATTAAATTAACTAATAAATTATATAATAAAAGATTTTATTTTTTTAACCGCTGATTTACCTAGGTATAAAAGTACTTAAATATAAAGCTACTTAGGTGCAGTTTTTTAGTTTAAACTTTTTTTATATAATAAAATATTAGCAAATATTGCAAAAGTTATTAAGTTATCGGCATTTAGCTAAAATGTTATTAATATTTTTTAAAAACGGACTATCTGCTTTATAAAACTTTTTTATTAGTATAATATTTTTTAAACTTATTTTATAATAAAAACATTTTAAATAGCAAAGTTGCTATAGTGTAAATATTATTTTTAAAGCTTTAATAAATAATTTTTAAGCTTTAATAGCATTAATTTTTATTATTTTAAAAAATATATAAAATATTTTAATATAGCATATATAGCGCTAATTTATAAGTTACCGCTTGTGCTAGCCGTTTTATATTTAGCTTATTAATGCTAAAAGCATTTTTTTAACGTTTGCATTAAATATAAAGCTAAAAAACTGGCGATTATACATATTATAATCTAATATTATAGTTAAAGCTAAAAATATTTATTAATATTTATAATTATTAGTTTTTTATAACTAATATATTATTTAAGCAAAGGCAGCAGGTTTTTATAATAAAAATAAAAATAATTAAAGCTATATATAAATATTAATAAAAAAATAGTTTAAAGCTTTAATTAAATATTAATTTTATTTAATAAACCGGAGATTTATTTAGCTATAATTAATATTTAGTTTAAGCTTTAAACTGTTTTTTTATTAATATTTATATATAATTTTAATTATTTTTATTTTTATTATAAAAGCTTGCTATTTTTACTTAAACAATATATTAGTTATAAAAAACTAGCAATTATAGATATTATAGTTTAATGCTATAATTAAAGCTATAAAATAAAAAGCAGTTTTTTTAAAAATAAAAAATTTTACTAAATAGTATAAGCTTGCGCTAGTTATTTTAAGCTTAGCTTATTAATACTAAAGGCATTTTTTTAATATTCGCTATAAAATAAAAAATAGTTACTTTAAAAAAAAAAAAAAAAAAAGCTTTTTTTATTTTATAGTACGTTAATAATAATTTTAAAAAAAAAAGCTTATATAAACTTTATTAAATTTAGCGCACAAGCTATTATATTCTAATTATTAGCTATATTATTTAAAAATTAAAAAATATTTTAGCTATAGTTAATAATTTAATTTATATAGCGTTTTTATTAATAATATTATATTTTTTATAAACTTTTTTAAAATTAGTTAATTTTTAAATATAAGCTATATTAGCACAGTTTTACCTGCTTTTTTTAATTTAATATCCCGCCGCTAATTATTTTTTTTTTTTTATAACTGCCTGTTTTTTATATAGTTATATATATTTTTTTACTAATATAATAATATCTTTTTAATAACTATTTTAGCTATAATATATTTATAATAAAATAGTAAGGCTATATTTATATTATATGCACTAATAAAATTTATTATTTTAAAATTAAACTACTGTTTAATTAGGTATTATATATGCTATTTTATTATATATTATAATTAAAATTAGCTTTATATTAAAATAATATATAAAAAGTGTTAACAAAGCGGTTATAAAATAAATTAATATTAACTAAGCAAAATAAAACTTTATTATTATTATTTATAACTTTAATATATTAATATATATAGCAGACTTTTTAGTTAAGTTATAATAGCAAATTTAAAAAGGTAAAAAATTTTACTAAACAGTATATATTATATGCTAGCTGCTTTAAATTTAGCTTATTAATACTAAAAGCACTTTTTAATGCTTGCTATAAACTAAAAAGCAGTTGCTTTAAAAAAAAAAAAAAAAAAGTTAATACATAGGCTATTATATTTTAATTATTAATTTAATTAAAAATAAATATAAGCAAAAAAAAGTATTTAAATATAAAAGCTATATAATTTAAAAATTAAAAAGTATTTTAATTATAGTTAATAATTTAATTTATATAACGTTTTTATTAACAATGTTATATTTTTTATAAATTTTTTTAAAATCGACTTTTAATTAATTAGCAATAATAAAAAAACGCTTAAAAAATCGAAAATAAAAAAATGCTAGTTTAGCGCTAAAAATACTATTAGTACTGGCCTACGCGCTTAATAATAAGGTTTTATAATATATTTATAATAAAATAGCGGGCTTATATTTATATTATATGCACTAATAAAATTTATTATTTTAAAATTAAACTACCGTTTAATTAAATATTATATATGCTGCTTTATTATATATTATAGCCGAAATTAACTTTATAATAAAATAGTATGCAAAAGGTGCTAATAAAACAGTTATAAAATAAATTAATATTAACTAAATAAAATAAAACTTTATTATTATTATTTATAATTTTAATATATTAATATATATAATAAACTTTTTAATTAAATTATAATAGCAGATTTAAAAAAGTAAAAAATTTTGCTAGGCGCTATATATTATGCGCTAGCCGCTTTAAAATTAGCCCGTTAATATAAAGCGCATTTTTTTAACGCTCGCGTTAAGCATAAGGCTAAAAAACTAGCAATTATAGGTATTACAGTCTAGTGCTATAGTTAAAGCTATAAAATAAAAAGCAGTTGCTTTAAAAATAAAAAAAAAAAAAGCTTTTTTATTTAAAAAAAGGCCTATGCTAACTTTATTAAACTTAGCGCACAGGCTATTATATTTTAATTGTTAATTTAACCGAAAATAAAAATAAGCAAAAAAAAATATTTAAATATAAAAGCTATATTATTTAAAAATTAATAAATATTTTAGCTACAGTTAATAATTTAACATTTCGCCGCTAACTATTTTATTGCTAATTATTACTTTTTTTTTATAACCGTTTATTTTTTATATAATTATATATATTTTTTTATAAATATAACGGTATTTTTATTATATAAAGTATATTTATTAAAATCTTATAGCAGCTATATAATAAATATAGCTAGCAGTTTTTTTATATTTTAAATTTTTATAAAAATTATTAATTAAAAAATATAATAATTTAAAGCATTAAATTAATATAATATTATTATATATATAAAAAGCTACTATATATAAAAAATAAACTATATGCTTTATATAATATTAATAAAAGTAACGCTAGGTTTAAAAACGACCAAACTATAGTTAAAATTTTAATATAAGAAATTATTTACACCTGCATTTTTATACAGACTAATAATGCTTTTTTATTTTATAAATTTAATTAATAGCAGTAAAAAAACGCTTAAAAAATTAAAAATAAAAAAATGTTAATTTAGCGTTAAAAATACTATTAATATTAGCGCTTAATAATAAAAAGGTTTTATAGCGGTGCTATTATATATTTTAAATTAACTAATATTATAAATAGCTATTTTAAAATTGCTAATAATAAGCTATAAAATTAGTTTTATAATAAAATAATATATAAAAAGTTTTAACAAAGCGGTTATAAAATAAATTATAATCTGCAGTTTTTATATATTAAAATAATAATAACTAAATAAAAATATTATAATAAATGCTAACTATAAGTTTATATTTAAATAAAAATAAAACTAAAATAATATATTAAAGCTATAACTAAAAATATATAACAGATAATATATTTTATAGTGCTAAAAGCACATTGTGCAGCAAGCACCGGGCCAAACTATATTTTAATTTTATTTATAATTTAAATAAAGCAGCAGCTAAAGCTTATAAAAACAATTTTTTTTATATTTTAATAAAATAAATAAATATATTTAATATAATTAAAAATTTAAAAAACTTAATAAAATATATAAATTTTTTATATAAATAAAACAGGTTTTTTTTTAAATTAATAATTAATTTTAATTAATATAAACATATTTTCGCTATATTAATTTTTTTTACTTTTTTATATTTATTAAAGCAAAAATAATAAAGCAAATATAGCCGCTTTTTTTTTATATAAAAAAATGCTTAAATAATAGCGTTTAAAAATTATAATTAATAAATAAACTTTTGGCTTATAATACCCGCTTTTTTTACATTATTATTATAATATTTGCTATTACCTTTTTATTGCACAAATTTAATTAATAATAATAAAAAAATATTTAAAAAATTAAAAATAAAAAAATGTTAGTTTAACGCTAAAAACATTACTAGTACTAGCTTATACACTTAATAATAAAGTTTTATAATATATTTATAATAAAATAGCAAAGCTATACTTATATTATATATACTAATAAAATTCATTATTTTAAAATTAAACTACTGTTTAATTAAATATTATATATGCTGCTTTATTATATATTATAGCTAAAATTAGCTTTGTAGCAAAATAATATATAAAAAGTGCTAGCAAAACAGTTATAAAATAAATTAATACTAACTAAACAAAATAAAACTTTATTATTATTATTTATAACTTTAATATATTAATATATATAGCAGACTTTTAAACAGACGGTTATAATAGCAGACTTAAAAAAATAAAAAATTTTACCAGGCGGTGTACGTTATGCGCTAGCCGCTTTAAGCTTAGCCTGTTAATGCAAAGTGCAGTCTATTTAATGTATTAAAGTTACAGTTAATAAAAATCGGTTAGTCGGGTCTAGCGCTTATACTAGCCGTTTTAAAGTTAGCCTTTAAAAACGAAAGCTCTCTTTGCACCTGGTTTAAAAAGGCCTCTAGTTTAATTATTATTTGTGCGCTTAGTACTGTTAGTACATAGGCGCACCATATATTTAAATTTTTAACACCACGCTAAGTTTATTTATAAATTATAAAATATTAAAATAATAATTTATATTTTTTTATTGCTAGCGCTGGCTATAACATATTTTATATATAATATAAAGCAATTTAACTATGCTTACTTAGCTTTTAGTTAAGCAAAAAAACGTAGCGGCCTTTACTAGGCTTTTAGCGCTTTTTTTGCTTATAAATTTTAACCTGCAGCGTGTAACTAAGCGCTTTAAAAACGCCGACGTTTAGGCGCTTTTAAAGCTTAACTTTATAAAAAAAAGCGCTGTTAAAAATATTAAAAATATTATTATAAATATGCTTATGCTTAAAATCGATAATTTAATATAGTATATAACTGTTATTAAAGCAGTTATAAAAAAATTTATTATAATATTAAACGATTTTATTATTTTATATAATAGCATTTAATATGCTAATTAAAAAGCTATTATTAAAAAAATAATAAATATTTTTTTAATTAATTTTAATATTATTATTTTTATTGCTATAAGCAGTAACGTTTATGCCTTAGTGCGTATAAAAAGCTTTTTAAAGCTTTTATTAATTATATTAGCTAGTACTATATTTAAATTAGTTTTTTAAGCTAATATTATAGCAGCAGGCTTATATTATAATATAAAGTTTATAAGCGCTAAAAAGTTTTAAACTTTATTTACCGACTTTTTTATATAAAAAAAAGTATATACTAAGCTAGGTTAGCTTTACATTTAAAAACAAAAGCTTATTAGGCCTAACTTATATATTTTTATATATTTTTTTAAAAAAAAATATATAAATGCCTAAAAAGCCAGCTTTTTAACACTGCATTAAAAGCTAATAAGCTATTATAAGCTATTATTTATAAATGTTTTAAAAATTATGCTAATTAAATTAAAATAAGCAATTAAATTAGCTATTAAAACAGTTAAAAATAAGCTATTAAAATAAGCGGACAGTTTAATTTAATAAATAAGCGCAAAGCATATAAGCGTGCTAAAGGTTTAGTATATTTATACTATACTAAAAGTGCTATACGAGCATTATTTTTAAATTAACGGTATTTTTATATTAATAAAAAACTTTATTACTAATAAAGTTTTTATATAAACTAAAATATATATAGTAAATATTAAGCTTTTATAATATAAAATTAACTTAGTTATTAGGCAATATATTTAAATTATATTATTTTTAAAGCCTGTTTAAAAGTTTTAATTATTTAATAATAGCAGGATTTTTTAGCCTATTAAAAAAAAAAGCTTATTATACTTTATAATTTTAATTATTAAAAGTACTATAATAGCCGGCGCTATATTTGCTAGCCGCGCTATTATAATTATAGCTAATAATTAAATAAGCATTTAAATACTGTTTATAATAAGCTATTAAAATGCATTAATTATTATAAGCTATACTAAACAGGCTATAATAACTGTTTAGCTGCTTTTTAATATATTAGCAAAAAAATTAAATAATTTATTAAGTTTTAGCTTAAAACTATTTATAAAATTAAAAGCAAAAAATATATTTAAAAAAACGTATTAATATTAAATATAAAAGGCTTTATAGCCCAAGCGGCGAAATTAATGCTAATTACTTATGGCATTTTTATAGTACAGCTAGGCACTAAGATTGCTGCTTTTTTTACAGCTATATTAAAGGCTGTTGCCTCTGCTAATAAGCCGGCGGCCTTTGCTTTAAAAAGGGCCGCTATAAAAGCGCTAGCTATGCTAGCGTAAAATATAACAGCTTTAACAATACCTACTAAAAGCATAGCGCCTATAAGCGCTGCAAAAATAGGTTTACTAGCTAAAAAAACATAAAAAACAAAAGCTATAGTTATTAATAACCTAAACGCTATAATAAAAAAAACAAACGCTATAACTTTTTTATAAAATAAGCTTAAAGCGTATATTTAAAAAAAAATTATAAAGTTTATTAAAGCTTATAAAAATAAATTTTAAATAGCTTTATAAAAGCAATAAAAAGCTATTTTAGCAAAGGCGGCCTTAAAAAGCGGCGGCGCTTTGCTTACTTTAATATTAGTTTTTTTTAGCGCTTTTTAAAAACAGGTCGCTTTTATGCTTATTATAAAATAATAAACTAAGCTTTCGCTCGTGTTATAGCAGGCTATAAAAAACTTTAAAAAAAAAACTGTTTTTTTAGCTCAGCGACTGTTTTAAGCTTTTAGCCTAAGCTAAAGTATAATAAAATAACGCTGTTTAATAATATATTTAGCTTTTAAAAATTTATTAATAATAAATTAAAATTTAGCGCTAAATTATAACGCCGCTTTATAGCGCTAGCACTTTAAGCTTTAGCTAAAAAATTTAAAAATAGTTTAAAATAATATTAATAAATAATATAAAGTTTATTTAGCTTTACTATTAATTTATAACGATTTAAAAATAAACGTTATATAAATATAAAAGCTTTAATAAGCTTTTAATACCTATATGTAAATATATTTTATATATAAACTATATGCTTTAATAAATAAATAAAATACCCTAAGCAACCGATTTTAAGTTTTAATATATATTTATAAAGCTAGGCGTTTTAAAATTTAATAATGCCGGCCGATTTAATTTAAAAATATACTTTAGCTAAATATTAATAATATAGCTATATTAAATTATTATAAAAAGTTTACTATAAATTTTATAATTAACTTTATTATAGCTTTAAAACCACCGGATTATTTTTTAATAAAAAAAGATTTTAATTGCTATAATATAATATTTAAGCTTAGAATTATTAGTAATAATAAAAAACTAAAGCTGGCGCTTTAGTTTTTAAACAATAAAATAACTTATATTAGCTAACTAAAAATGCTAACTTAGCGCAGAGGTTATATTTTAAACTTTATTTTTTTAAATATATTTTTTATAAATATAAAGCGCTAAAAGCGTATATATATAAAATCTAATTATAAAACTTTTTTAACTGTTTTTTTTAAATATAGCAATATATAGCTAAAATAAAATTATTATAAAATAAAAAACGACAATTTATTAGTGTTTATAGGTTTTATTTAAAATTAGGTCGAAAGTCTGCCTAACCCCGCTAGTATAGCAGACATTAACGCTTTAAACTTGGCGGCATGCGACTTTAGCTATATATAAATAATAGCGCTAAGCATAGCAAAAATTAAACTTTAATTTTTAAGCAGAGCTGCCCTTTAATAAACTAACGAGTGCTATAATATATAGATATAATAAAAATAGCACAACTATAAACATACTATAAATAAAAATTTATTTTTACTAAAAAAGCAAATCTTTTTAAAAACTATTAAAACTATTAAAAAAAATTACTAGCAAAAAGTTTTTAATAAAGCATAAAACAATAAAAACTTTTATAAAATTATAAAATAGCATAAGCTTAGGCTAAGCTTTAAATTTTTTTTATTAATTATTAACAGGCGTATTATAAAAAATATAAAAAAAAAAGCGATAGCGTTTTAAAATAAAATTTTTTTATAGTTTTTTATAAACAACGACCTAAACACTAACCTGTTAAAAAAATAAACAGAAAAAAGTGCTATTTAAACCTAAAATAAAACTTTTTAATAATAATAAAAAAAGTTAAAAAATATATTATTAAAATAATTAGCACTTTATTAAAAGTTAATAATATAATAATTTATTTTTTAATTTAATATTAAAACTTTATTAAATAATAAGTGCACAGGTTTATAATATATTACTTATAATTTATATATATTTTTACTTTTTAGCGGAACGCTAAAATAATAATAATTTTTAAAATAGGCAAAAAAAATAAATTATTATATAGGTTTTACTGTTTTATTATTTTATTTTTCTGCTAAAACAAAAGTTTAAAAAAGCTGCTAGCTAAGCATATAATATAGTAAGCCTTTTAAGCCGGCATTATTAGCTTATAATAAGCAGAAGCTTTTTTTAAAAAGTCGGCTATAAATTTAATAATATTTTTTATTTATAATATAAAATAAACGCTTTTATAAAATTATAAAGTTATGCTAATAATATTAAACGTATAAAAAGTGTTTAATATTTTATTTTTATAACGTTTGTTTAAACGGCTATAAAAATAAAGCTAGACTTTTTTTTAATTAAAAATAGCATAATCGTTTTTTATTAAAAAAAAAGTATACGTTTGCTTTAAAAAGCAGGTTATAAACTATATAAGCATATTTTATAAAACGCTATAAAGCTTACTTTAATTGCTAATGCTTTATTTATTATATCTGCTAAAGCTATTAAACTTTAATTAAAATATACGCTTTAGCTATGCTAACAATATTAGCTTTTATAAAATTAAAAAGTTATTAAATAATATTATTAAAGCCGCCGAAAAAAAAACTTGCTATATTTTAAAATAAAATACTATAAATAAGGTTATTTTTATATTTAAAAAAGCTAAAGCTATACACTTTATAAAAAAAAAAGCATTTATTTGCTAATATTTAATATTATAAAAAATTTTATTATTATTTTAATAGCTTTTATTTTTATAAAAAAAGTAATAACTAATATAAAGCCTATATAGCCAGCTCTGCGCTAGCTAAATATTTAAATTAATTAAAAACTTATATTTTAAAAATATATATATAAAAAATGTGCTAAAGCTATATGTTTTTTTAAGCATTTTTAAAAATTAATAAATATAAAATATAAACTATCTATAAGCTTATTTTAAAAAGTAATAATTATTTACATATTTTTTACAGCTTTTTATAAAGCTAAAGCGTGGTATAAAAAATATATTAAACCTGCTTAAAACCCGGCTTAAATAAAAAAAAAATAATTAATACTAAAAATAAATAATATATAAATTAGGTTTAAAAGGCTATTAATTAGGCTGTGCGCTTAGTGCTTTTAATATAGCGTATAGTTTTAAACGCTTTGCTTTACTATAATATTAGAATTTTTATAATAAAACTAACCTTAAAAGTGGCTAAGCTATAATTCGCTTTATAATTATATATAATTAATGCTTAGCACTTTTTAATATAAAAGATATAAGCTTTAATAATTACTTATAAAAAAAGTATAAAGTATAAAATATAAACAATAACTAGGCTTTAACAGGCTATAAAAAAGCTTATAAATTTTAATAAACTTTAGCTAATAGCTTTATAATATATGCTTAAGTTTAAAAACGACTTTATTAAATATATTTTTAAAATAAAAGCTAAAAAAAAGTTTTTAAACTAAAAATAGCGGTTTTTATTTAAAAATATAATAATATATTTTAATAAGTTTAAATTAAATAATAAAGTTAAATATAAATATATAGTATATAAATATAGCATTAAAATTATAATAAGCAGCGCTAGCTTATATAAATAATTAAAAATATTTAATACTAAAGCTATAAAAGCTTAAAAAAGCTTTAAAGCTATACTAAGGCTTATAAAGCATTTAAAAAATAATTTAATAGTATAAATATATTTAAATAATATAGCGGCAATTAAAAAACTACAAAATAACTTAGCTTTATTTTTATAGTAAGCTTTTTACACTTTTTAAAAAGCGTCGACTAATTAAAATATATAAGTTAAATAATGCTTAGGTTATATAAATATTAAAAAAAATAAAGCGGCTAATAAAGCTGCTAAAAAAAATTTAAAAGCCGACCTAAATTTTAAAGCTAGTCCGACATTTGCTAGCGTTAAAAAATAGCTAAAATAAAAATTGCACGCTTATTAAAAAAAGCATTAAAAAAAGCTTAAAGCTAGACTATTAGCCTGCTATAAACAGTAAAATCTATATTTTAATATTAAATATTTTAATAAGCTAGCATTTAAATAATAAAATTTTTAAAAATATTTTATAATATATATTAAATATAATAACTTTATTTAATATTATAAAAAATATAACTATAAAAACGCCAACTTATAGTGTAGCTACAGTTATAAAAAAACGTTAAAACATTTAGTTTATTATAAAAAATCGCTTTAGCTTTTTATATGCTAGCTTTAGCTGTTAAAAAATTATTTTAAGCAATTTTTAAAAACAATTTAAAAAAAAAATTAATATTTTAAAAACTTTATAAAATATTTAAAAGCATTTTAAAACTTTATTACAGTTATAGCATTTTATAATAATATTTGCTTAAAATAATTAAAACTTACAGCACTATACTACTAACTAATTATTTATTTTAAAAGGTTTTTTTTTATTTTTTTTTTTATTTTAAAAAAAACGGGGCATAAAGCACCAAAGATTAAAAATCAAAGTTTTAAATTTTAAAAATATTTTTTAAAGCGGGGCACGCTTTATTATTAAATAATATTTTTATTAGCCTATAGCTAAGCAAACACTATCGGCCTAGCCTAAGCGATCTATTTTATATATAAAACTTACTAAACAATTTTTAACTAGCAAAAAAGTTTTAAATAAAACGGCTAATAGCTAAGCGCTAAAAAACAAAACTTATTAAATAAGGATATTAGCATAATTATATATAGTAAACCTAGCCTAACACGCTTTAAATATTTTACAGGAGGTTAGCTGTGGCCACGTAGATGGCCCAGCCTAGGCGTCGTAGACTATAATAACAAATCCCCTCCATGACCCCCAAAATCCTTTTAAGGTCAACAATTCCCGGGAATAGTGTCGGGCCGTGACACTTCTTACGCTTCCTCAAGCGCGCTATAATCTAATCCTTTGTGTTTATTCCCGGTCTGAGGAACCTGCCAGCCATTCCGCCTATTCCGCCGAAGAGAAGGACTCAGTACCTATTTATTTCATTTTCGCAGCTAACAGTCCGACGGCTTAAGACGCCCGAAATTTCCATGTATGATATATGTGTAGTTACTCAAGTCTAAGTACGTTGGTATCTATTAGCGCTCACTTCCCAGCCGCTGATTACCCGCCGCCCGTCTTGTAGCAATTCGGAAGAATTGAGCACGACACCACCACCATCGGACAAACAAAACGCCACTCGCTACTTTATAGCCAGCCCTACATTGATTGAACCTAACCATGGTGGTCCCTTTTGGCAAGGCGATGCGCGAGGCCCACTTCAGCTTCGCGCCCTCGTACGTGCCGCTGAATCACGGCTCGTTTGGGACGTTCCCAGATTCCGTACGGGACCGTCGGCGGAGTATACAGAGCGAGACGGAAGCCCGTCCCGATACTTTCATCCGGTTCACTTATCCCAGTACGCAACCCGTTAATTTTTTTTTCTTTCTTCCTTTTTTTTGGCTTCTCATTTTCGCATTCTACCGCTGCTCTTGCACTCGCCTGCTCTCCAAACCTATCATCCAAGCAGCGAGTCAAGCCAGAACTAGACTATCTAGATAGAACGCGGTGATCGTGATTCCTGAATTAGTCGCTGAACAATATAAACAATAATAGAGCTCCTGCTTGAAGCGAGACGGGCTGTGGCGCCGCTGCTGGGTGCCGATGCCGAGGAGGTGGTCTTCGTGCCCAACGCCCTCACGGGCATCAACACGGTTCTGAGAAACCTCGAGTACGTAGAGGGCGACGTCATCCTGCACTTCAGCACGATATACCCCGGCTGTCTCAAGACGATCCGCTCGCTCGAGGAGACGACGGCCGTCCGCGGGTACGGTATCGATCTGCTCTATCCCATCGAAGACGACGACATCCTCCGCAAGGCGCGGGATGCGGTCCTCGCCGTAGCGGAGCAGGGGCAGCGGGTCGTGGTGGCCGTGTTCGACACCGTCCTCACGTTCCCCGGCGCGCGTCTCCCCTGGGAGAGACTCGTCCGGTTCTATAGACAGCAAGGCATCTTGACTTGCATCGATGCCGCTCATGGCATAGGGAATATCGACTTGACTCACCTCGCTGGGGTCGGGCCGGACTTCGTCATCACCAACTGCTACAAGTGAGCTTGCTTTACCCTCCTCTACTTTGCGTGTTTTTTTTTTTTCTTGTGTTCTTCAGTTCCTCACGACTGAATCGTTCGTATACCAGATGGCTCATGACCCCTCGCGGCTGTTCCGTCCTGTACGTCCCCCGACGTAACCAACACCTGATGAAAACGTCCTTCCCGACGGACGGACGCTTCTTGCCCGAGGCGGACAGGAAACAGATCCCGCCGGCCGAGTATTTCGGCCATCTCTTTGAATCAGTTTCGACGATAGACACGTCGCCTTACCTCTGCGTCGTAGAAGCCCTCAAGTTCAGGAAGGAAGTATGCGGCGGCGAGGAACAGGTGCGCGCCTACAGCATAGGGCTCGCCAAAGAGGGTGGCGAGCTCATGGCTAGCATCATGGGCACCGAGGTCCTCAAGAACGAGACCGGCACGCTGCAAGAGTGCTGCTTCACCAACGTCAGGCTGCCCCTGGGGATTGATCACGAGGCATCATCCGGCGGCGGCGGCGGCAGTGGGGAGGGCAGTAAGGAGAGCAGCGGCGGGATCGCCGAGGGAGATGCCGACGCCGTCGCCTTCTGGATGACGGAGAGGAGCGTCAGCGAATTCGACACGTACATAGCGGTCAGATACTACGCCGGGAGCTTCTGGACGAGGCTGTCGGGCCAGATCTACCTCGACCTCTCCGACTTCGCGTGGGCTGCGGGGGTCCTGCTCGAGCTCTGCGCGCGGGCGCAACGGGGCCATTGGAAGGGAGCCGTGGTTGATGACGCATCTGTCTCGCATTTAGCGTATCGGTAACCGGGACGGTCCTATTGAAATGGGGGGAGACACACCTACTTACCTACCTACCTACCCCAAATGCAGGTTGCGCTTCTTTGCAGCTAAGATGGAATCATCGGAGACCTGTGATGGGCTATGGAGGCTGAGCCAAGCCAATAAGCCTGGAGAATTGGCGACACGAACCGATCGATGATTGGTGGTGGGAGGAGGAGGAGAGAGAGGGGGGGGGAACAGGACACAGGACACAGGACACAGGACCATGGGGTTTAAAGCTTCACTTTCTTTCCCACCTCATGATAATGGTTCGAGGCTGTTGTTTAATATGGATATGCACGGCGAGCGTACAATGACAGGTTCTATGAATCGTAGCTTGGCGGATAGCATCCGAGGCGCTCTCTCCCCCTCTCCTCTCCCTCTCCCTCTGCGTCTGTGTATGGTCTCGTGCTTCTGAGCAGCGCGGTGCAACCATTCTAATATAATAGAATGCCTACGCGAATGCAGCGATCGACAATTACGCATACACATAGGTACACGTACACACGTACAACTACCTGTTTCGTCGCGAACAGGTAAGGCAACTAAGGCGGTAGAAAGCTACACAGAGTGATAGGTAGAAATTTATCAGTTAGTTGATGTCTCGGATGACTACCTTGCCTACCTAAGTTCGATCAATACCTACCCCGCTCTTGCCGGGGCTTATCATGGCCATGGCTTACGCCCGGGGCACCGTGATCGTCGAAGTCTTGTCTTTCGTCTCATCTTACTCCTCTCCTCACCCGGGCGCAGGCGGCTCCCAGCAGGGCCAGGGCGTCGAGTCAGCCCCGGTGTGGTGGATGGGTAAAGCGGGGGTAGCAGGGTAATGCCAGCGAGTGGTGTGCGGCGTGTGGTGTGCGTGTGCGCGCTCGAGCTACAAATGCGCTGTGTATGGCCGCCTTAGGGACGCCTCGTCTCGACCGACCCCGAGGTGAGTTAACAAACGGGGCGAAAAGGGGTGCTGGGGTTCGGAGGGGGGCGGCGATTGGGCGCCGAGGACTCGCTAGAGCTGCAGAATGCATGAGAGAGGGGAGAACAAGAAAAAAACAAAAGGAAAACGGGGCAAAGCGAGCAGCCAGTGCCCAGCCAGCGCCCAGTGGGCAGGCTCTGGGTGCCCCCGTCGGTAAGCAGCACAGCAAGCGGCGACTGGTCAAAACGTCGCTGGGGCTGTTCGCCCGGCTCTGGTTCGAGATGTCGTCGTCCAGCGGGCTCGCCTCCCCCCCATGTCATGTCCTATCCTCGTCAATGCGCGTGGACGAATGCAGGAAAGCCTGTCTTTTTTGACCTGTCTGCTTCGCACACCGCGGACAGAACAGAGGGCCTGATCGTCTGATATGATTCCTGAATCCAGCCAGCTAGCATCCAAGCGTACAGCATGCCGGATTTAACGCCAGATTATCTCGTACCCATGTTATTACACTTTTTGGTATGGCAATAACCCATGGCTGCCGCGCCCGTGGATGTGAGCAGCCATACCTATCTGACCTACCTACCAACCTGCATAATGTGATGATCTATCTACAGGGGAGAGCACATCCCACTGTACCCAAGGGATGTGGATAGGAAGCGATGTATGTTGTTGTCGTGTTGTGTCGAGCATTCTGCATTAAGCCCCCCGGGAGAGGGGGTGAGATATGAGGCTCTTCTCTGCTCTCCCCATATAAGTTCTTCGCAGCTCGTCCCTGGTCCTAGTTATGTCTTGAGACCACCGTCATCCTTCCACCCATTGCCTCATTTCTTCTGCTCCTGTGACCGTGAGATCTGCACTATCTTGGATATCTGCATCTTCCCTCTGGGAAGGAAGCCTTCACACCTCGTGAGGCGAGTCGACGGTATCACAAGACTTGCCGATCTTCGGTGTCAGCCATCCTGCTAGTGTAGTGATATTGCATCACACACGCTTATTCGCCTTACACGACTCACCGCGTTCTCCGCCGTTCTCGGCTTATTAAACATATATATCCTATGATGGATCCTCGTCGACGCCCTTCGGACGCGTCGTCCAACTACTCGGGCTCGACGGGATCATCGGTCTGGTCCACAACGGGCTCGGTATCCTTCGTCTACGCAGACGATCCGGAATGGGATTGGTGGGGCTACGACGGCGTCCGGGGCGCCGTCACCCGCAAGACGGACAAGCATGACGACCACCGCGTGCGTTTCGCCGCACACTTCCTCCGCGGCCCGTTCGCGAAGCAGAAGTCCAAGAAGCACGGCAGCAGTCGCCATCACGATCACCATCATCGCCACCGTGACTCGGACGCGCGGTCCGACTATAGCTCCAGCTCCAGCCACTCGTCGTCCAGCCGGCGGCAGTTCTCAAGGGGACCGACGCCGATGCCACACCCTCCTCCTCCTCCTCCACCCAACGGCCCCTATCCACATTCACATCACTCTCATCCTCCTCCTCCTCCACCACCACCCCAGCACCCCGTATATTATGACGACTTCGCCTACGGCCCGCCAGCGGGCATGAGGCCGCCGCCTCCCCCACCACCGATGTCGGGTCCGCCGCCACACGCCGGCTTCGACGCCGGGTTCATTCAGATAAGAAGTGGTGGGGGGCCGCCCCCTGGCCCCCCTCCACCCCACGACCCGGTATGGGGCAACGATGCACAGTATGAGGGGCCGCTAGAGGTGTGGGAATGACCTTGTCTTGTCTCGGTTATTATTTTCAGTTTTCTTTTTTTTTTTTCAAGGGCGAGATAGGGCAGCCTTATCTAAACGATGTCCATGTGGCGTTCGGCGTTGGGAAGCGAAAAATGACCGGTGGACATGAAAAAAAAACATGCCATTTTGTCATAATGGGGCCACGGCGGGTTTCATGCTTCTTCCAAGTTTTTTGGTGTTCTCCCTGCCTTCCCGCTCAAGCTGATTATGAATTATTATTTTTATTATTGTCGTCATTCTTCTCTATATCTAAGTCCTATTGCCGTTCTGTGGCCATTGTTTGGTTAACCCATGGATGAAATGTATAGCTGAGTGTACACGGTATGAGATAATGCTCGGATGGATACTTACTTACTTTTGGAGTCCCTCCCTTCGCCCTTCTCGGTTGATGAATCCATTTGAGCGAGCGTAAGGTCCGTGCTCTACATGACGAGAACCATAAACCCGGGGGTTTATCATCCATCTTGATGTCAATTCGACTTATTTTCAAACTCATAATTGTAAGTGTTTATTTCTACCAGGCTGCTGTGAATACCTATAGATGGGTCGCGGGGTACCTGAGTTCCCCTTTGCCTCTTTGTAAAGTTGTGTCCAGCACTGTTAGTATAACTATTGAGGCCATCTGCATGAGTCACCGGACATAGTTCGCCCCGTGTCTGACAGCTAACAGGTGCAATGGCAGGTGGGGCATCTGCAAGTTACACAGGTATGCTAACCTATACGAACTAGGTAAGGTACTGCTACGAATAGAGTGGTATCAGTGATCACGTCCCATCAAACCCAGGATGAATATACCTACTACAAAGCTATATGCAGAGACACGAAAATTGATTATTACTTGTCTACATAAAATTCGTAGCCAGATAAAAATGAACAATTCAAACCTCCTAACCAAGACTACTTACTTCATGCAAAAGGTATTGAGGCCTCGATACCTCAAGATACATCATGGATATTACGTACTTAGGGAGTACGTATTTAAATGTGGGTAGTCTTATAGTCATAGTCCCGACTGAGTGGACAACCAATCATACAACTTGGTTCGGAGGTTCCCAGGCATCAGCAAGGTCCCTAAGACAGAACTAAGGAATAAATAGTCCCACCTCTCCCTAACTTCATCCATCCAGACTCACCTGAATCACTGCCTCGTTTTTAGACACATTTGCCTCTGCCAGGCAGTCTTCAGTTATGCTGCCCGTTTGTAGTCATATCCGGACGACTACTTGTAACTCTTCTCAGTATGATCATGACCGTCATCGCTTTTCATACCAAACCGAGTGGAGTTGATGTGTTGATGCCTAAGGACAGACGAGGAAGCAGGCAACCTCAAGCCCCTCACAGATACAATCATGGCAAATGACATGTCAGTTTTTCGATGTTGGCTAGTAATTTGTTGAACGCTAGAGATGGCTTGCGGGTTGGTCATGTATGTTGCTTGCTTGCTGTCTTGCTGCACTCCGTGCGCCCTCAACTAAGGCAAGGTCATGGGCTCTGCATACAGTAGGTATAAAGAGGTCGGCGGAAGACATGACAGCAACACTGATACAGACCAGCTATTCATTGGCTGGTTCTCTAGTTTGGCCAAACAGCCAACAAAAAGTCTTACTGCCGTAACAGATCTGAGAATACAGCATTTCAGCAAGCAAGGGGTTCTTTTTCTGGTCCTATCCTCGTCACCCGTCTGAGTCTACAAAACCCCAACTCATCCCGCCAATTCTTAATGCCACAACTGAGGCTCGTCACTCTCCCCTGTCACACCGCCATACTACTTTCCTCCGGAACGAGTGAGTGCGGCTCCCGCCGCAGCCTACGCGTCTTGATTCTCTCGATTCTCTTGCATCTTGACTGTTTGCTTCTGCATGAGAAGCATCTACTCGCTCTCGGCCTCTCGCTCTGTTCATCCGTACACGCATCTTGCAATGGCAGATCCTACGTTGTCCCCTTTGGGCACGTGTGAAACCGCGTATGGCCACGATGCTGTCTCACTCGCAGCTCCCCATCTGGCGCTCCTGGACTGGTTCTTCCCCGGGTTTTCCATGTTTGCCGGTGTTGTTCACAAATACTTGCATATCGACCTCAACCTCTATATCCCATTGCTTCTCTTGGTTGGCACCCTGACCATGTGCTGGGACTACGTCAGTCGGTTATTTTGGGCCCGGCTGGAGTCCTATCTCATGTCTGTGGTGGACATCAGGACCGACGATGAGATCTACAACATCGTGATGGCCTGGGTGGCTTCCCAGCGATTCTCCAAGGAGGCGCGAAGATTTGTTGCCAATACCAACCTAGCCTCGCGAAGCTGGCACGTCGCGCACCTAGACGACGACGATGAGGACGAATTTGATGGAAGACGTCGTCACTCGGCAGAAAAGAAGCGGAAGAGAGCTCTCGCGTACACGCCCAGCTTCGGGTATCACTACTTCTGGTACCGCGGCCGCCTGCTCCTGTTCCGGCGCAGCTCCAATCGCCACCAGACCTCGTACATGCTTGCGAGCGAACGAGAGGAGATATCCATCTCCTGTTTCGGCCGCAACCCATGGGTCCTGAAAGAGCTTCTCCTCGAAGCTCGCGAGCAGTATCTGGAGAGGGATCAGCACAAAACACAGATTTATCGCGGAGTGATCAGGCAATTACATGCCGAACCAAGCTGGCAGCGCTGCATGTCGAGAGCCTCCCGGCCATTTTCGACAGTCATTCTTGACGACAGGACGAAGAAAGCGCTCATCGATGATGTTACCGATTACCTTGACCCGAAGACTCAACGCTGGTACGCGAACCGAGGTATTCCGTACCGGCGTGGCTACCTGCTCCACGGTCCCCCAGGCACTGGCAAAAGCTCTCTCAGCTTGGCACTCGCCGGCTTTTTCAAGATGAGAATCTACATCGTGAGCCTGAGCTCATTGCAAGCCACTGAAGAGATACTCGGCAATTTATTCGCCCAGCTACCCCGTCAATGCGTTGTTCTCCTGGAGGATATCGACAGCGCTGGACTAACACACACTCGGGAAGGACCCGAAGTTCCAGTTGGCCCTCCACCAGCAGGCGGCGTTACGGGTCCCAGGGAAGCTAACCATGGCTATGACGGTCATTTCCCTCGAAATAGATTGGGCACAAGAGGTGGGCTATCTTTATCAGGCCTGCTTAACATCCTTGACGGCGTCGCATCACAAGAAGGCCGAATCTTGATCATGACAACCAACCATGTCGAGCAGCTAGACAAGGCATTGATCCGACCCGGACGGGTTGATATAACCGTCGAGTTCGGCTTGGCGGATAAGCACATGACGACCAACATTTTCCGAAACATCTTCGCCAGCCTGGAGGGCGATGAGGGTCCTGAAGCCGAGCGTCACCAAGCGCTTAGCCCCGAGGACCGCAAAGCTGTCCAAGACAAAATCGATAGAGAACGAGCTGCCCACAGCGCCATGATCAACAAGCTGGCCGACGCCTTTGCCGCCAAGATTCCAGCGCATGAATTCAGTCCTGCCGAACTGCAGGGTCATTTCATGAAACATAAACACAGCCCCCAAAACGCAGTCGACGCGGCCGAGGAGTTCGTGGAGAATACGCGGAAAGAGCATAAGGAGAAAGAAATCAAGGCCGCCGAGCAGAAGAGAATCTCCGAACAGAAGAAGGCGGAGAAGGCGAATAAGGAGGCGGCGGACGCGGCCGAAGAGGAGATCCAGAAGAAGTTCCAAGACGAGATCAATAAGAAGGTGGAGGCTGGGATGAAGAAGTCAGGGAAGGGGGGCACCAATAGCAAGGCGTCGAAGGCGGGCTTCCCGGGTGCCAGCTCGGATTCGTCGACTGAGGACACGGATGCATTCTCGGACGTCGAGGACGAGAGCGAGGCGGCCGACGAAGAATCACGGGTGCCCGTCGGTATCGACGTGCACGCTGACAAGAAAGGACATGCGCGGAAAGACTCCGGCTATGTCACGCCTCTCAGTGGAGAGCCGTAGGACTCTACGCTATGATACGAATGAATACGATGACGATCAACGGACAGACACATACGAGACATACGTTTATCATGAACTTTGACGACGATAACGACGAACTGATTTCTATGTGTTTCCTTCTCTTTCTTTTTTTGCCCGTTGCGACGTCTGATGCGAAGGGTTTACAGTCTCGGCATCTCGAATGAGAGTCTAGAGTGCATCGCTCGCCAGCTTCAGCGTCAGCTACTACTTACGTTACCACCTACAATACACACATTCACCGGCGCTCGACTACACATTCTCACTCGCAACTACAAGCATGATACGGCATTTCAAGGGGGGTAGGCGGGAGGCAAGGCAAGGCGGGTGGCGATACAAAAAAAAAAGGAATAAACAGGAGAGAGAAAGGGGGATTAGAAAAAATTGATAATACTCCCATTCTACGATATTCATAGTAATGAAACAATTCACCTCGTCAGGTCTCCATCGACGATTTGCTAGACATTGTAGAGGAGAAAAGAGGGGAGGGGGAAATAGTAGATCCATACGTAGGACTTTGAAATGCGGTTGCGGATTCGTTCATCCAGCACCAGCTTACTTGTCTGGGTCTAACCCAATTACCTAACCTTATAAGAGGTGATCGATCGAACCTTTAAAAGGAACTATGTTTACTATAACCATATCGTGATGGTAAAGTTACAAGATGCAACTTGAAATACTTATAAGAGCCACGAACAAAGTATCAAGCTTTGATGAGTTTAATATTTCATTAGGATTTATCTTCCTCTAGCTCCGTCAAGCCTTTTCGTCTAGGGAAAAATACTATCTATATACTATCTAGTCTAAGATTCTTATGCTTGTCGTTCGGCCGCAGCAGGGAAATGCTAAGTTGTTGATCGCTTCCCACTCCTCCTCCGCCATCGACTGGCTCCCTCCCATCAGAACACACCCCGAACTGGGTATCCCGAACCAGTTATTCGAAGCTGTGAGACCACGTAAGAGCAGTCGTCACCGATTTTCTGTCATATCGCCCTCAACGCTACCTAGTCCGCTCATAAGAAACAGCTACGCATCTCGTCGGAAAACCTGCATAAAGCGCGGCAGCCCCCCCGCCATGGCGAGCTAGAAATGCTCCCCTTCTGCGCAGCGGTCCGTACAGGAGGGGACCGGCTCACAACCTCTTACCAAATCAGCCGACGCGAAGCACGAGGAAAAAGGTCTCCCCGAGCGAATTTGCCCGGAGCAACAACCAGAAATCCAAGCACAACCCGTCGGTCCCCGCGATCATCATCGCCTGGCCATTCCGCGCCGCCCGGCAAGCGTGGCGAGATTACCAGGAAGGACGCAACATGCGCAAGCGGTCTCCATCTCCATCTCCACAGAGGAGAACAACGACAACCCGCTCGCGCCTGCGCGCCGCAGCGGACCGCTCGAGCAGCCGCCGCCGCCGCCGCCGCCGCCGCCACCACGCCCGGTCCAAGAGCGCTGGGTTTAGCAGCAACGCGGCCCGTACCCCTGGCGGATAGAGCAGGTCGTGCACCAGGACTCGTCGGAGAACCTGCGCGGCATATGGGTCCTCGAGGTGAAGGACCTGCACGCCGTGTGCTGGGAAAGGGGGGACCCGCCGAGCGGCCCGGTAACTTGGCTCGATCTGCGCGGCAAGGCAGCATGAGCACGGATCCTGGGGCACTGGTCAGTCATTCCCGCCAGACCTCCCCACGCCTCTTTTAGCTATGCTGCATATTCTGCACCAAGAGCAAGATGATGTTGAGACACTGGAGGGAAGATAGTTTGGCTTTTGAAAAGGAAAATGGGGGAAAAAATCGACTGCTATGAGTAGACATGCGTTATTGCTCGTCCTCTCTTTGGTTGTCACGGTGCATATCCGCAAGACTCGTTGCAAATAGGCTCTTAATACATGGAGGCAGGAGTATTGCTCCCCAATTCATATGAATATGGACTATATAATATGTAGAGTAACCTACATGTCCGATTTCCCTACTCATGTTGCATTGATATATGATCCAGCGCAGCGGAAATGAAATAGTAATCAAGTTCATATTAGCACCTTGTTATTTTCTCCCGGGGTTTTCTGCGAATACAGGTCCTATGATTACATTGCTCTTGACGAATAGTAATTGTCACTTATCGGGTATACCATGCTCCCCTAAGCTGACGCGGGAATTTGTATAGTGTATTGTGATGGGCCGGTTATTTGAGAGAGCTCGAGGGCCTTTACATGTTGTACTACTCCCTTACTGAAACAGGACAACGAGAGCCGGGCATGTTTCTGGCTCGTATGGACGTCCTCCGCCATGACCATAGGCAGTTGTCTGGCCAAGCGATAGCACCCGCAAAACGACTTGGGTCAGCAGTATAATAACGACACTGATAGGAGCTAAAAGGACAGTTTTTATCTAAATTTTTTATCTCAAATGTGAGATCGAGGGAATGACGGATGTCAGCATACCTCCGTATTGCCAGAATTATCTGCTCGTAGGGTTCTTATCTTCTCCAGTTATATCGGAAATGCTCTGGCCAGCGAAGTACGAAGGGAAAAATAATAAAGGCAACTAAGTGTATTTTAGAATATAGATCGGTATAAGAGAATATGTTGAAGTAACGTGACGAAGTCCTATAAAATGACAGTGAGGATGGTGAATGACATGATCACCCGTCCTTGCTG
Organism: Nemania sp. NC0429; assembly: GCA_022578495.1. NCBI lineage: Eukaryota > Fungi > Ascomycota > Sordariomycetes > Xylariales > Xylariaceae > Nemania > Nemania sp. NC0429. The sequence continues at coordinate 249,098 of MU392166.1, read as the reverse complement.
CGAGGTCATAGCCCAAGCCGCCGCTGGTGTGACAATTTTTTTGCTTCAAGTCAAGTAAGTTAAGAGGGTATTTAGTATAAAAGAGCATCTTCGTTTGTTGCCAGGTGTGAAGTATTAGACATGGGAAGGTTATTCCTAACCTGCTGATGGGTAACAATGTTGGGCGTCCCTTGTTAGCCAAGAACCTGTGGATATCTCCTCGTCCGGAAAGAGACCTATGAACACCGGACATATCAAACGGTCAATCAACTATTACAATAGAGAAGCTCAGCTAGCTTCGATTCCAACGGGACCAGGTCAACTACTAAGAAGATAAAGTGACAATAGTCAATCGGAATTGAAAATCGCGTCTCCTCCTGATGATCCTATCTCTGCGGAGGCCGATTAAGTTTTCAAGCCAAAATTAAAATGCAACACGGGATTATCTCTCTTTGCTAGTATCTATTTGAGACTTTCTTATTATGAACATAATCGAGTGAGAATTTTCTCATCGCGCAAGAAGCATAGTTTGAACGATTTCAAAGTAGAAAGGGTGTTTATTGTATTAATCGTCGGTACATGGCTTTTAATTATCGTTTTTTAGCATCATCATACCCTAATTGTGCACTTCTGCCCTACGGCAATGAAAGGGATCTATCCAGTATTTACAAGCCATGTCCTATTCCTTATTTCATGTTTCCAGAAACATGAAAATCAATCATTAAGCAAATAATCATCGTAAAATGTTGAGCACACAGCCAGCTGCGTATCAACCGCATGTCCGCATATGAGTCTGCCTGCCTAGCTTTGAACTTCGCATCACGAATCACGAAGCATTGATTATTTTTTTCTCAATAAAGAGGCATGTAGCATTCATTCCCGTACTTTTCACATGGGGCTCAGAAAGCGTTCAGTGAAGTCATCCCGTTGCTGTCAGTTACTAAGCAGGTAGGAAGAACAGTATGCAGGGCTGGGTATTTAGTATGTACTTTAGCTGCTGTTACTAATGCACGTCCGGATGAGATAATTAGATAGATGCTCTGTCTCTTTACTGAGCTGTTCAGAATGCATACCTTCAGATCCTTTCGGCTAGATAGCCGACCAGAAGGCGATAATACCCACATAATGCCGAGGCTGAGGTCACGGATAGCTGAGATAAAATACCTACTTAACGCGCTATGAGGAGTAGCAAAGGAACAGCGTGCCATGTTAGAGAGATGGGAGTGTAAAGTGTGATAACGACTTTAATGCCTCTCTGTCACGCCTGTGCTATTTATATTCCTTACCTAAAGTACCTATGTTTATCTCTTTTATGAGGATGTGTAAGAGGTACTTAACAGGTTAGTGCTGCTTCGGCGTAGGAGGAAAAACTATTAGCGAACTCGACTTCCTATCGGCTATAAACTTTTCGGCGTTCAAAACATCCTCATCCGTTCGATCGACAATTCTCAATCTAAATTTGCCTACCTACCTCTTACATGTACTCAAGCTGGAATAAGTATTTCATTTCATTTTATTACCTGAGTACCTACGTTATCAAGTCGTCCAATATGCGATCTACACACTATTGAAATTAGGTAGGTAGGTAGGCAGCTAAGGGAAATACGAAAACGAATAAGAGTGGAGACGAGATTAAATGATAAGATGTCGGAAGGAGATACCTATAATAAGTAATTACCGGTAGTTCATACAGCAGGAGGGACCTACCTGCTGAATTATATAATCGAAGAAGAAAAAAGCCTTTGGTTTAGGTATCGTTTTCAGCTAGGTAGTGTAGCCAGTTTTATCGTCGCTGCGCTAGCGAATGCTACGCTGGGTACCTGCCTGCTTGTGTGGGTGCTCAGACAGTTGTAGGCCATGATGAATGATCCTTGTCCACTCGCGGTCCAAACTCCTAGGTACCAGCTTGTATGCTGCTGTTGGCCTGGTTATGAGAGATGTAAATTAGGAAAATGTAGGGGGGCTCCGATATGGGCGGGTAGGTTAAGTACTTAGTTGATGCAATAGAAGAAGTTTGAGGAATATTAATTTACCTGACTCAAGTAGGTATCTCGACCACTAAGTACTTAGAACAGGGTATGCTGCTAGCGTACTTAGTTATCAACTACTACCTATCCAGACAGTTATCAGATCTGTCGATATTACGATACCAGCTTTCTGCTTCTCGTTCGCTTTCCTTTTTTTCTCCTATTCTTGTTGTATATACCCGTATGATGGGGGTTGATTCGTCGGGATCTCGGAGTTACTTGTCTTGGAACCAGGATACTTCACCTGGGTGCAGTATTGGGGTCAGCGCCCTAGGGTGGTGGTGTATGTGCATACGCTACACACTGATTGATTGTAGGGTCAAAATATGACAACCACCTACGAAGTAGAGAAGGAAAATTACTTTTCTGGGGAAGGGCTGGAGTTCCTCGCCTTTTGGCTAAAACACTTCCATTTTAGCCCGCCACTGTTCCTCGCTGCAAGATAAACATATCGGGGAAAGCACATCAGCGACTGGCCGTATAGTACCGGTGATACCGATTCCGTGGGTATTTGAGGCTCAGGGCGGCTATGGAGTAGCCATGGTGCAACTACGGACATTGCAGGGTCGCCGGCGAGTCCAAGTAGTAGGGTATGGATGTATATTTTGGCTGAGATTGTGGCGGCGTCTAGATTCGGCGCGACACCGCAAACATGTGAAAGCGTGGGATGGCGCTTATTGTCAGGCCTAGGTACCTATACTGAAAGAGCTGTGAAAACCAGGTTTCTAGCATATTCTCAGTCGCAGCCCTGAAACGAGACGTTATCCAGGCTTAGAGGATCTGGGTAGGTATCGAGCATGTCGATGCTTACTCGGCGAGAGTTGGGGTAAATGTAGGAGTTGTTTTTGGCTCGCTTAGGAGCAAACTCGGGGCTGCATTAAAGGAGACAGACAGACACGGCGTTGCGTGATGGCCGCTCGCTCGGAGCGTTGTCGTGGGATGCCGGAGCCGAAGGAGTCGGCAGCGTGGAGTGAGTTGCCGGCGGATTTCTATGTTTGGATGTCCGAGTTCTTGGACGGGAGTAGCCGAGAGGAAGATGGGCATGGATGTCTCGCATCTTGGGCTAGCTACCTTGGGTAGTAATTGTACTTGGACACCACGTCATGTCATATTGTTGATCGACGCTTGGCCTCGTGCTTGTTTCTTTGTCAGAAATAGGTTGGTAACCAAATTTCGGTTTCTCTGGTCTCCCATATGAGAATGAGAAGATAGATATTGACGCTTGACGTAATTTTTATATTGCCCATCGCTGTCACAAGACTCTGTTATGTCAGTTCTTCGATGTACCGGCATCTGCCAGCGAGAGCCAGCTGTGCCATCTCGCCGGGATCATACCTCGGCGGTAGTAGTGTAGGTAGTGTATCTAAATGGAGGATCTTACTTGGGGGTGGAGTGGTGTGTAGAGATGCTGGCAGGGTTGTCATGCAAGTCAGATAGATACATATATGTGGCTTAGGGGCGTGCACCATCAACATCCAGATCCTTATCAAATCAGAAGCTGCCAAACTACTTACCTAACTTAGTATTGTCCCAAGCGACATGTTCCTGCATTGGGAACACGCCGGGTTGAAACATTCTCTCTCTCTCTCTCTCTGTGTGTGTGTGTGTGTCATGTGTAAATTTCTTCTTCTGGTTTCTCTTTTCTCTTTTCTTTTTCCATCTAGGTCAAAATATACCAGGTTGGAGTAGGTAGGTACGGAGCAGTTGAAAAATACATCCAAAGCATGCTGATAAGCCAGCATGGGATGCAATAGCGGTGCGTAAGTATCTTTGGAACGGGCCTGTCTTCTAGGCACTGATAGTTAATTAGGTAAAGAGCGCCATGGCATTCTGTATATAGGTAGAGCATGCATTGAAGCTTGTACCATCTCGAATGCCAGAAGGATGCCGCCATGCAGGGCTATCTTTGATGGACGATGGGAATATGCACATGTCCTGCATGTGTTCGTTGTGATGCGCTCCTAAGTAAAGTCCTTAGTGTAGATTTCCTCTGCAGGACCAACTTTATTCCATATATGATTATCGAAGCGGTATGTCCGATATTGACAAATTTTGAAATTTGTGAGATTATGTGATACGGGTCAAAAAGACAGGGACCTTGCTCCATTGTTGCGTTTGCATACCATGTATGATGTAGGGAGCTGGAGTTGAACCTGGACGCAGAAGCGGCAGGCAAACCGAGTACGAAAGCGGCATCGGGAATCAGATGGTGGGGTAAGGAGGACTTTCATGGGAGAAGAGAAAAGACAAGAGGATATGCCCATCAGACTTGGAAACTAGACCTTATTGGGCCATCTGACAGATTCAAAGCCCATCACCTTACTACACACCTTCGAGGACCTATCTAGATCCAGCTAAGGTAGTACACTACATGGTAGTGTTACCTGATATGTAGTGAGATTCTCTCGGATAACGTAATCGCGTACTCGGGTTTGAGAGATTGAGAGGAGATGGAGAAAGAGAGATGGATGTAACTCAAGAGATAACTTGCCACGACTCCACATACCTAGTGGATACATCCAGTGTAGTACATAGCCTACGTGTACGAAGTACCAAGGCAATTCAATGTCGATACCTACATCTCTATCCACAATCAATCATACTTGAAGGGGGTATCTTGGGTGATGAGAAGTACCTAGAAGGGCGAGGTACTGCGTACACGAAAATCATTTGCTCAACGAGGGCCCGACGCATCTAGCATCTCAGGTACCTCCAACGTAAATGTAGACCTGGAGGTGACTTAAGCGTAGAGACTACCTAGCTGGCGGCATGTGAAACTCTCACACTACACTCCACTAGTGCCTGCTGAGCAGCTTCTAGTGTCAACCCCCTTCGAGACTTATCTAATTCTGGAACAAACCCGGCCAGATCCAAAGCCGCCTAGCCTATTCTGTCTAACACCCCTCACCCCTCCATCACACGCCACACACACATTTATTTTACCCTTCTGCAGAGGTGCTGTAAGTTGACCATTACGATCTACGAGTACAGTACCTTTGCTAATATTCATGTACTCGCTTCTTCGCACAATTTCCATAGTATGCCGATACCCATTTGACCGTGAGTACACTATAAGTTCTGAACAGCAACCGGAACACATGGTTGGTCATCCAGTGTGGGTATTGCCAAACCAAGATGGAGGGCCAGGTTGGCAAGGCAATGAATCTACACTATCTTACCCAAGGTAGAGGGTATGGACATCATCATCAACACTACACTGTAGGGGCACACCACCTGGCACTTAGTGTAAGATGTACATCAAGATTTTGATACGGTTCCACCAAACAAACTACACTAACCTCTTACCCATCACTCCCGATCAACTGCAATCTAGGTAGGTGGTTTGTTTCCTTCGGGCTTCTTTACATGGGTATCTGTCTCTGGGTTTGGGATCCCATACCGGAGATCTATCTTAAGAACTTTCAAGTAAACAGTTACGGTACTGTACGAGAGAAACATCATACAGACAGGGTCGAAGGAGGGAAAGAGGCAAAGGGTCCATATGGAAAAAAAAATATACCGATCACTGCTGAGCTTTCCCAGAAGAGAAAGTCAATAGGCTTCTGACATGGCATAGCTCGGACTAAACATTACCTCAGCAGTAACTTGAAGGAAATATCTCGTTACCTCCGAATACGGGTACTATTAGTGTACCTAGGGGAGTCTAATTCTGGTCTCATCTCCACCGAGTTTCCTGCACGCCGCCCAACCGCCAGACGCCGTCCGGTGTAGGTAGTGTATGTACCTGGTCGGTCAACCTATGTGTGTCAGGTAAGTGTAGTGTACACAACGAAGTACAGGGGAGGTAGTGCCATATCTTCTCTACTAGGTACATTATGTACCGACGTGCCACCATTCTACTTCGTACACCCCACTACCCTCTACTACTTCGTCCATGGTCCATGTAGTGTGATGTATGTAGCCAGCCTCATAGCACAAACTTTCGCCTCCATCCACAAAACAACTTGTAGTTGGGTAGTGTGTACATAATACCAGGTATACCTACCTTAGCTACCTGACTTAGCTACAAGTATTTTTTTTATTTAGCTCTTTTATTGAGCTACCTACCTCTGATCCCACGTTTCGACAAGCCCTCCCCCCTCTCCCCTTTCTCTACCCCCCTGCTGCCCGTTTGCCTGATCCCCGTTCCCCGATCCCCGTTGCCCCAGAGCCATTGGCTTGTAATTTGGCGGTGAAACATTCAAAAAGGACCCTTCTTCCTCGCTGTTGCTGCAGACCACGAGTTTATTTTTTCTCTCTCTTGCTTCTTCATCTTCCTCACTCCCCCAACTCCCACCGTTCTGTCCAATACACGTCCCTACCGCCAACCCCCCCAGAACTATCGTCGACGGCAGCTCTTCGCCAGATAGGCTTTGAGAGAAACTATGGCGTCACGCCCTCAGAACATTGGCATCAAGGCCATTGAACTCTACTTCCCCAGTCAGGTACGTACATGCACACAGCCGTCATCGGCGAGGTGGAGAGGAAGAGAAGAAAGGGGGAGAATAGCAGACGAGACCAGACGAGAGCATGGCGAGAATAGGCCAGAACAGAATAGACCAGAACAGACCAGACCGGATGAGGCGAGCAACCTGACTAACGAGACCCTCCCACCACACAGTACGTCGAGCAGGCCGAGCTCGAGAAGCACGATGGCGTCAGCACCGGCAAGTACACAATTGGTCTCGGCCAGACCAAGATGACCTTCTGCGACGACCGGGAAGGTAAGGCAACTCAACTCTCTGAAGCTGATCCGGGATCGTGCGTTGGCTGACGCTGCGGCATCTTCGCAGACATCTACTCGTTTGCCCTGACGGCCACCTCCAACCTCCTCAAGAACTACAACATCGACCCCAACTCGGTCGGCCGTCTCGAGGTCGGTACCGAGACCATCCTCGACAAGTCCAAGTCGGTCAAGACGGTCCTGATGCAGCTGTTCGGCGACAACACCAACCTCGAGGGTGTCGACACCCTCAACGCCTGCTACGGTGGCACCAACGCCGTCTTCAACACCCTCAACTGGATCGAGTCCTCGGCCTGGGACGGACGGGACGCCATCGTCGTTGCCGGTGACATTGCCCTCTACGCCAAGGGCAACGCCCGCCCGACTGGCGGTGCCGGCTGCGTCGCCATGCTGATCGGTCCCGATGCCCCCATCGCCTTCGAGCCTGGTCTACGAGGCACCTACATGTCTCACGTCTACGACTTCTACAAGCCCGACCTGACAAGCGAGTACCCCTACGTCGATGGCCATTACTCGGTCAACTGCTACACGGAGGCTCTGGATGCCGCCTACCGTGACTACGCTAAGCGTGAGTCTAAGGTGCTGAACGGCCACGCCAACGGCGAATTGGCCGACAACAAGACGCCCCTGGACCGCTTCGACTACATGGCCTTCCACTCCCCTACCTGCAAGGTCGTCCAGAAGTCGTATGCCCGTCTACTGTACCACGACTACCTCGCCAATCCCGACCATCCCGCTTTTGCTGAGGTTCCCGGTGACATTCGGGATATGGACTACCAGAAGTCGCTTTCCGACAAGGTTGTGGAGAAGACCTTCATGGCATTGACCAAGAAGCGCTTTGCCGAGCGTCTCTCGCCCGCTATTCAGGTCGCCACCAACTGCGGCAACATGTACTGCGGCAGCGTGTGGAGTGGTCTGGCCAGCTTGGTCGCACACGTCGACAGCGCCACACTGGAGGGCAAGCGAATTGCCCTTTTCAGCTATGGCTCCGGTCTCGCATCGAGCTTCATGTCGCTTCGCATAAACGGAAGCACCGAGAACATCTCCAAGGTTCTGGACATCCCCAACAGATTAGCGGCTCGCCGGGCTGTACCCCCCACCACCTACGAAGAAGTAAGTTGCTCTGCATACTTTCCCCCCTGGTGCGCGCAAAACTAACCAGACCCGTAGTTCTGTGGCCTCCGTCACGATGCTCACCTGCAAAAGAACTTCGAGCCCAAGGGCGACATCTCCACGCTTGTTCCTGGCACATACTACCTAGAGAAGGTTGACGACATGTTCAAGCGATACTACGCCGTCAAGGCATAGATTTACGATTAACGAGGTATGATCTTCACACAAGATCTTGATTCCACGATAGACCAGTATCGATCACATCATCGGGGCGGGCCGACAACTAGAACAGTGCGTGGCTCTTCATGTCTTTTAGATGGTGCACCATTCAAGGGCACAGCGAAGCGATCAAGTATAAAAGAGAGGTTGCATATATATACCGCGAGCACGAGGCACGAAAGCCTCGATATAAGACTCGGTAATGAGGGATGGAAATGAAATGGGAGGAAAGGGTTGTTGATCTTAGACTTGTATATACCAATCGAGCAGCTCAAGTCACATGGTGCGCGGAAGGCGTTATCATCAACAATAGATCTCGGGACACACAGGGCCGACTTGGCCTGATCGATCAATGTCTTATACCTGAGTGTCGACCGCGTTACCTACAAGTCTAGACTCTAAGAAGAAGCAAGCGTGCCTGATAGACATCCATACATACATACATATTGAAGCGTCTCGTGTCGTCTCATTCCGTACCTGGTGTGTCGTTGTGGAGATTCTATTCTCCTTGTCATTATCGCCTAATATGCAGAAAGGGTAGGTGGTTGCAGCTAACTACATAAGTAATACACGTAGATAATGTGATAACATGTGCGAGACTTGCATCGATGGAGTTTGTCCGTCGGCTTTCTCTCGCTCTCTTTCCCTATCTAAGGTACTACCTATCTATGTATCTTACTCAATCTCTCTCTCGTCGCTAACTGCAAGCATAGAGGTCGTATGGATGACTAGAAGACGAGACGGGGGGGGGAGAGGGAGAAATATTGTTGGTAAGAGGCGTTCAGGTCAAGAGGTGACGAGAGCGTGTACGGTTGACTGATACCTACTAAGTAGTGATTATGAAGCGATTGTAGATGAATGATTCTAGTTGGCGCTCCCTTTGGCTTTTTTGGGGTTTTTTTTTTTTTTTTGGGGGGGGGGGGGGGGAATGGGGGGATATAAGTAAACTGTCCATCCTTGGAAAACTTATCAGGCCGCCCAGGACGAGGCAACAACATCTTTGTTTATCCCATCGCATGCAGAAGCGAAGTGAAGTGAACATGTATCATATTGTCGTGACAATCATGGCCCGCCCGGTAGGTACACGCCCCCTACAGGCTTCTATCCAGAATCTAACGTAGGACAACGCGGGGTGGTGTACAAATATATACAGGCAGGCATATATAGATACACACAAGTACGTCACTCAGGTCAACTACTTTTGGTATTTTGGTTGGTTAGTTGGTTTGTTGGTTCGGCACCCAAGAGCGAGGGGATCCAACCCCACTTGACGCCTTGAGCTCGCCGTCTCGTCTCGTCTCGTTTCCCCGGCCCAACTACCAGCTACGCCGACTTCTCCTTCTCGCCGCCGGCCCGCCACCTCCAGGTGGCGTGGCGGTGGAGCAGGTAGTCCTTGCTCTGGATGCCCTTCCAGATGCCGTACAGGCCGCCCACGGGCCACAGGCTCTTGACGAACGGCCGCCAGCCCTTCTCTGCTGCGGCGGCTGCGGCAGTGTCGTCAGTCTGGACCTTGACCTTGTCGTAGACGCTCGGCAGGCTCGTGGCGCGGTACTTCCTCCGCAGGGCCTCGTAGGCGTCGCGCCCGCCGAAGGCGTCCCAGAACTCGGGCTCGCTGTAGTACGTGTGCGCGTACAGCCACTTCATGCCGCCGAGCTCGTTGACCTTGGCCTCGAGCGCGCGGTTGACGCGGACGAAGTCGGCCCTGGCCCTGGGGCCCCAGCCCCAGACGCCGACGTTGAGCATCTCTTGGGCAGCCTCGTCATTGGGGGAAGAAGAGGAGGAGGAGGAGGAGGAGGGGCGGCGCACGTGCGGGTGGAAGCTGGGACCCCGCGGCGTCTTGAGCGGGCAGAGCCACAGGGGCCAGATGCCGAGCGACTTGGTCGCGTAGCTCACGAACTCCTCGGCGCTGTCGTAGGGGACGCCGAGGTCCTGGACGAAGAAGCGCGCGCTCTCGCCGCTGGCGTGCAGCGCCCGGTACAGCATGCGCGTGTGCAGGAAGTCGTCGAGGAACCACCGGAAGAAGCGCGTGAAGGGCACCGGGCGGAAGTAGTCGAACGCCGCCTGGCCGACCCAGAAGCCGCCGCGGTCGTAGCGGAAGAGGTACTCGGCCAGCGGGATGTATTCCGTGACCGTGCTGCCCTGCGACGAGGTAGGGGAGGAGGAGGAAGAAAAGGAGGAGGGCAGCCGTTTCGTCCTGTCCCGCACGTGCATGTAGTACCACGGGTCCCAGGGGTGGCTGAAGGTGCGCACCTTCTCGCCGGCCGGGAGCTCGTTGGTCAGGGTCCCGCTGACGACGACGCCGTGGCCCTCGGAGAACAGGATGCCGTCGACGTAGTCGTTGCCGGGCCGCCGGCACTCCTCCCGCACGGCCCGGACGGCCTCGGCGACGCTGCTCGTCCGGCGGTACGTCGTCTTGACGAAGCTCTTGGCCTCGACCAGCTGCAGCTCCAGGAGCGTCGTGATGCCGAGGGTGCCGACGGCGCCCGCTGCGCCGTGGAAGAGGTCCGCGTACCTCTCCGGGTCCTCACCCTCGCCCAGCACGGTGCTCCTCGCAGCAGAGTCGCCGCCGGGTTTCGCGACGACGACCTCGCCGTCCGGCAGCACCATCTCCACGGCGTTGACGCACTGGTCGAAGTAGCCGTGCCGGAACGAGCTGCTCTCCCCCGCCGTGCCCGCAAACCCGCCGCCGGCCGTGATGCCCGGGAACTCCATGACCACGGGCGGCACGAGGCCGTGCCGCAGCGTCGACTCGACCAGCTTGTCCATGGGCACGTTGGGCTCGACCAGCGCCACGCGCCGCGCCGTGTCGACGGCTAGCACGTTCTTCAGCGCGCCGATGTCGACGTAGCGCGCCCGCGACTTGAGGTGCGACGGCCGCGTCGAGTTGGTGCTGCCGTGCATGATCCGGAACGGGATCGACTGCTCGAAGTAACCTCGCACCGTCGCCGCGATGAGTCGCACCGTCTGTCTGTGTCGCTCCATCGTGGAGTGAGACCCTGTCTCGCCTTTTTTTTTTCTTCTAAGATCTTACTTATAGGATATAAAATGTCTGCGCTGTTCTAACCAATATCATGAGTCGGGCAAAAACTGCCATGAGACGGATGGACCGACGGGCGCTAGTTTCTAATAAAATCTGCACACGGAAGAATCGTGGCCAGTTACGGTGGCGTAGTTCATCAATTAAGTGTGAGTGGTTATTGTTGGGCATAAGATGATACTTTCAAAACGAAGTGAAAAATTATGAGTGAAAATTGTGTGAGATCTTTAAGACATGGACTTAGTACCTAGTGCGTGCTCATTCGCGGATTGGCCCGAGCTGAACTAGCAGGGCTTGGGACGGCTGATAACCGCCCCGTAAAGCAGGGGTTAGTTAGCTGGGGCTGTGGAAGCAGCTGGGTGTCTTACTAAGAAGGACCAGAGAGAATTATAGCTGAAATGAAGCCTATTCCGAGCCTTTGATCCAAGCCCCTGCCACACATGGTTTACAAGAAAAAGGGCAAAATTAAAAAAGGAGAAAAAAACAGCAAAAAAAGCTCAGGCCCAGAATCGAATTCCTGACCTTACGAAAAACCACACCGTCGGTGACGCCTAGTTGTCAAGTACGGGTGCCGCCACTTCCCGCTCCAATTCGGACAGTCACCTTTGCGGTTGTTTCATAGCCTCTGAGTCACCCAGGGATACGTCCTTTTTGCGGGGTCGGCCTTTGTTGGAAACGCGGCTGCTTTTTATAACTTATAACGTTCCCTGTTCTATGCTTTCATCACTACCAAGTCTCAAGGTTACCTCGATTAGTGGGGTATTGTCGAGTCTTGCTGCGGGAAACGAACGGATTACATATTCTAATGACTGGCGACTTGTATGTTTAAATCAACATAAGGCAGACAGAAATATATCCATCGTAACGAAAAGAGAGGACAGAAAAATTAGAGCAGGCGAGAGAAAGAGCGGCTATTACTTACTGCCTCATGCTTTCAACGCCCTTAGCATCTACGCTATTATTTTGCAATTCGGCCTTAGTGTTCTAAATTATCACAACTCAGCATAAAATGAAAAGATCCGTAGGCATCAGCTCTAGGTAGCCATTATATTCGTTATTGTTTTATGCTATCATTAGAATGTCGGTGCCCCAGTACCATACATGTTCCCAGAAACATAAATAAACATGTAGTATAGTAACTTATATGAACACCAGCCCAGATGTATCATGTCTTTAGTAAACAGAAACCAGGTCTTATCGTTAGAACATTCCCAACAACCCATCTCGATTGTCGTGTAGTTGTATGTAGGAATTCTCACAAAGCTCGAGTAAATCTAACCCGTCCATATAGCTGGTGTCCCCAGCGCTCCCTCTACCCCTCTAAAGATCACCCCTTATAAAAAACAGAGAGAGCGAGATGAAAGGATAGGAAAACAGAGATAAAAGAAGACGAGACGAAGAAGAAGCAAAGAGGGAGAGAAGGAGAAGAAGATATAAAAAAAAAATTTCACAGATGCGGACTAAACAGCGGCACGGGCGGCTCCCTGCCGACCTTGGCGTACGCCATCCCGAAGACGTCGCTCTCGCTGTACGGCGTCAGCTTCGCGACGTCGCCCTCCTCGGCCTCGAGCGTCCGGGCCCGGACGTAGCTGTAGCGCGCGGCGATGCCGAGCGGGTCCTTGCGCGTGGCGGTGACGAAGTCGGCGCAGGCCTGGACGCAGCGCGCCGAGGCCGGGGCGCGCGGCAGCACGACGGGGAAGGCGTGCGGCATGGCCTCGAACTCGTCGAAGGCCACGCGCACGCCGTCGGAACGCAGCTTGGCCACCAGGTACCGGTCCTCGTCCGCCAGGCACTCCCAGCCGCACGACACCCACACGGGCGGCGCGCCCGCCCAGCTCTGCGCTAGGTGCGCGCTGACCACTATCATGACAATAACGGTCGGAAGTCAGCAATTTGCTCTCTTGGGCAGCTCTTAGAGTAGTTCTGATGCTCCCGAGCCAGACATATCTACCCCCGAGACAATAGTTTCGGGAGCTGCTCTCTCTCTCTCTCATGGCCATACTACTAGAACAGGGGAATGAAAAAAAAAAAAGAATAAAAAGAGAACTCCGAAAAAGTTCAGGTAGGTAAGGTGGGGTTACTCACGAGGGTGCAGCCGCAGCGCGTCGTCGACGTACAGGTGGCGCCGCGGCGGCGTGGCCGGCCACGCGTCGTCGGCGGGCGGCTTCACTTCCTCCAGCCGCCCCGGCGGCGGCAGGTAGTCCCACTTCTGGTTCGTCGCCCACGACGGCATGCTCTGCACCATGTCCACCCAGGGCGAGAAGAGCGCCACGCCCGCGGGGAGCGGCACCGCCCGCCGCGCCCCGAACCACGCCACGCGCGCGTTCTGCCGGTGCAGGTGGAGGAGCGTCTGCGTGAGCGCTAGCGCGAGGTTGCCTCCTGCGCTGTTGGTTTTTTTCAAACGTGTTTTCCTCGCGTCAGCCTGGGGCCGTGTGTGTGCGTGTGTAGATGTGTGTAGATGTGTGTATGTGTATGTGTGGGTATGTGTGACGGGGTTATGGATACGACAAGAAGCAGGGAGGAAGAGTGGGAGTGGGAGTGGGAGTGGCAGTAAGAGCTGACTTACCTATCGCCGCCCAAGACGATGTCCCTCGGGGACACGGCCTCGTGAATGGACCCGGGCGGCGGGTACAGCAGGGTGAAGTAGGAGACGAGGGCGTCGAGCAGGGCGGCGGGGAAGGGGTGCTGGGGCGCGAGCCTGTAGCGGACCGAGTAGACGCGGCCGCCGACGGCCCTGGCCAGCCGCGACGCGAGCTCGCGGTGCGTCGACGGGTCGCAGAGGTAGTAGGCGCCGCCGTGGAAGTACAGCACCGTCGTGGCGTTGTTGCACTCCCGCAGCAGCAGCTCGTACCTCTGCTCCTCCGACGTCGCCGGCGGCAGCGGCTCGTCGTCCCCGGCCCCCGCCCGGTACCCCGTCCACTCGGCCTCGACGGGCGCCATGTCGGGCACCCGGAGCCCCGCCGCCCGCGCCTCGGAGTCGCTGAGCGAGCGGACCACCCCCATCAGCGCCTCCCGGATGCCCCTCTCCGGCGGCACCTCGGCCACGGCCCTGCTGATCCACATCTTGCCCTTCACGCCCGGGTCCAGGAGCGTCAGGGCCTGGGTCTTGGTGATGGACTGCGGCCTGGAGCCGTTGAGCGTCGACCGCAGGATCGCTATGGTGAGGTCGGTCCTGACGTCCAGGTACCGCGCCGTCTCCGAGAGCCCGAGGGCGCGCAGCACGAGCAGGCGGATGATGAGCGGGATCTTGGGCAACAGGGACCATGCGAATCTGGCACGGGCCTTCTTCAGCTGGGCAGCCTGGTCTGCTGCTGCTGCTGCTGCTGCGTTATCAGCGGCCATCGTTGGAGATGTATGTCCGTTGATCGTGGGAGTTAGGAGTTGGGAAGTTTGGGAGGTTGGAGGTGTGAAGGCGGGACGGGGACAAATGATGCGCCGAGTGAGCGATCTTGGCTAACGATTAGGTAGCTTTGGCGTCGACTGATCGAGTTAGAAAGGTATGTAAGTAAGTAAGTAAGTAGGTACTCAATGCATGCAGGTATATAAATAAATGAGTATACCTGCTTAATTAGGAGGGCAGATCATTCGAGGAATACGATTCGATGCAAAGCTTTACTACCGGGAGTTCATCGGGGAGGGAAAAAGAATCCAGGTAAAAGGCTTCGGCCCTTCTTAAGTTTCTCTCTCAATTGAAGCTTAGTGGGTAACTCATTCGCCTTTTTCGGTGATTGTTTGTTTACATGATGCAACGTTAGTTTAAGTCTGTCGACTAAGTACGTGGTAGAGATGATCAATCAACCATTTAACCTGGGTGACTGTTTCGTTTAATAGACCGCCAAGATTCTTCATGGAAATGTCGTGATCACCTGGTCACCTCGGCCTTATATACTTACCACCTACCTGCAACAAATAGACGTTTGCTGGCAGCGTTGAGGCCAGCTCTCATGTGGCATTTCCGTCTGTACATGTACTGGCCATCAATGCACCAAGGTGAAATGCAGAAAGACGCAGGACGCAAGACGCAAGACGCAGACGCGTACACCTACTACTATACGGACTTGATTGGAGAAATATCGAACTCGAGTACGAAGCACACACTTCCATGTCCCATAGCCTAGGTACCTACCTACCTAGCACTACATCACATCATAAATCCAGTTGGGTATCCCGAAAACAACTCGGCTCTGCCCTACACTACATGTACTTATATATACACGTGTTACCAAGGGACGGAGAACATGTACCCGCTGCGAAAATGCCACGCTCTGCCCCAAACCTATCGCCTCGTTGCGCCAATCCAGATCGATCACAAGAGGGAGGTTTATAGTTTATATGGGATGCTGGCGATGTCATCTTATTGGCCAGCCGAGAGACCTGACTTCCTAAACTAGATACCTTCTCCTAATATCTATCCTCTGTATCAAGACGAACTTTACACGTGGGCCGAGGTGGAACTGTGGATTGTGTAGGTGGCTGTTCAATCTATCTAAAGTACCTTAAGTGCTAATATGACCTCCGACCGACCGAGGCTCGGCTTGCCTGCTTCAGCGCCGACAATTGTAAACATGGGGCATGTTTGTAACAACAAACGACCACAACAACCAAGCAGAGTCGATAACACACCTCGCACATCACGCTGCAATACACGTAGGTATACATACTACTTCGCAGGTGGGATGGATGGGATGCAAGCTAAATAAAACCCACATGATCGCTGGGGGGGGGGGGGGGGGGGGGGGGGGGGGGGGGGGGGGGGGGGGGGGGCGGGGGGGGGGCGGGGCGGGGCGGGCCGGCCCGC
>MU392166.1:0-233171 GCA_022578495.1 Nemania sp. NC0429 | reverse complement strand
CAAAAATTACCAATATAAAATTTATTCTAAAATTATTATTACGTTGTTGTTTTGTTTTTTTTTAATTAAAAAAAAAAACAACATGCCCGACCCCCCCCCCCCCCCCCCCGAGCTGCCCGATCTACCTAATCCAACACGAAGACAGACACGACACCACTATTACCGAGGACAACAGCAACCATACAACAAGCAGCCACAGCAGCGCAGCTGGCACGCACCGGTCTCTCTATTTTCTCTTCGGTAAAGGCAAATGACGCAAATATAGAAAGGAGGTGCCCATAATGTTTACTCTGCCTAAGGCGGCGGGCGAGGTCAGTCACGGCAGACATGTGTGCCCAAACCTAGACAGACAGTAGGTAGGTAGATTGATATTGATTTTATGCTGCGCTAGAACATTAGGTAAGGTAGGCAGGCAATCATCAGAATCCCCCCCCTTTCCTGCGGGCTGATCTCCCGTCTCATTCCAAGCATGCATGCATGCATAGCATGTGATATAAGTTACTTTACTTATTCCTTTTTTTCTCCTCCGTGGGAGCATCCCCAAGGTGCCTATTACAAAATTCCTACCAACGCTATTATTTTGTACAGCCAGGTGGCGATGGCGATGGCGATGATGATGACGGTGGTGATGACGATGGTGATAATGGTGGTGGTGATGCTCTATTGAGCCGTGCCGCCCGAAGTGATTATATATCTGTCTAGGGCGACACCTAGGTGCTGCTCGCGGCGTTCTCCGACGGCTTGGGGGTGTTTGCGGCCATCTGCCACGATGGGATGGACGCCTTGGCTGCAGGCGCGCCGCTGCCGAAGGGGCTGGCTCGCCCGCCCAGCGACGAGATGTAGTCCTGCTTGCTGGGCGTCGGTGTCGATGCGCTGGTCTTCACCTCACCCTGGGCACTGCTGCCTTCGCCATTCAGAATGCCATTCTCCTTCGTCTCTGATGAAGGCGTCGTAGCCGCTGGGCTCGCGGATGCTGCGTTGGCGCTCGAAAGTCGGAGCTGGGCGCTGGCGCCGCTGTTATACGTCGCTGTCGACACGGCAGGCGCCGGCGCCGGGTTCATGCGCTGCGAGATGAGCGACTTCAGGCTCGTCACTTCGTTGCTGATCTCCTTGAGCCGGTTTTCCGTGAACCTCTTGTGCACGGCCATCGACTTGGGGATGCTGTCGTTGATGTTCTTGATGTCGTCGCGTAGGCGCTCCGTCTCGTCCTCCTGCCTCCGGCTCGCGGATTTCGACTCGCGCACGAACGTCTCGAGCTCCTCGATGACCTTGTCCAGCTTCGCCGTCCGGGCCACTTCGGCCTCCTTCAACACCTCGGTGTCGCTGGCCAGCTGCTCGAGGGCCGCGAACGCCTTGTCGAACTGCTCGTCTACCGTGGTCTTATCCTGGTCCAGTTTCTCTGGCGTGGGCGGAGCTACTAAGGGGAAGAGATAGCGCTACCTTGTTGTTAGTATTCCTCTGCCTCGGCATATGGCATAGATGGGATCAGACTGCACCTTTGAGATGGCGTAGAGGCCGTAGCTGACTCCTCCCACGACCGTGGCCATGATGAACCAGTCCCTCCAATCCCTCTTGGGGGGTTCCGGATGTGGCTCGTGCCATCCGTACGGAGGCGGCTGCTGGTACGGAGAGTGGTATGATTGTTGTTGGACGGGTGCCGAGACGGGTTGTGCTGACTTCGAGGCAAGGGGCGGTGGTGAGCCTCCG
This sequence comes from Nemania sp. NC0429, assembly GCA_022578495.1. Lineage (NCBI taxonomy): Eukaryota > Fungi > Ascomycota > Sordariomycetes > Xylariales > Xylariaceae > Nemania > Nemania sp. NC0429. Next base: position 231,464 of record MU392166.1, on the reverse strand, counting down.
GTGCGCAGGAATGCGGCGTCTATCTCTTCTTGTGTGAGATTCTTAGATCGCAGGAATGATAGCTTGTTCTCTATGGGAGAGGAGACGACATTCGGATCCTGCAGGACTGCGCGATAGGTTAGCTGTTTGTTCGATTGGGCCGGCGATGATGATGATAATGATGATGGTGATGATGGCGATGATGATGCTTTCTCTTTCTCTTTCCCTCTCCCTCTCTTCCTCCCTCTCTTCCTCTCTTTCGGGAACAGACATACATGAGATTGCCGAGGAGACGACGTCCTCGCGAATAGCCATAGTGGCGGCTTAGTTTTCTGTCGAGTTCGCTAGCTGGCAATGCGGCATATCATATCGTAATAACGTGTGTGGATGGTATGACGGATCAGAGGCTGGAACGCGTCGGGAGGAATGGGTTTTGGCTGATGGCACATGGACGAGAAGGGCGATTCCGCGAGAGTTGGTATATTAAGTACATCTACTTGCTTACGAAATGGGTTAGGCAAGTAATCTCGCCCAAGCCTGAGCCGAGGCTAAGATGGATGTACATTGCGAGGTAGGTAGTACAAAAGTACATATACGTAGGTACTTCATAGAGCATTTTATCATCTCTTTCTTTAAGTGTCACGTGAGCACCGTAGGTTATCCCTTTTCGCAACTGACAGGACTTACATTGTTGTATGTAGGCACTACCTTTCAGGTCTTCAATTGGGAGGTAGTTAGATTTATTGATTTTTATCTGGCAACATCCTATGCTCTAGTACTCAATATTTCATCACATCAAAGAACGAATAATAGGTAGACAGTTACATATAGTCTATAGATAGCTGGGTAAGTATTTACAACAGTAGAATCAGCAACCAAGTAGGTATTCGACCCATATCTCCACGATACTATAAATACTACCACCTATATAACAACAACATTGCTCTCAATTAGGTAATCTAGTTGGGTAAAGGGCAGATACCTCTATCTGGTAGGAACAACTACACACCTATATATTTATCTGTCTCTGTTTAATTTATAGCTCTCTCTCTCTTTCTAATTATGCATAAGTACTTAGGTAATGGACGTCGTAGGTAAACCCGCACGAGAAGAACAGACCCCGATACGTACCCGTATGCAGTAGGTAAGGTGACCGGGCCGCATCCGAGCCCTGCGCCGCATATACCCCGTCCCGAGAAACCATATAAGCAAGCAACCATGACACGGCACGACACGCAAAGCATCGCTAACGCCAGCGGCGGCCTAACATCATCATTCCCATCCCATCGAAAACCAAAATAGCGCGCAACGCCGACAGCAGCGACGAGGCCTCGACCAACCTCCCAACCAACTCTTCAAGGTAGTCTATCCGTCTATCAATCAAAACCTCGGGACCCCAAGACGGAACGAGCGCGGCGTCGTCGTCTCTCTTTCTCTCTCGTCCCTCCGGGCAGTTGGCACATTGGTAATTGATGATTGATGATCTTCTCATATCACATCACATCACATCACATCACCAGCTCATCAGGCCCTTCCCGCGATCGAAGCCGCCGCGCAGCTGGCTCCCTGGCTTGACGACCTTGCCCTGCAGGACCGTGTACTTGACAATGTTCTCGCAGTCCTCGGGCCGCACGCGGGCCAGCCAGATGCACTGCGCCGCGCCAACGTCGTCGTCGTCGTCATCGTCATCCTCCTTCTTCCCCTCCTCCTGCGTCGCGTCTCCTCCGTTCTTCTTCTTCTCCTCAACCTCCTTAATCCGCACCTCCTCCCCCGGCCCCAGCTTCCCCCTCGCCACGGCGTCGAGCCCGAACGCGTCCGGGCGGCGGTACACCATCATGTTGGCCGAGTACTTGTGCCCGCCGACGTGGTTGATGAAGTAGACGCCGACGCCGCCGGGCCGCTCGTCGTCGAGGTCGCGGAAGAGACCCAGGGGCCGGAGGTGCCGCTCCAGCTCCTTGCGGAGGATCGGCGCGCTCTGCCCGCAGCGTGCGTCCCGCGTCCTGTGTGAGCAGAGCAGGATCAGCGCGCGGTGCGGGGAGGGGCGCGCGAGGAGCTGCTGCGCATCAGGTAGGCTGGATAGGGGTAAGGGCAGCGATCGTGGCAGCGTGATGGGTCCGAGGGGCGACTTGGACGTCGGCGCGTGGTTGATGTACTCGGATATGAGGAGGGGCACGGCGGCCGGCGTGACGTTCTCGACGACGGTGAAGGCCGGTAGCAGGATGACGGTCGTGGGCTCCGAGTAGTTTGACGTGTGCGAGGGCGTCGGGATGTTCGAGGCGGAGAGCATAAGCCGCTACTCGACACGGTTTCTTCTGTCAGCTAGAAATGATCTATGAATGGAATATTACCAAGCCTACGCCGCGACGGCTCGGAGCTTAACCACGGCCATCCCTTTCTCTTTCCCTTCTAATGAGGATGTGTAACAAGTAGGACGGGAAACGGCTAGACCTGTAGCTGACAAGGTAAAATAACGATAATGATAATGATCAGCAACGTACCCCGTTCGTAGGGCTCGTAGCCTCCCCGAAAGCCTCCATGACGCTGCCCTTCTCGTCCTCGACGTCGCGCACCCAGTCCGACTTGCCAGTGGCGACGATGACGTGGGTGCTCCAGCCCTTGACGTGGCCGTACAGCAGGTCGTCCGTCTCGACCTTGAAGCCGCGCGGGTACGAGACGTGGCAGCTCTCGCAGTCGTGCGTGCAGTCCTCGCCGTCGACGGCGGGGTCCGTGGCCGGGAACAGCCCGGCCGGGTCGGGGGTCGAGGGCGCCGCCTCTCCCGTGGCGAACCGCAGCAGCGACTTCAGCCCCAGCGTCACCTTTTGTTTCAGAGGCGGCTGTCGGGCCGGAGCCGGCTGCTGCGAGGTCGCCGAGTCGGCCGTCATCGTGAGTGATCCTTCCTTCCTCGTACCTGTAAATAAAAAGAGGCCTCCTCCTGGGCAAAGAGGGCGACTCGAGCTTCGCTCGGCTTGGCTTGGCTTGGCACGGCTTGAAGGGACCGTTTTCCCTCCTGACGGATAGGTATACACAGGCCGACGTGTCTGATCTCACGTGTCAGTCATTTCTCATCCAGCCGATTCGGCGCCTCCGGCACCACGCGACAGGTAGAGCGGGTTTCTATTGCACTGCCCCTTCGCGGTTGCAAAAGCGTCGAGAGCGCATCGGGCCCTATCCCATTGGCACAGTACAGTCGCTGGCAGACCATAGGTAGGTAGGTAGGAGCAAAGACGTGGGCGACGGTTACACTGACCTATGACAAATGGGGTGACGTAGCGGTACCGGATTAGGTGATTTGCGGCAGAGAGTAGGTAGAGAGTAGAGAGTAGAAGGTCTTCGCTTGCTTAAATGGACAATACCCGGTCGATATCTGCTCTCCTCGGCACTGACAAACAAGTCTATATCTTGTTTGGGCGAAGCGCAGGCAGCTTGTTGTCAACGAACACACGCCTCTTCCGAAATTAATTGGTAGGATTGAGATTAGTAGAAAGGAAGAGTCTCTCTACCAGGCTAGGTTAAGTATTCTATTATTTATAGGTAATGCCGTCTCGTTGTCGGAAACGAAGCTGTTGGAGAATGTATGGGCTGGGGAGGGGGGAGGCTGCAATCTATTATTATCATATTAATATAATAATCCAGGCGGGCGTTTGTTTCGACGGTGAACGAACGAACGAACTCTCGGAAGTCCATTTACCACCACCTCGGACAAACTCGGTGATAAATACTTCGTACCTTAAGGCCGACCGCTCGGCGATTCGGAGAAAGGCTGCTGGGGACCTCTCACTTGAATAGGATGTCCGGGCTTATCAGATGGTGCGATTACGTGATACAGGTCTAGTGTGTACGAAGCATTGAACTTCTATGGAGCCGGCGACATTTTTAATCGGTGCTTTATCGAAAGACCCGCGAGTACATGCATGTAGGCAGCAGGTTAAAGTTATCAGATCGATTACAGTGATATCATTGGTCAGGCTCACTCCACATACATGGATGTCGTGTTAGGTTCGCATAGAATTGCTATCCCTACTGGTAGCATTGAACAACTCTGCCAGAGTGTTATACTACTCTCTCTTACTGCTCCTTACTCTGGTTAACTGATTTGCATAAAAGTTCCCATATAACCATTCCAGACGTCAAATAACCACCCCAAAAAAATAAAATAAAACCTGCCTCCCCCGCCCGATAAATGGATGTGAATCCCTTCCAATCAATATATCGACGTCATTGAAACACAACGCGGTACCAGAGCTCAGGCAGGTCCCACTCCGTACCGACAAAAGAAAAGGGTATGCCCTCTTTCCGACTGCTAACAAAAAAAAGAGCAACGAAAAAAACGCTGTATAATCAAAACAAGCATGCCACCGCCATTTTTCGTCTTTTTGCTTCGCAAAACTCATTCAAACCAGAGAAAAGCAATCATGCATCACTCTCATCCTCGTCGACTGAGAAGCCGCTCTTTCTCCTCCGAATCTGGCTTCTCTCTTTCATTGCGGCCCTGATCTTATTATTCGCTTCCTGGAAACCATCTTGTGAGTCTAGGGAAGTAAAGCCAGACACGGGGAAACGTGTGGATCCGAGCCCGCCGCCAGCACTGCTGCTCCTGCTGCTCGATCGAGACGGCGGCCGAGTAGCAAACATGCCAATGGCGCCGATGTTGCTGAATGATTCGTTTCGCGGAATCGCGCGGCTCGATCTTGTTGTGTTTCTACGTACCAACCCAGGCGAGTCAGGTGGTGAGGAGAGAGGGGACTCATCGTCACGACGTGTACGACGGACTTCGGACTGATCTCGTGAACTCGAAGGGCTGTCATGGAATGGATCGGAGACGATTCGCGTCTTCTCGAAGTCATCGTACATATCAGGGCCAAGATCGTTAATCACCGTTACGACTTGCTTCGACAATTCTAGTCGCCGCTCGCGCAGCCTTTGCACGCTGTAACTCGATGTCGGACTGATGCATAAAACCAATGGCCGGAGTGACTTCAATATGTCCATGCCAACCTCGCCGATGCGGAAAGCAGCAAACGTGATGGCCGGGAAAATGATCCAAGCGATTATGTAGACCATCCAGAAAGGGATCGAATGGTGTAGGTAGCCCCAGAGATTATCCTGGTAGACCTTGACCGCGAGGATAATTGAATAGAGATTGTAGAGCGCCGGCGCGAAAGCCATGGCGACGAGGAGTTTCCAGGTAGCCATCACGTCTCGACCTTGTATCTTGACAGACGAACCAGCGAGGGCTTCTTTGGCCTTTTGGTAACTGATGTATTTCGTGGCAACGAAAACGGGAGCAAACAGGACTAGACCAGGCACCACACCAATAGAGAGGATCAACAACTTAGCGACCCGGTAGAACAACGTGAACACCACGCGGAGTAGCGTCATCCTGGCATAAGAGAGTTGGTGGTCCTTAATATTCAGGTAGTGGAGCTGTTTGTTGTAGTCTCGCAGATTGTCCATCAGAGCGACGATGCGAGGGTCCTCCTTGTACTTGGAAAACCCAATGGCCAGCTTCCTGTTCAATTCTACGACCATCGGCAGAGGAAGTTTCTTGCCCGAATTGTAGAGGCGCCTGGCTGCCTGGATGCACGTCAAGGTATCATAGTCCGGCGCAGACACGGTAACAGCGCTCAGGGCTTGGTGTACCATGTCAAGAGTCTGGCTAATAGCATCTCGCCTCTGGTTGTTCTTGTACTTTTCGACGATCTCATCTGGAATCTGGAAAGGAGTACCAAACTCCACAACAGCTCGTGAGCGAAATTTATGGGCGTGGAAATAATTCATGCCGACAGGGACGATCTGCAAGCCACAGTGGGGATCCTCAGCGAGTGTACCCAGAGCCATAATGGCAACACCGGCCTTCAAAGGCAGCAGCTCAGTTCTGTCGTGACTACCACCCTCGGGGAAGATGCCGATGCAGCCGCCTGACTTCAAGCGGTTGAAGACAGCCTTGTACACCTCTGTCTGGTCCGTGTGAGGTGCGAGCTTGTACTTGGTCCCCTCGTAACCATCCTTAGGCCCCTTCAGATCACGGGCGTCAAACTTCCCTTCGCCGGTAATGTCGTCTCGACCGGTCAGCTGAAACAGTGCGAGCTTGCCGCTGAATGGTCGTTTTGTCCGAATTTCCTCGGGACCCACGATCTTAGCGATGTCGACGGAACTTCCAGATTGTCCCTTGATCGAGGGCAGGAAAATGATGCCGCCGACTTCGGCCTCTTTCTCAAAGTCGGTACCGACGCCGCGTATCAGGGTCGGATCATTGATAGGGTCTGGCATGTAGATAAGACCTTTCGCGGCCTTAGCCTTATCTTGGGCGCGGCCGACAGGAACGGAGCCGGTCTGACGGGAGCCCCAGCCAATAAAACCGTGGACTGACTTTTCGGCAATCAAGAGGCCGACACGCCGGTTCGCCTCCTGTTTCAGAGTCCGCTGGAGGACTAGGCCATCGACAAATTGGTTGGCATGAGGGGCGGCGACGAACAGGATAGGGCCGCTTCTCGGCACGCGCCAGGCGCCTCGGGGATGGACTTCGCGGAAGAAGAGATCGACGAGAATAGAGAAGGTATGAAGGAAGGCATCGTACTTCCACGAGGTCATGGGATACAGCTCCTTCTGGGGCTTTGGTTTCTGAGTGTTGGAGGAGGGCGGCACGCCGTCGCCGGCCTTCTGGAGCTCGGCCATGCTTGGAGGGGTGATATCGGACACAGTCGAGGCACGGGGAAGAGGGGAAGGAAGGTGTTGCGTCGTAGAGCGCTCAGTCGATCAATCCATCTATCGGGCCTATACCGTCTTGCGCGATCTTTTCGCGTGGTCGTGCGCGGGCGCTCGTAGGCTCTGCGCTCGAGATATGCTTCGTCCTTATGTGGGAGTCAACACGTGCGGGGGGATGTGACGACGCGGCGATGCGCAGCGAAGGACACAAAAAAGAAGCAATAGTGGTGGGGTGTAGTATGGGATACCCGGCTGGCTGGGATGAGAGCTCTCAATCTTTGGTGTAAGAGAGGGAAAAATGACTTGGTGGCGTCATAAATTTGGGGGGGGGGAAGGACAAGAGTCGTCGAGTCGATGGACCAATACGAAGTAAATACCAGGTACGCCCTCTAGAAATTTCTTCGCGTAAGTTACGTATATAAGTCGGCTAGGCCGGGCAAGTCCAGGCAGGCGGCGGCCGTGGCGTATGATCGCTTAGGCATTGGGGACCTATAAAATTAAGCATCGATACCAGGTTAGGTACCTACCTACTTAGGCAGACACATATCTATACATCCTTCTGCGTTGGCGAGTGCCCGTAGACAAATGTAGCGTTCAGGTATCCCGAGTCTAGGTACTTCGTATATCCATCGTGCGTGTTGGCATGTGTGTTACTCTCGACCCACTCGCTCGCTGCTTGGCTGTTGTCCTTTTTTTTCATGTGAAACCACCTCTTGGCGAAGCTGTCTCTTAACACGCATCCGAGGTACACTACTAAAACCACCAACCGTATGGGTTCATACCATACGATCGATCCCTAGCACACCGGCAGCATACCTATTTGCATTACTTCGTACCTTAGTGTACTAGCAGAACAGTCTTATTAGGTACGTACGTACTACATGTGAATTAGTGTGCTCGCAGGAATTATTCGTCTGTTGTCTAGACCTATGTACGCAGGAACAAATAAAGATGGTGCCATTTCATTAAGTTCCTGGTGCTATCTGGGGTAGTACCTGACCATTGATTCCGTGATCCGAGGCATCCATGTACGACGTATCCATCCATACATATTTGTCAAATGGTGAGCAGTAGTGGCGTAGTGTACTCGTCCAGGCTTCCATCTACCTACAGTCCAGCCAGCTCGTCGACACACGAGAGTGCAGGCCTAGCCTGAACACATATGTCGTAATAGAATAGACGGGCACACATTGTACAATGCTGATGACGGCCCTGCGAAGACGGAACAGCCTGTTGATTCGTTCGTCTATTGCCTTGCCTTGCCAAGTCTACCCGAGTGGGCGACTCACTATCCTCACTTCCCAGCCTTCCCCTTCCCCTTGCGCCGTTTCTTGTCTTCGGGTAACGCCACGCTTCCCTCCTGGGCCTCCCCTTCCTCCAGCTGTCCCTCGGCCTCCATCTGCTTCAGCTTCTCCTGTCCGGAGATGAACATGGTCAAGTCGTGGTTCTGGTCCTTGAGGTCCGCGTTCTCGAGCTTCAGCGCCTCCTGCAGCTTGGCGAGGCTCTCGACCTCCTTGTTGACGTGTTCGATGCGCTTCATCAAGCCCTCGGACACCTTCTTCTCCTCCTGAAGGCTTTTGCCCAGGTTCCGAGCTAGCTCCGTCGACTTCGCCGCGCGTGTGCGCTCGCGCGCCAGGTCCTTCTCCAGCGCCGGGATGACCTCGGTCCTCATTTTCTGCTGTTCTGCCCTGACTTCTCCTAGCTCTCTCTGCGCATCCGAGGCCTGAGCCGCGGCCCTCTCGGCTTCCGCCGATGCCTTTGACGCCTTGTCGACGGCCTTCGACAGCATCTCCTCAAAATAGAGCCGCTGGCTTTCCAATTGGCTTGTCAGAAGGTGCGTATACTCTATACCGATATTCTCCAATTTTGCCCTCGGTACCACGTCTTCACTCGGATTCCCACCCCCCATGTCGTGTCGCCCTGGGAGATCAACTAGTTTGCCGTCGCCTTTATTCCTAATCAAGCGATGAACCCATATGTCGCCTGCGTAGTCCCATACATGCTGGGTAGAGAGTTCGAGTGAGAAGGTGTGCGCCGTGTTGATCCAATGCTCTTTGGCATGTCCGCCTTTGTATCTGCCGCATCCCACATTGCCGCAGACGAGGCAGATCCAAAGGTCCTCGGTGCAGTCGCATACGGAGCAGAGATTAGAGGCGTTCGAGCCGAAAGGCTGCGTCGCAGGTTTATCTACATCGTACAGCGTTGAAGACGTAGTGCTTGGCGATAGATAGAGACCCGCCATGTTATTCGTCATGCTCGTATGTCGACATATAGGGCAGCCGGCGCCCTTCCATTTTTGGAGGCACGAACAATGGAAAACGTGTTGGCAGAGGATTGTGAGCAACCCCGTAGTGTCATCCATCCGCTCCAGACAAACAGGGCAGCTGGGGATTTCGATGAGTTCGGGCGTCGGCGGTGGGAACGGCTTCAGCGAGCTATATTCAGACATGGCAGACGGTATGAACGGATCATGGCTGAGATCTGGGATACTGGCACTTGGTTCCAGCGGCGTATCGAAGGTGATAGCTCTAATAAATACAACCGTGCAGGTCTCGGGCTGTTGGACGGTCAGTGTCACCGCTTTAGTCATGGGGGTGTAGACGCCGGCCATACCTCTATATGGTTGAAGACCCGACCATCGAACTCTTGCTGGAAGAACTGGGCTTTCTTGCTATCGCGAAACTTCATGAGGACCAGATACCTGTTCATTCGGCCCGTCATGACCATGCGAACATGGCTAATTTGTTCCCTCCACTTGTCCCCTATGAAACCGAGAAAATCGCTCGGGGCGAGATAGCTGGGAACAGCCGGGATGCATATGGTCGTGCAGTCAAGGTGAGCCTGGGAGTTCTCCCCTTGGGGTTCTTCTTGGGGCGGGATACGGAGCTCGGGGGTCTCATCCCTTTCGCGGTATAGATGCACAATGCCCCAGCCAATATTTGTGTTTTTGGCTGTGGCAAGCGGAAGATACATGGCCTTCGTGGCTCTGCCCGCAGAGCCCATCGACGGGCCGACAGTGGCGGCCGCGGTAGAAGCCATGTCCTGCCTAGCGTCGCGGTCGCTTGTGTAGCCGTCGATGTCGATGCTCTCCACGCTGACCTGCGCAAACCTCCAGTCCTTCGCAGCGATCTGGGGTGTCAGGGCAGCGGACGGCTGCGGCGGCGGAAGATGCACTGTTCGATGTCGCTGCTGCGCGGCGCTCAGGATAACGATATTGCGCTCGTCGTGGATCTCGGTCGGCCTCAGCGCGCCACAGTCGATGACACTGTTATCGGCGCTTGGAGGGGGCGGCGTCGACAGGGGTTCGCGAGGTTGCGTTTGCGGTTTCTGCGGACGGTCGCGAGGCAAGGTCGAGGGATCTCGGAGGTGCGACGGAAGCCTGTCGAAGATGCTCGAATGCTTGGTGGGGAGCCAAATGGTAACGTCCCGAGAATCCCAACTCTTCTCCTCGATCCCAGCATACGATAGGGGAGTGCGGTAGAGCTCGAACTTCAGGTGATAGAAGTACGAAGGCATACCTTAGCCTAGGCAAGGTGACGTTTGCTGTGCTTCAGGTTGGATGCAAATACGAGGCCGAACACGACTCCCAGGACGAGCTGAAGAAGAGGCTTAGTAGGGGCGGCGTGGCGATATTCATGTTAAGGAGGTAACAAGAACATGTCAAGATGGTGTGGTCTCTGGAGAGTTTTCGCACACCGAGACCACATGGTCATCTGAACAAAGATGGTTGATGTTGTGTTGTACGTGGCTACGTGGATGATACAGAGCTGAGATTAGGTTTTGTCAGGTTAGGAATTCGTTCGTGAATTGACCCTCGGTGTTAGTTGATAAGTCATTATTGGCGGGGCTACCGGGAGCCTGGAGGTACCTACCTACAGTCGCAATAACCGTCCCATTCCGGCTGCCTACGAACATTGAGACCAGCAGACCCCGCTGATCGCGAGTCATTCTTTCACTACGTAAATTCACTGGTAAACGAGGCGGTTATAGTGCAGCGATTATGACTATATTCATTGACTAGGACGGAATTTTGTTCCGTTTCCTAATAATTTGCGAGGCCGGCTACAGCCGGAAGATTCCTATGAAACACAACCCATCGGCCCTGACCATCACAGAGCCGCATCCAGTAACGCCATACCATGTCGTGCGGGTATCGTAATCATCATCTGAGCAGCTGCCACTACTGGCCGCCACGAAGACGGAGCACGAGATGCAGCGTCGACTCCTTCTGGATGTTGTAATCGCTCAGGGTGCGACCATCTTCTAATTGCTTGCCAGCGAAGATGAGACGCTGCTGGTCTGGGGGAATACCCTCCTTATCCTGAATCTTGCTCTTCACGTTGTCAATGGTATCTGACGACTCGACCTCGAGGGTGATGGTCTTCCCCGTCAAGGTCTTTACGAAGATCTGCATACCACCACGCAGACGAAGCACCAAGTGCAGCGTAGACTCCTTCTGAATGTTGTAGTCGCTCAGAGTGCGACCGTCCTCTAGCTGCTTACCAGCAAAGATAAGTCGCTGTTGGTCTGGGGGAATGCCTTCCTTGTCCTGGATCTTGCTCTTGACGTTGTCAATAGTATCCGAAGACTCAACCTCCAGGGTAATGGTTTTCCCTGTGAGAGTCTTGACGAAAATCTGCATACCACCACGGAGACGAAGGACTAGGTGGAGGGTAGACTCTTTCTGAATGTTGTAGTCGCTAAGTGTCCGGCCATCCTCAAGCTGCTTACCAGCAAAGATCAGACGTTGCTGGTCGGGAGGGATGCCTTCCTTGTCCTGGATTTTCGACTTGACGTTGTCGATGGTGTCCGAAGATTCCACCTCCAGGGTGATCGTCTTGCCGGTCAGAGTCTTGACGACTATTACCATGTTAGCGTTGTATCGGTTGTAGAGATGCTCTGGATGAACTTACAGATCTGCATGCCACCACGCAGACGGAGGACGAGATGGAGGGTGCTCTCCTTCTGGATGTTGTAGTCGGACAGGGTCCGGCCATCCTCAAGCTGTTTACCGGCGAAAATCAATCGCTGTTGGTCCGGGGGGATGCCTTCCTTGTCCTGAATCTTCGACTTGACGTTGTCGATAGTGTCGGAAGATTCCACCTCCAGGGTGATGGTCTTGCCGGTGAGGGTCTTAACGAAGATCTGCATGATGACGGCGGTGTGATCGATGTGAGAACGTGTAAATGATGACAAGAGTGTTGTTAGGCTGGAGGCTGAAGAGTGGGTGATGAGTGTTGAGAGAGTAGGTGGGAGAAGAAGATGAAGGAGGGAAGAAGGTTACAGGTGAAGGGAACTGGTAGATATAGGTACCGTAGGTTGCCCGTGGAACAGAGAGAGTGCCTGACCTGCGCAATGGAGGGGAGGCGCAGTAGGTTGAGGAGTGGGGCAGTGAGCTACCAATCACGGCCAAGGAAACCTAGAGTGATTCATCAGCCCTCAGTGAATGCTCTGGGGCCCGCGACTACCTAGCAGGGATGCTTTGGGCGGGGGGGCGCTATCAGAGGTAGCGCTAAAGACAGATAGCACAGCGGGGGAAGCTGCGAGAAGGGGCTGGACTCTCCTAGAGTCCTGAGTGGCAACACAGTGTTGGTACCTACATGTACCGAGGTAGGTAATCTACATGAGAACAATAGGACGAAAGGTAAGTACGAAATACATACTTACATAAACGTAGAAATGAGCCTAGATCAATACTGATGGCACAGTTGACTTTTGATGCTTTTTCTTTTCTTCTCTTTTGGTTATTCAAATACACCTTCGCTTTTAGATATTGTGTCATTACTAAAACGCCGAGTACGGACGAAGTACCGAGCACCGAAATGACTGGCGGTGGATGCTGTGTCAACAGACGTCATGTGGTTTGCAAGTGGAGCCTTCCCGATAACGCCGACCCACACAGGTAGTGTAGTTACATAGGTACCTGCTGATAGCCTAATAGGGTACTCAACTTGCCAACTCGTCGAAATGCCCTTTGCTCAAGCTGAGACGAGACTTCGACTATCTGGTTATACCTATTCTTCAGTAAGCTATGTTTGACACGGACGTCTTCTGATGCTGTCAAGGCAAATGGTGTCCGGTTAATATTACCTATTCACTCAGCAACTCTAGTTGCATCGTCAATACCTCGTTACACTAGGCTGGTTTACCCATCGCTATGCCTGACCGCTGATCTGTCAACCGGATCAACCTAGACTATTCCTGTTCCTGAAACGAGATTTGTCTTCAAAGCTGCGCCATGGTCTACCTATCTATCTGTAAGAGCTAGATAGCCGTCGTCTCCCTTTTCCGTGTCCTGGTGGTTATTGTCTGCCTAGCGGATCAGTATTATCCCTTAGCTCGGTCTAGTCCCGCTTCTCCCCATTGTAGGCCAATGCTACGGAACCTATCCTATCATTCACAAAGTCCCGGGCCAATGGACGCAACTACCGGTATGATCATTCAAACGAAGACCTAAGGAAATACAAAACAGTATCGAGAAATAAACAATAAGCTTAGTACCTTCTGATGTTCAAATGTAGTTTGTGCATACTAAACAGGCTCGACAGGTAGCAGCTTTGAACACCATTCACACCTAATCCGGCATTGAATCTGACTAACCTGACTGACTTGTCAGACCCGCCCGCTAGGATGACGGGAACCGGATTGAGGTGGTTTCTGTGCATCCTCTTTGTTGTGCCCTTACGTCATGTCGGTTTTCCAGCATTTAGAGCGAAATAGCGAAGGCAACTTAGCGCCGGTCGAGTTCTATTTAAACTCTCCCCAAAAGGTAAGGTAAATAAATATATAGAGATATTGGACATACCTAGTGTAATAGGCATAGGTATTGTATGCGAGGTATATACCGGGCTTTCGAACTTTGGCACTTGGCTGTGTTACTCTTGGGCACATAGGGAGTGATTTTTTCAAGTAGTGTACGGAATTCGCAAAATGATGACATCTTCGGAGCTAGCCAACTTATGGCTCCCGTGCTCGCACCTGGGCAATTTTACTTCGCGAAATCGGTCTCAAGATAGCCTGTCTCCACGGGATGCGGCAATCAGTCGTCTGCTTGGCTAGGTACCCGTATAAGCAGCCGCCCCGCATGCGCAAGCAGCCAGGCGCTTCGGGAAATGGCAGCTGAGGCTATATACAGGTAACATCAACAAGCAGGGCCCAAACCACAGCTCGCTCAGGTTGAACCTGGGAATACCTCAGAATACCTCAGGTAATCGCAGTCTCTCCCAGTTACGTTGCATCCCTCCTACCCACCCAGGTGGATGGATGACCAAAAGGATTCATTATTATTAGTATGACACAGCATGAAGTCAAGAAGAAGCTGCTCCGGGCAAATCGATCCGATCTCGAAACCACAAGATGCGTCCCAGAAAAAACGGCAAGAATCAGATCTCGCATGATCAGCACCCCTGAGATCACACGTACTGGATACACACATACATACTACCTACATATACTTACCCACCAAAGTACGTATTCACTTAACCAAGCGGTCAGAGACGCCGGGGACACCATCCATCAGACGATTCCCTCTACACCGACATTGTGCGTGGGTAATGTAGGAACCCGAAGTCTGGCCAACGTGGACGGTAATGGTAATGCTCAGTTTAACAGGAAGGAAGGGTAGCTCCTCGCTAGCTATGTCGAACGAAACGGTCCACAGACGCTCACTCGTCCGTCCATGGGCTGGGCCATCGGCCATCGACAGACAGACGGTCGGGAGATCGGAGATCGGCACACGAAGCACGATACCGTGTAGGTACACTATACCGCAGGTGAGAATGAGATCGTTGCAGAACATTGCGATCGGTACCTACCCGTCCATCTACGTCTCGCCTACATACTATCTACCATACTACGGCAACACGGGACCCGGCGGGGGGGGATCAAACATGACAGTCCAGCGCGGTAAATTCGACAACAGGAGTACGACCTACCGATCCGATCCGACCCACGCGCCTCCAAGTTCCCAGTAGGTAGGTCCTCGAGAGGCCCAACCAACTACCTCCTATATCTATCTATCCAGCCTTATCAGAGCTCGCCATACATAACGAGACCCCAGGGATGAGTCCAACGCCAGCACGGTGGCACCGAAGAAGGAAAAAAAAACCGTTAAAGAGTAAGGTAAGGGGGGGGCGACATGATATGATTTAGCACGCCACCCTACCTACCCGTAACGGGGTCTATACTGAAGAGGTAGCCAGTGATGCTACGGGTAGGGTAGCATCCAATCAAACCCTCCTCGGTTTTTCTCCTTTTTCGAGAGGGAAAGACGTAGTCATTGGAACTTTCGACAGTCAGGCTTCAAGACTGATTTCCGTGCAGATGGTGGGTTGCAGTATCTCACCCGTGCACCTCGAGACTTTCTCATAAGCCCGCGGGATTCATCTGCAGAAAAACGACCATTGCATATGTGAACAGGTGGCACAAGGGCGCATGAAATCACAGCATGTCTTTGGCTAACCATGTATTTCGATTATATTTCACTGTATGTAGATGTAGATCGTGTCTGTCGTGGACGCTGAATTGATTAGAAAAATAAGGTATCAGTTAGAGAACAGCTCTCTGCCACGCCACCCAGATCACCAATTGCCCCCCCACCCCCTGTTCATCAGTCCAGCCGTACTTCCTCAAGGCTGTCAAGACCAGCCTTGTGCTGCCAGCCAAAAAAAAAAACCCTGCGCAGGCTGTTTTAATCTATGCATTTTAGAACGCTTCCACTTGCATATGTTTATCATCCCATAAGAATGGTCGAATCATAAACCATAAACGCGTCGTAACAAAAACTTCATTTTTTTCGCGCTTGCGCGTTGTGTAATCAAAAAATTCAATGTAAATTCCGGTTCATACAATCGTTGAATAGGCCGTCAAAGTCGTCGTAAATTCGGGGAAACATGGCGTTCATCTCGCTTGTATTCGTGAATGACGTGGGCGTAAAACCGTAATGGCCAATGGTGGCCAGTTGGGAGACGAAAAGTGCAAGGCTGAAAAGGGAGGTAGGTTGAATCGACAGGTAGTATGGTTGTCATCATGGAATGATCATGTCCACATAAAACGCCATCGCTAAATGTATCGAGCAATTTGCACATACGGAAAGTAGTAACGAAAAAGACATAGGAAAGGAGACTTGAGCGCGAGAATCTCGATCAGGTGCTTAACAGCCTCAGTTAGATTTGATGACCAACTTGGAGAGGAATTTGTTCGCCAACGAGTCGAAGTCGTATCTATCGAACTTCGATGTGTGCCTTGATCGAAGATAGGATTCTAATCATATCATTGTCAGCTGGTGAAGGCTTCTTAGAGTCTCGTACACATACCATGCTTCAAGACGTGCTGTCGCACTTCTGTCATCGCTTCACACACTGCAGGATTGTTGTTCAGTACGTGACCGTGACGCTGAGTGTCCCAATCGATCAATGCGGGGAGCTTCTGGGAGATGGCATGGAAAAGGCCGGTGATGACACCGACGGGGGTCGACTCCATGTCAGAGCAGAATTTCTCGACCGCCACCGGGTCAGGAACGCGGTAATGGCAATCGAATTGCATCTCCTCCCAGACTGCCAAAAGGATACAAGCAAGCATGAAGATGGTGGGCCAGTTCTTGAGGCGGTCACCACTATACACGCTGGAGTATAGAGCGGAGAGCTCCTCCAGGATTTCCTTCTGCAACTCGCGCCACATGTCCGCCATAGCGCACTTGATTTGGAAGTTGATCATCACAGGGGCGACATATTTGCCGTAATACTTGGAGTCCTCGTCGTCGATTTGACCCTCCATGGACTGCTCAGCGCCTTGCTGTTCGACCAGTGTGATATGAAGGGTCAAATTATAGGCCAAGACAAGCTTCAGAGCCTTGCGAATAACTGGGGTCTTCTCCTTGTTGTAAAATCGGTACGCAGTCTTGAACATTTCCGTGAGAAATGGGGTCCCTTCAAAATGGTCATCAATAAAGTTTTCGAAGCCAGTTTCGATGTGCTTATCGAGATACTCGGCGAGCGCTTCCATGTTGATCCCTCCTTCGCCTACATCGAGCCTCTCCGTCTTCAGCTCAAACTCGATCGGCTCCTGATCAATCTGGTACGACTCTACCCAGTCAACCTGAAAACAGTTTTCGTCGGCCACGTATACCTCGCGAACCATGACAGGCAGACAGAAGCCGTAACCGTGGGTAATCCACATCAATGTTTCTTTCTGAGCAAAGCCCTTGACATTGTAGACAGAAACACCACGGACGAGATGTCGCTCATAGTCGGCTTTCCAGTCCTTCATGAAATACCCAATGTCTTTGATGTCGATGCGGGTACACGGAACCTGCCATAGACGAGCGTGCGACGGTTGGCAGCCACCACAGGGCTCCCCCTTATCGCAAGTTTTCTTCAGAAACTTGCATCGGAGACAAGCTCGCAACTTCCTAATCTCACTGGCCTGCTTACGTTGCTCTGGGAGCAGCGGACCCTTTCTACGGCCAACCTTTTTCTCTACTGTGCCGTCCTTCTTTCCATTCGAGGTCCGGCGAATGACCGACTTCGTCGATTTGGCTATGGGGCTCTTCTTTGGGCCTGAGTTCCTGCGTGCAGCAGTGTTGTGAGGTGGTGACGCTACGCCAGAACCACTAGCATGGGCAGGGCGTGTTGAACTCGTCGCTGCTTTGATCGGCACAGGGGCAACAACCGCAGCGGGGCTGATGATCTCATGCGAGTGTGCAGTCTCACCGTGAAAGCAATTTCGATGGTTAGAGGGGTCCGAGTATGTATCAGACTCGGGTGAGTATGGTGAATAGGTGAATGGGACATCCTCGTAGCTGCTACTGAAATCGACGGGTTGGCGAGCCCCATCTGAATGGGAGGCGTCGGAGTTTGTACGCAAGTGCAGTGTCTGGCTGGGGTTGAATATCGCATCGGGATTCTGGGCTGAAGCCTGTGCCTGCTGGTAGGTTTCGTAATTTTGATACATCTCAACCTGAGACCAGCCATTATCGCTTGATCCTGGCAGTGACAAAACCTCTAGGTACGTGCCAGTTGGTGATTGACTGCCCATGCTGTTGGGAAACCTGGGGAGGCCATTCGCCGGAAATTGCAGCGACGTCCCGAAATCTTGCCAGTTCCCCATACTCATCCCCCCATCCCATGACTGCTGCATCGCACGGCCGTCTTCTATGGGCGATACGTTACTGAAACTCTGATCCATGGCAAGTCCGGACTCCAAGGCCGCCTGGGTTACCGCTGGCAGATACTCGATGGCATGGGCCTGGAAGCCCGGGCCAAATGCGTAGGGTATCAGACCACTGTCGTGAATGAAGTGTGAGAGATCCTGTACTGGCGGCTGCTGTTGCTGGTGCTGAACTAGGGTCCAGTCCGTGAGAACGCCCGTAGAAGAGGGGCCGGGCTGCGTGACAGCACCTTGATAAGGGGACTGCTGCAGGGGGCTCGAGGTCACTTGCGTGGGCGACTGTGTCTGCGAGTGCGGATGTAAGTGCGAGTGCTGCGAGTGAGGAGACTCGCCGGGCGAGGAAACGTTGGAAACAGTGCTCGACGTGGTGTTCGGGCCCGTAGCAGCGGCGTTTGGGGCAGCCATATCGAGGCCCATGGCCCAGGAATTGGGATGCCGCGAAGGAGGCATGGCAGCGGCCAATATGGCGGGATTGGTGGCCCGGGAGGTGGTGGTGTATGGATAGCGGCCCCGGTGGTCAAATGAAGTCGTCATGTCCAGCAGCGCATCTCCCCCCGCGGCATTGAATTCGAGGGTCATTGTCGACAGTCAGGAGGCGAGGAAAGGGAACAATGAGTGGGAGACTGGAGGAGAACGCCGCTAGTATTATGAGGATGGTAGAGGGGACACCGCTCTTTCGTTGAGATCCCGCTCGACGTTGAGGCAGGAGAAGGGGAGGAGATGTGTGGAGGAGGTGAGATCGTGTAGCGGCAGTCGAGTGAGATCGAGGGCAGGACGGGAGCCTTGGGGGGGGATGAAGGGCTTGCCCGGCGGGCGATGGAGTAGCCAGCAAAGGCCGTCCGTTGTGCGAGGAGAGACGAGGAGAGACGGGAAACTGGCGGTGAGAAGCGCATTTGCTGGCGTCGCAGTCCCACCTGCAAGCTGCATGTCGCTGCAGGGCTCCTGGAATCCACCCAATCGACGCCCTCGGCGCGGCCCACTCTGCCACCCACTCCGGCCAGCACCTGTCCACTAACGTCGCCGTCATGGGGCTGGGCAAGACAGCAGGGTGGTGCAGGCAAGGGCCCCCCGGTCGCGATTTGCGGAGGTGGTTGGCAAGACCCGTACAGCCTGGGCCAATCAGACGCCGCTGTTGCTCCTAGGAGTGCCACCTGCCAGCGTCCCGGACGAGGCCGTAGCCGCGCCGATAGAGCCTAGTCAGCCACCGGGCACTGTGTGCGGTACTTGAGTGTCAGAGACAGATAGGCCAATCAGCGACAGGCTTCAGCCGAAAACACGCGATGCAAGTGTTCTTGCGCGCGCCTCAGTGCCTGCCTACCTCTCTACCTTTCACGACACTACTGTACAGGCAAAGTAGGGGGCGTTCCTACGCTACACTTACCTAGGTACATGGATCCATTAGGTAAAGTATGTGGTTAACCATGGATGTATGTAGGTAGAGACCTACATCCCAGGCCCTTGCCTATCTAAACTTATCGATTGGCGGGACTGCCCGTGCTTATGGAGTTTTACACGACCTACCTAACCCTTCTTCCCCACACGGTCAAGTAAGTTATCGACCCTTTTTCTTTGTAGTTCAGGTTGCAGATTGGACTAAAGGATTACCCAGGTAGGCATACGTGTAGATAGGGGCCAGGGCCACCTCAACGTTTCGTGCTCCCGCAATCGAGTACCTACCTAACTTGTAACCATTCATACGCACGAAACCAGAAAGAAGAGTTAGACGAAGATTAAGCGGGCCTGTCAGGGGCGGCTCTTGTTCAACTTCGGCTGGATACGACATCCCCGGCTCCAGACCCATTAGTATGAGGGAAGATGGGGCGATCAAAGGGTCGCATTTGGATCTGGCGGCTTCATAGTGCATTGCACTACCTACGGGGATAGTACGCTATAGGCCGCCTCTCCAATCACAAACCGTGTAAAAGGATTCTATACTCCTTAGTATGTCACCGGAAAATTTTGAGCATTATTTGGCATGATCTGCACTCATCGCACGACAGAAAGATTTCGGGAGTGGAATAATAGCTCGTCTCAGTGTCTCATTAGTCCAGAGGTACTAACGCAACATACATAAGGTATGCATTGTCGAGGTAGGTAGTATACCATATGATATCGTATAGTGTAGGTAAGCAAGGCTCTTGAAAACGGCAACTGGAGGAGCACCGGACAATCCTTTACACCCCGGATACCCTGAATAGGTAAGGCGTCGAAACCAAAGAAGCCAAGGAGATGTGTAAACGGCTCCAAGGTTCCTCAGCAGTGCCTGGCGACGGAATCCATACTGTGCACGACGATCCTACCACCCATCTGCCAGTCAGCATCCTAAAGTCCTGGTTGGAGTTACTTCCTGAATGAAATGCAAGAGATGGCGAAATGGTGTGATAGGAGCACTTATAAGAGTACGCCATGGACAATCAGTATGATCATTGGCTCCAACTGGGGTTTCTTCGCCATGTCACGTCACGTTTGTTTGTCTCTCATATACCTAACCTAAGTTGTTGCCAATCCTGCGCTTCAATATAAATGATCTCAGCCGCACACATCTGGTCACAATATCCATTGTCTCAAATCGACTCATTTCGAGCATATTCATCCACATACCCGGTAGAATGACTGCAGAGATGGTTAGCATAAACATCCATCAACTTAATACACGAGGTGGTCGGCTTGTCTTGGAGTTTTGTCATGGAGACTGAACTGGCTTAATACTCTAGGCCTCAAACGAAGCTAGCCGGGGTAGAGGAGAGGCAAAGTCCACGGAACGGATGATGAGCCATCTTTCTAACTGAACTCCTCCTGAACCATGGCGCCTCAGTCATGCATAGGTACACATGTGTAACTCTCGAGCAGGATCAGCGTCATAACAATATAGTAATCATAGCATCTTGAACTATTCTTTACATATTCGGCGTTGTACATACTGGATTTCAAGCAACATCCTTGTCTCGAATCTTTCCATTAGCTAAGCCGTCTGTGAACTAGGTAGCCGTACTACCTATTAGGATCGGTATCTCGGGATATTGTACAGATCCGGCTACTATGCGGGCTTTGCCACGGCAGCAGCGAGGCCATGAATGTAGCTATTTCAATAGACCTACGTGAAACCCCACTTGACGATATTCCTCAAACATATACAGTGTATGGTGAACAGTGTTATTTTAATGATACTGTATCGATAGAGGCCGGTTTCGGTTTGGTGACCTGCTTCCGTAAACAGCCTCTATAAAGAGTTAAGGACAAAATTACCCGTGCGGCTTTAACACCAGTCTATGCACTGTCAACTCCTCATGCTAACATGATTGACATTCCACTCTTCATTCAACCAACTGCATATTCTTGTACGGGATGTACAAGCAGATATGGATTCTTCCTGATCATTTTGTTTCTGAACCAATTTATCTGTTCCGAGGTGCCCAGCCTGTTAGTGCTGGAAAACCCCGCATTATGAGGCGAAGCTAGGTATACCTCTGGCTACGTCTTAGTTAGGTACCTCGACCAAGTGAGGATTATCTGTGTACACATATATACTTATAGTCAGAACTGAGTGGCAGTCTTTCCAGTAGAGCAAGCAAGTACCTACAATATAGCTTTATATTACATCCATGTACAAGTACAGCCATGTATTAGGACCTAAGTTGCCTCTACCTTTATGTTCATGATGCCGAGGCAAGCGATGTTAAGGAGGTGCCACGTAACTCAAAATGGTCTGCAACCGGTGACATACACTTAATCAACTGATTGACTATGTGTAGAAACCTCCCCGACCCATCTGTAGGTAGCTTAACAAACACCAGCCGCGAGTATCAGTCAATCGAGGATCACGTTTCAGTCCTCCTTTTATGCTCTTATTATATACACAGACAGCTTTAGTATCATAGACCGTAAGGTAGTACACTGCTTCGAATAAGCTGTATTATAGAAATTGTATTGTTATTGTTACCTATTTCGTCAGATAGACATAGTTCTGTCTTATACTTCGTAATACCAACGGGTACCTCGGGTACTGTAGGCGGATGAATATAGGAGCTGTTGTGCAGATAGAAGGGGTATATCAACTTGGAAGGTACCATTGCCAAAGTACCCCTTAGGTAAGGTATGTGGGCTGCCCACTTTTATCTCTCTGTATGTCAAATCTGGTAGGTTAGATCTCTATTAGTGCTTAATTTTTGACTGTCTACGAATAGGTAGTTGTACGTGTATGAAAACAGCGATGCGAATTTCATGCGTCACACTTTCATTTGCTTCAGCGAAGTACGAGGCGTTGATATTTTGTCTTAGAAAACGCTGGCTTATAGCTTCTAGGTATACCTGGTACGTGTAGGTTAATAAGTATCTCTCTAAGAGGTACCGTAGCGGGCCGGGGGGGGTATACAAAACTATCTCCAACATTCTTTTGAAAAATCAAAATTATTTTCAGGTACAAGCCTTCTAACTGGGTGGCAGTATAGCAATGGTTGTATATAACCATAATTTTGGTACTTTAAAAGTATTGTGCCTTAAAAGACATGTCACTTAAAAGAGAGTACATTTTTCAAAATAATTCTGAGGAATGTTACCTTTAAAAGAATTGTCACCTTTAAAAGAATTGTACGCTCAAAAGAATCGTCGCTTAAAAGAACTGTATGCTCAAAAGAACTGTACGCTCAAAAGAATCGCTACTAGAGTGTTGGGAAAAAGGGGGGGGGGTAGGTACCTAGGTACCAGGGTAGGTAGGGTAGGTAGGGTAGGTAGGGTACTGTAGGGTGGTAGGTAGGGTAGGTAGGGTACTGTAGGGTAGGTAGGGGAGGTAGGGTACTGTAGGGTAGGTAGGGTACTGTAGGGTAGGTTAGCGAATTGATTGTACAGACCAACCTTCTGAATGGTAGGGTAGTAGGTGTACTTGTACGTACACCCACCCACACCTGTATTTACTAGTATATCTACAGCTTCGTAATTTGCAAGGTTGGTCCCTGCAATCAATTGACCAACACTACTACCACCACCACTACCACCTAGATTTTCGAGGGGACTGGTGCGATCGCTTCGCCGTTCGAGACTTTAGCGGAACGTTTTACGGCCTTAGCAAAATATCGTATAAAATAAGTAGCCAAAAGAATTAAGTGCTGTAAAAGAATTGGTGCTGTTAAAAGAATTGTCTGTTAAAAGAATTAGTGCTGTTAAAAGAATTGGTGCCGTTAAAAGAATTGGTGCCGTTAAAAGAATTGTCCGTTAAAAAAATCGGTCCCGTTAAAAGAATCGGTGCTGTTAAAAGAATTAGCCGCTTAATAAACTGGTATATATAATAACTTCTGCTGCTAAAACATAGTTTTACTATAATTATAGGTCTGTAAGTATTGTATACCTATATATATAGTAAAAAATACTATAGTAGGAATGCTGCATAATTTTCTAACATAGTTTTTTCTGTACACAAGTATCTTATATGTACCTCACGGTGTTCTTTGTAAACAGGGTCCCTACAATCATTTTGTAAAACCCCCCCGGCCCGCTACGGTACCGAGTATATAGGCATACTTCGTAGGTATCTGGTAGATAGCAATACCTGTCCGAGAATTTCCAGTAAAAGAGGTTTTGCCGGGGCTTTGCCGGCTTCTCCGGGCAACCGCCGCGGAAAGAGGGTAGGTACTACGAACAACAACGTGCTTCCAGTCTTGACAAACAACGTAAACGCGAGGAAGTCGAGAGGGAGCCGTCTAAAGAATAGGTACTAGTACCAGTATTCGCCAGCCTTAAACCCAGGTCCTTATCAGTGCCAGCACCCGGCTCCGGCAAAACCCACAAAGACGTCATCTCTCGTTGGCCGCTCTTTGCGCCGGAACCCTCATTCCAACCGCATGCATCTAGTCGAGATATCATACCTAGTACACTACACCCGTGCTCATCTCCACTCGTGCCTTTCATGCCAATAAAAACGAATCTAGCTCGAGCCCGACAGAGAACCTCGGTGCACAAGAGGCGCAACAACTCGACAAATTACGCCCCGGTGCCCCGTGAGGACAACGGAATGGCTGACCCTTCTCCGTCTCAGGCATCGCACCAGGCGCCTCGAATCCCGGAGCTCTTCACTAGCCAGCCGCCCATTAAGGACTCGGAAAGCACCGAGACGTCAGTCAAACAGGATGCTGTGCAGAGCAATTGTATGGCCGACCTCAACAATGCTCTGCATCCGGTGCGTGTCAACCGCCATGGGGTGCCGTCTCTGGCCCGGCAGCGTCATATCAGATTCTTAGAGAGCTACTTGGGAAATCTTCCCACCGCATTTAAATCGCTAGACGCCAGTCGGCCGTGGATATTCTACTGGTGCTTGAACAGCCTGGCTCTCTTAGGGGCCGACGTTTCCAAATACCGCGATGGCCTTGTAGCCACGGCGCGCTCCATGCAAAACGAGAGTGGTGGCTTTGGGGGAGGCTTCGGTCAAAAGTCTCACCTGGCGACCACATATGCAACCGTGCTAGCCCTGGCCATTGTTGGTGGGGAGTCTGCATATGAAGTCATCGACCGGCGGGCGATGTGGAAATGGCTATGCTCCCTGAAGCAGCCGGATGGCGGGTTTCGGGTGACGCTTGGAGGGGAGACCGACGTCAGGCAAGTCCTGCTGCTGCCCCGATCAGGTGTAGACTGTCTGACCGTGAAGATAGGGGTGCGTATTGTGCTGCTGTCATAATTACAATACTAAAACTACCCCTTGACCTACCATACGACTCCTCATCTCACGCACCCGGGCGGCCAAATCTATTTACTGGCTTAGCAGACTACATACGCCGCTGTAAGCTATGCTGAGAGCAAGCCTATTGAGATTATCTGGGAATACGTGCTAACTTTGCAGGTCAAACTTTTGAGGGCGGCATTTCGGCAATGCCAGGCGCTGAAGCCCATGGCGGATACACATTCTGTGCCTTAGGGTGCCTGGCAATCCTTGATGCTCCACATCGCATCTTCCCTAGGTTTGTTCCCTCTACCCTCCACCCACTCAGGGAAGCCGGCATTTCTAGTATGTCGTTTGACACTCACATTTAAAACTAGATATCTTAATATGCCACGCCTTATCTCTTGGCTTTCATCGCGTCAATATGCCCCCGAGGGTGGTCTTAGTGGACGTACCAATAAACTAGTTGACGGCTGCTATAGCCACTGGGTCGGGGGATGCTGGCCCCTGATAGAAGCTGTCTTTCACGGAACAGAAATTACGGGTAACATCAGTTCTCACACTTCGGATCTCAACAATTTATACTCGCGCGAAGGGCTCGTTCGTTTCATCCTCACATGTGCGCAAGACAAATCACAACGAGGCGGCATGAGGGACAAGCCATACCAGTAAGTTTGATACATCGCCCCTTTACAATTTGGAGTGGAGACTCAAATCGTCAATACAGATCATCGGATGCATATCACACTTGTTATGTACTCAGTGGTCTTTCCTCGGCACAGCATGTTACCCGCGTTCTATCTTCGAATGGGGATGGAATGACGCCCTGGACATATGAGGTTCTTCCTTACCTTGATAAAGCACAGGTGTATAACGAAGAGGATAGAGTCAATCCAATTGATCCCGTTTACGTTATACCTGAGAGAGAACGCAAGGACATCATGTCATACTTCTCCTCCAAACCGGGATTCTGAAAAGTAGTGGCCCGCCCACGGCCGCATAATAGGCCATACATAACAACGCGCCAAGCCAGTATAAAAAAACTCGGTCGGTCCGTGCTCGCCTGCAAGCATTCACTGGACTCAGGATCGAAGCAAACCAAGCAGGATTTTTACATATTTAGTCCCAAAGGGGGCTAGATTCTGCCGCATTTCTCGCCGTAGAACATATATCTTTCGACAGAGACCCCTTCAGCCAGATAGGTGCGTCCAAGAGGGCATTCTGGATGTAATCAAATCCATTAGCAGGCTTGTGCATTTGTCAACAAAATAACTCTGCATCTATACATCAAGGGCAGCACACCACAACAATCAGGATCATGATTCATCCCTCTAGTTCCAAGAAGGCTCACCGTGCCTCCTTGACGACCAGTCCAGTCTCTATATATAATTCTGAGTTGATATGTCGATTTGCTCGAGTTTTACATATAGTCGCCAACAGCAGTTGCTCGCCCAACTCGAGTGAACTGATTCTTCCATTCAGTACCCCTGGCCTTCGTCCATTTATCTTCTCCACATATCGTGTTGTTGCACAGCATAGTCCATCCTCTCCTCTAGCAGTTGGTTGCGAAGCACTGCAGACCTGCGGGGCAACAGGTTACTCAAGGAGAGTGTGCTCACCTTGATCAGTCTAGGATCCGAACCACATTTTCATGGGTCCCCATGTGGACGGCAAGATGCAGTTGTTGTCAAGCATAGAAATTTGGAACCTACCTTCCAGAGCTTTGATGCCGTAGAGTTTGAAGCCGAGCCAGTCGTCTCTGTTCAAGAAAGGGGATTTCTAGCAACTTCCAGTACATGATGTCGGCTTCTGTACGCTATAATTTATCTCACAGCGAAGAACCAGCGTTAGTAGCATCAGGAGCACATTACCCTCTTCGACGTGGCGGTCTCCATTGGGGGCCGCATGACGGCGGCCGCAGTTCTTTCTAGAAAGAAGAATAGCCTACTGATGTAAAAGGAATGGCTGAGGAGTGGTATTGGCCCGCCCCCGTTGGTCGCATGTAGCTCTCCGCGTACGATTCGAGTCAGCTGCGGTACGACAAGATCACGATCAAAGACTCGCAAGTATCTTGAAGCTTTAATAGGCAACAAGAAGATAGCCCTCAAGAGCGCGACCCGAGTCCGGCAGAGGAGATTATTATATTCATGTATTGGCGTATGGACTAGGCGAATTATCGCCTGTTCCATGCCAGCAGACGTTCGAGCGAGGGCATGAGACATGGCCAGACCTGACAAGCCGTACTAGTCACACGAATGAGTACAAGACAAGGACCACCTTGTTTGCTACCACTGTTATCTATCACCTACCTCAAAGATAATACCTAATCTTCTCGGACCGTACATGAGCATGTAGCCAATATGCACGAGGATCCATGCACAACATCATTGCCTTACTAGTCGGGGGACAGCGTGTGCCATGTTAGGACATGTGGCATCAAACGTTTAGCCACCGTTCAGTTTGCCTCCGTATAGGCCGTATAGCGCGTATGGTGCAGCCAAGGAGAGTCCCGACCGCTCATCCATTGCCAGCTAATAAACGAGCGGTGATGATATCATGGTTCGCCTCGGCAAAATCCCAGCAGATCGGGCACGCTGGCTAACTGGTGACTGGTTACTGGTGACTGGACGACTGAACGACTGACGACGATAACAGACGGGCACGTTGCATTCCGGCAAGAAGGCGAGGACGTTTCCAGTACGTCGTATGGAAGTATAACACAAGTATACATACATCTCTATCTACCTCACTCGCACTCGAGCAATGCCACCCTGGCATGTGGGATCTCGGCCGCAAAAGGGGCCATGGAAGCCAGTTACAGAAGAAGAGTCAGGGACTTCGTCCCTAACAGCAGCCCGACCCACCGGTATAATATAATCCGTCGACCAGTCCGAGAGGCCCAAGATCAGTGGCCGCATAATAACAAGGCCGTCCGTAGCGCAGCGGCCTCGGTGTTTCTTGTTGCGTATGTCTCAAAATCCATTTTCGACCATCCGTGTATCGCTGTTCGGACCGCTAGCTGCTTGCCTACCAAACTATACACATACACCGTCGCACTACGTAGCACGTGAGGAAAGGAGTCGGGAGTGCCTAATGGTAAGAGGGGGGCGTTCATGTGTTTGCTGTAAGTAAGTCAAGCTGATCTGTGCCATACGCGCCGAGATGATGGATCGATCATTTCCCTCGCAGCACCATCATGCAGTCATAGTCGCTTTCAGAATTCATATCCATATCACAGCTGCATCCATGAGTCTAGAAAGACAAGAGAAGAGGACATCATCTAGCGCGGCCTCGGCCCTTGTCTTCGTTGTATCATGCTCATGATATGAGACTTAAGGGGGTTGCTTCAGCCATTATATGATGATAGTTAGCTAATGATATACGGCAAGGTTGTTTAACAACAGTAACAGACGGCTTCCAAATCCCCCCTCTTCCTCCTCCTCTTCTTCGTCTTGGATCTAGTAGTATAAGGATCACACGGGCGCCGTCTCTGTTCGTGAGACTTATCAAGCTTTGTTTATTACTCGAGTTGAGGCTACGCGAAGGGAGGCAAGTAGGAGAGGCCTTCAAAGCTTGGAACAATGTACTTGACAATGTACCCGAGGGCCTTGGCTGTACCAAGTACTTAAGCTACCCAGCCCCGTAGTACCAATGTACTTGGTAGTGGGTACGTCCAGGGTACTAAAACTTTCAAGATCGGACGCTCCATATGCAGGGTAGTCCACTTTTTTTCTTCCTGAAAATCAATCCTAACGACCTCTTAGACTTCATGCCTTTTTTCTACATGTCAGTTCTGCTGTGACTAGATGCAGCCTTCTGCCTCTCATCTCCTCTTCGTAGGTCTTTATTCCCTTGGGAAGCACGGGCCAAAGCTGACCCGACCAGACCCTTCTCGTTCCAATTGTTGCGTCCTGTACCTAAAGTACCTAAGTGCCGTATGAGGGGCGTCACCAATTGATCTCTAGGGCTGTATCTGCACGTAGCTAGGTTCGGTATGTACACATAACATGCTGTGCACGTATATCATCTACTGTCAATAACAGCAACAGTAACAATAACAACAATAGCAATGTCCAAAAACAACGGTCGCAGCCGAGGCCGTAGCCGCAACTGCGACCGCGACAGGAGTAATAGCAGCAATAACAACAATAGGTAACAATAGCAGTAGCAGCAGCATAGTAGTAGTAACAACAATAGCCACAACAACAACAACAATAACAACCGCGGCAGCAATCTGGACAGTAACGGCAGCATCACTAGCCCGCTATGGGTGAGCGGAGAGAAGCTAAAAGCCGAGAGACTGAGAGAGGCGATTCCTATGGCTCTGTTCGTAATGATCAAAAGCCACAATACCTTACCTACATACACTTACTTACATGCTACATACTGTATCTAATGACAATCTCACAGAGAGAGGTAGGTATATGAACATGTCGCGCCGCCGCGGCCACCCTCGGCATCTTGCCCCGTTCGATGGCAGCAAATGCGACAGCGTCCTCGTCGTTTTTCGGTCAATGTTCTCGTCATCATGAAGGCGGCTAATTCGCCCATGTGCTACTGGTGGTGCTGGTGGTGCAGGCCTGTTCGCGTCGCAGGTTGCCGCCGGTAGCAGGTACCTCTGGCCGGGCGGGTTGCGCCACTCGAGGCCGGTACTCGTACACCGTCCAGACTCGGGCCCATCGTGATTTAATATCCAGCGGCGATGCCAACTCATCATTGCATGAGGTGTTAAGCGTCTGGTCTCTGGCTAGTGGCCTCGCCGTTCTGCACCACGCTCGCCGCCCATTGGCCAATTGCCCATGAGACCTTCTAGTGGCTCCTGTCGGTCTCCCAGGGTTCCAGTTCTCTCCCAATAGCCGTCTGGGCCATCGACCAGGTTGACCAGGTTTGGATGGGGACCGGGGTCGCCCAGTGCTGGCCCCTCCAGTGTGTTCATGCACCTCATTTCTGTTCACCGACTGTAGGAGGCATTCGACCTGGGCTTAACTCGACTTGACTTGACTTAACCTCACTTGACCTCGAATCGACGACTCAGACTAGGTAGGTAGATTCCTGTTCCCGGGGTTCGATGGGTTGCGAAACCCGCGACCTGCTTAGGTACCTAAGTCAGTCAGTCATACCGCATCCTATTCTGGATGCATTCTGTTTGGCTGATGGACCGTAAGCAGTAAGCGCGAGACAACCCGAATCGGCAAAAAAATTATTCATCCAAAAAAAAAAAAAAGAACTAAAAAAACTTTAGGTATGTGACATACGAGACCCCGAAAAAACAAGGGAGCAAAGATAAAGATAAAGACCATTATGAATGAAGTCCTTTTCCTTCCAACGCCCGTATGCATACTACCTGCCTCCTCAGGCGGAGTATGTTGCCGCACACGGCCAGAAGTACGGCCGCCACACGCTCGCTCGATGACCCTCTCTCTCTCTCATGGTTCAGAGGTGGCCAGTCGAGGTACTGTCTGTGTTGTTGCACGTATTGAGCGTGAGATCGCGCCGCGTACTGCGTCACCGCACATTACATGATGAAACCTGATGACCCGGCCATCGTTCTGTCTCTGCTCTCGCAGCATTTTAGCTGATATCACCAATGTTTTGATTTGTCTGCTTGCCTCGTCTGCTTACGCCGGCCGAATGACAGTACGTGAGCCGATACCTACTTAGACGCAAATCGCTCACTCCTTTCGCGGCCCACTACCGATATATACCAGGTACGTCTAGTTGCGGTCGTCTCCTGCGAACCAATGCCGTTTATATCTCAGATCGGATTGGCTCGGCCGTCCACACTAACGGACTCGGGATAATATAGAAGTGAAAATTCGGGATAGCCACTTCTTCTCGCGCCTGTTCGAACCGGGTGCTCTTAGCTCCCTACGGCGACCCTGCAATGTACAAGGACCTACATGGACCTTACAGAATTAGGTGCACATAGTGAACATGCGGTCGCCGTCGCAATGACAGATGAACCTGCATGTCCAGTGCTGTAGCTAGCTCAGTACCGTTAGTGCCGCCGCCGTTGGGTAAGTCTGGTATTTTGACGGTTTCGATCGGTTTTCCCTCTCCACTTAGTCAATAAGCTTGTCCCTCCAGTTTACTTGGTTGCTTCGCATTAGTCGCCATCAAAACCGCCCGGACACGATTAAGCGTCTCTGCTTGTCCATGTACCTCCAGGACACGAACCAGGCACATCCCTCTTGTCGGTTCTCAGGGCATCCAGACGGTGAGACGTGACTGGCCGCCGGCCTGGTGGATCCCCCCATACTACATACATAACATACCCTACTACTACGGTACATGCTACTACAGCTACCTAGACGAATGTTGATGATTTTCGGCCGGCCGGTACACAATATCACTAGGTATTTTATTTTATTTGTTTTTTTTATTTCATTTTTCCTCCAGTCCCGCCGGGGACGTGTTTTGGCCGCAGGACGGTTCCAGTGCCCTTTTTGCCACTCCACTTTGCCCCCCTTTGCATACCTCAAGCGTCTCCTTTACCCAGCCGTCCTCCCCTCTCGCTCCCCCCCCCCCGGTGCGCGTCTGACAGGGTTGGGACATAACTCGAACGGAGACGGCGGTACTACATGATGCTAAGAGGATCTATTAGACTTATCTAAGTAAGAGAGATGATCGACTCTAGGGATGCACACCCCATGTGTAGTGGGGAGACGCCTAGTCTTTGGACCTTTTATCAAATGGCAACGACTCGCGCCAACACATCAAGATGGGGTCACACTCTTGAGAGCCGCATCACTGCTGCGTCCATGGAACCTTACCCCCTTCCAAACACGTTCCTATTTTGTCTGATTGCCTTTGTTCCGTCTCGATATCCCTGCCCCGCACCGACAGCTCATTCTGCAATAAAGCACACATGTCTCGCCGTCGATGGCTCGTCTTTCTGCACCGCAGCCCTGAATACGTAGCATAACCTCCTCCTTCAACACCACCGCATCACACCTTCGTCTCGTAGTACAGAGTCGTCCATCTTTGCTCCCCGGCGCCTTACCTTTCTAGACGGTCTCATCCTTCGTTGCCCACTTCCCCGCGGTTGGGCTCGACTGCATACTCCAGGCGTGTCCAAACAAACCACCTTCTATACCGCGTCTCTTCCCGCAGCACTGTCACCCCCCTGGGATTACTCGCATTCGTCCGGCTTCCGTTGGTGTGTGGGGATCTCCTACCTAATCTCGAGAATACGTTCTTTTCGGGTCGATACGGGAAGAGCCCTGAACACCGGTCAGCAACCATGTCCGGCTATTACATGCAGTATCTGGAGAGTAAGTTCCTTCGCTTGACCTTGCTTGCAACGGTCGTGTTTTCCATATGACGTCTCAATTGTCCGTGGCCAAGGCGATGTCGTTATGGTGGGGCCAGAGGGACGGCATTTCGTCGTCTTACACACGTGAGCGGGCAGGCCCCTGCGTTGCCGGCACGTGCAGCTTGCCATCGTGTTTCTGCTGTAACGGACTGGGTGATTTGCCTTACCTGCTTGCTACCTTGCAACAATTGCGCCAGCCCACGTTTTCTGCAAGGGCGCGAGCTGGATTCTGCGGCAGCTTTTGCGCCAGGGCGTTCGCCGTTGGGCTGTCATACATATATGTTGTTACCGTTGATCTCCCTCGCGTCGCTAGGGCTGCATTCTTCATGCGCCGATCGAGCTTGGTATCGAATGGAGGGTTTTCTGGGATTCGTAACTGACTGGGTATCCGATAGGTCTGTGCCGACGTCGTGGGTGGCAGGATCCTTCGTACGAGTGTTACAGAGACCCGAGTGGCTACACATGCCTGGTTCTGGTAAACGGCCGCGAGTACCAGACAGATCTCGCGTACGAATCAAACTCACTGGCTCAGGAAAACGCAGCCATGAGAGCCTTCATGGTGTGCCGGAACTTCTCCGTCAATGGAGGCATGCTTGCCCGGAACGGTATTGTCCAGGGTCTCCCAGCCGATGATTCCGGCAGGCGAAAGAAGTCCCGCCATGCTTCCACCAGTCATGCCCAAGGCCAAAATCACCGGGACAGCCACCGGGATAGCCGCCGGGAAAGCCACCGAGAGAGCCGTCATGGCCATAGGTCCGAACACTCAAGCAGCAGTTCAACCGTGTCCTTCGAGTGAGGGAGATGTAAATTCTTACTCCAACGAGCCGATAATCCCTTTTGGTCTCACTGCCGGTAATTTTTTTTGCCATGAGCCAGCCGATTAAACCGGGGAGCGGGAGGCGGTGGGTAAGAGCAAGGAACACGGAGGCGAGGCGTCAGATTTTTTGATATATACACGTGGTGAAGCTTCACAGCTTATCCCTCAGGCATATCCCGCGAAATACCCCATTCAGCATAGCCCGACGGGAGAGACGGACACAAAACTTTTGCATAAAATAACGACGAATCACGACCTTACGACCTAAATCGATGATGTTACGACTGCTTCGAGATGAAACTTCCACAAGACCTTCTTTTCGTTATTTTTTTTCTCCCTCATTCCCACACCGGGAAATCCTCGGATCTCGGCCTTACATTCCGCTTTGCTTTCCCCGGATTTTTGGTGCCAATAACAAATAGCCCCATGGAAGCCCCGGGAACCAGGCCGGTTCGGGAGAGGATGGATTGCTCTAGAATTTATGATTTCCAAAGCGCCCGATTGGCAACCCGTCGAAGGAGTTCCCCCCCAACTTTATTCAATCCCTGGTCATACAGCGGAGTCCACTTTGCGGTCGTCGGGATGACCCCGCACGTGATACGCGCCGCCCTCGGCGTTTTTCTTCATGGATACACTAGATTTTGGCCAGACTCGGCCGGAGGGAGGAGACGTTGTGATTAGAGCCGGTCACTTATCTTCCTCGTCACCCACGCTTTTTCCATCGCATCATTTTCAGGATTGTTCTCAGTCTTGCTGGCGACTCGTCTTACCCTTTTTCGTGGGAGGGAGGGGGAAAGAGAAAGAAAGGGAGACAGGGGGGCGTGGATGAGATTTACCGCGGAGCCACGAATACAAAAAAGAGAAAGAAAGAGCCACGGCCGGAAAGCCGGGAGACTGCATTGACGAAGAAAAGACAGGTCGTTTTCGAGAGCGCGGGAGAGGAGCATAGTTAAGGCTGACGGACATTCGTGGCTTTGGATGCCAGTTCGCCTTTCGTTTTTTTTCTCTCTTTCTTTCATTCTCAGGCGTCTTTTATAAAGAGCTGCCCTCAAGGGTAGAATAACGACCATGATAATGACGACGATGACGAGGTTACGACCACACGGTTTTAAACAGTTAAAAATATAGGGTAGTGATGCTGAAACAAACAAGAAGTATACATGTCTCTCTTCACAGAGCTCTTCTCTCCATCTGATGACCTTGTATGCACAATGCGAGTGCCAGTCGAGAAAACAAGCAGTAGGCCGACAGACGGAGAAACAGACAGGCAAACAGACAGACATATTAACAACGAAGTGATTGGGGTTGCCGTCTGCTTTTCTACTTATACTGCCCGGGAGTGGAGAAAGAAACAGCTGTTCCGGGGGACCACCTGGAACTAAGAGCTGGGTTGGCCCTCGCGATCTATCCCATGTAGGTACATATACACATGACGGGCGAGTGGTGTGGGTGGTGCCATTCCGACGGGTTCTGGGGTTCTTGGTGCCTGGCGCAGCGGGTGTGACAGACCACGCATGCCTGCATTTCACCACCCATCCATCCATCCATCCACACACCCGCATATCTGTGCGTTATGTTATAGCGTACCCGACGGACGAGACACGCGTGTGCGTACATACTTAAGTATCCCATCCCAATCCTCCACCCATCCACACCAACGTCTCCAGGGCTCGTCAAACCCGACGAGCGAGCGAAACGGGATGCACACCCCATCCCATCCCATCCCGTACTAACGCAACGAGGCGGCCGGTACGAGAGAGAACGGAACGGTCGCTAGCTAGCTATTTCACTAAAACAATACCAGGCTGGCTGGCTGGGTACTGGGGATGGGGTCCAAAGTCGCCGGCCTCCCATCCGCCTCGAGCCGCCCGCTCTCTCCGTGTTCTCTAGGCCAGGTCTATCTATCTAGCCGCGTACCACTAGGTCCGGGAGACAGGACAGGACAGGACACGGGATATCTAAGGCAACGGATCAAATTATATATCGCGTAAAAATCAGTCCCCTGCCTCGTCTTGTATCCACCCAATCTCTCCCATTCATCGAACCGCGAGAGAAAAGGCAAGCAAGCAAGTAAGAAGGGCGGAAAGGGGGGAAGGACTTACATGGAAAGGCAAGGCTTTGCGGCCAGAGACATACCGTGATTCTCGGACTCGACTAGAGAGCCTCGATCATCTCAGACAGAACAACGTCGACTCGAAAGTTGTAGAAAGGAAAAAAAAAGGGGGGGCGAGGGGGAGGGGTTGGCCTTGAAACTTAACGCACCGCACGAATGGGCGAGCGGGTTTGCTCTTTGATGTCTGTCTGTCTGTCTCGCTTGCCCACACTCACTTCACTCTTGTTTGCCTATAGGCAAACGTCTTTTTCTTTCTTTTTTCCTCTCTCTAGTTTCTGTCTATCATCCCCGTAGCGCGGGGCCCCGAAGTGTCGGATAATCCCCACAATGCCCTTTCTTCTTCTGTTTCCTTACCTCTTTAATTTTGGTTTCTTTTTTTTTTTTTTTTTCCTGGTCACGACCTACCTGTCTTACTGCCGAGTGGTCTCAAAAGAGAGAAAATCTGGGGTCACACACGTGTACCATCTGACGATAAAAGACAATTAAAACTGTCTAGGTACTGTGTGATCTAGTCTGGGGATTTCCCCACGCTTTTTATGTTTGTTTTCTTCTTCATCTTTGCTTATTGGAACATCACACCTCATGTGACGAGAACGCGGGGTGTGTCTCGTCGTGGGGGGCGAATCAGGCCTCTCTCTTCGAGGGTGCCTAGCAGATACATTCGTAATGTCTATGGTGTCAAACTTGATGCTGATAGGCTACCTACATAAGTAAGCTAATTAATTGTCTGTTTTATCTTCAAGACGAGGGCGGACGGACAGACAAGTCGGGGGAGATGGCAGTATAAAGAGAGTTGGATACGAAGTATGTAGGTAAGATAAAAGGGGCTTGTTTCATAAGCTAGAGAATTCGTCAATAACACAAGATCGCGCACCTCAGGTAGGTACCTAGCTGCTAGGATCTGAATACCTGGTAACTTAGCTCACACTTGAGGTACGAAGCATGTCACGAGAGATGAAGACCTAGGAGGTCCCGTATGGCACCTGTAGTGTAGAAGTACATATGTAGCCCTAAGAAGGTTATGTACTTACCTAAGTACCGATGACATGTGGCACAGTATGTACAGGTGAAACGAGACGGCCCTGATGGCGTCGAATGCTCATCTTGGACTAAACCTCGTGGTGGCTAGCTAGGATAGGATTGGCCTACAGGGGCGGGGCCCCACATGAACCGGAGGAGGTGGCAGTGTCTGCCGGCTCGGGGGCAGCTGATTGGAAGGAGGGCCTGCTCAATTTCCCCTTTTGTCCACTCTCGGACGCTTTGTGGCTAGAAGCGGCACAGTGCGCCTGCACGGGCCGTCCTCGCCAGGCCAGGTAAGCTTCAGGGGCGCAGCATGGCATCGTGAAGAGGTAGTAGGGAGATGTGTCCCGCCATTCGGTGGCTTCCGCGTCCCACCTGGGCAGCTAGCGCAGTTGCGCAAGGCCGCTAACACAAACAAGGAATAGGGGCCCATGCAATTTGCCTACCCATCTGATCTCGTGTCGGTCTGGCTAACAATCAAAGGGGGGGGATACTAATCTCGATACTAATATACTGTTACAACCTCTCGTGTTCCGGTCCATCTCTTCCACTTTTACAAACTGAACCACCTACACCAACCACTCTTCCACTCCACGCAGACACCTGGCGGCGACGACTGGGTCTTCTTCCACCGCCGCCCACTACTATAATCAACTATCACTCCAGAGCTTGCGGCTTGCAGAGCTTGGATGGTCTAAGGAGTCACTTCGACCACGCGAACAGCCCAAAAGTAAGACCTCGATCTCTGCGAATCATCGCGCCGCTCGTCTGGCCACGAAGTCGCATTCAGAAACTATATCTCTTTTTGACACACCTGGGCCAGCTTAAAGTTTCATTCTTTCTGTCATTTAATCCCCCGCTTCTCGCGGCCATTCGTTTCTGCTCCTCGACACCATCGCCCTGTGCTTCGCCTGACCGCCCACGCCCGCCTTAGGCATCCATCCGCTTCGTTCGTCATAACCGGCGCGCGTCTCATCGAAAACCTGCCCCCCGTTTTACCGACTTAGTCAACCAATATTTCAACATGAAGGGTAAGCCGCCAGCAGGGACCCGTCCCTCTCCTCCCGTCACATGCATGGCCTGTTTGCTGACTGTCTCTGCGTTGCACAGCTCTTATTCTCGTCGGTGGCTTCGGCACCCGCCTGCGGCCTCTGGTACGTTCATCAGGACTCGTCCTACGTCGAACTCGATTACTCCGTCAGCTTGTGTACCCGAATCAGGAGATGTGGCTAACAACATTGTTTCTGTTACAGACCCTCACGATGCCCAAGCCGCTCGTAGAATTCGCCAACAAGCCCATGATTCTTCACCAGATCGAGGCCCTGGCCGCCGTCGGTGTTACTGACGTTGTTCTTGCTGTCAACTATCGCCCCGAGATTATGGAACGTGTCTTGAAAGAGGTCAGCATATGAAACACCCCATGCAGGGACCCTGGCTTTGGTTTGCTTTGTACCTTTTTTGCTAACTCGCAGCACGCATCAGTATGAGAGCCAACTCGGTCTCAAGATCCACTTCTCTCTCGAGCCTGAACCGCTTGGCACTGCCGGGCCCCTGAAGCTGGCCGAGGAAATACTTGCCAAGGACAACTCACCCTTCTTTGTGCTCAACTCCGACGTCACCTGCGAATTCCCTTTCAACCAGCTGGTCGAGTTTCACAAGGCGCACGGTGATGAGGGTACCATTGTTGTGACCAAGGTCGAGGAACCCTCCAAGTATGGTGTCATTGTCCACAAGCCGAATCACCCCTCCCGGATCGATCGTTTCGTGGAGAAGCCCGTCGAGTTCGTTGGCAACCGTATCAATGCCGGCCTCTATATCCTCAACCCCTCCGTCCTCCGCCGCATCGAGAAGAACCGCCCCACATCCATCGAACAAGAGACTTTCCCTGCTATCGTGCGTGATGGCCAGTTACACTCGTTCGATTTGGAAGGCTTCTGGATGGATGTCGGTCAACCCAAGGACTTCTTGACAGGTACTTGTCTTTACCTCTCTGCGCTTGCCAAGAAGAACCCCAAACTCCTTGTTTCGCCAAACGAGAGCTACGTCTACGGCGGCAACGTCATGGTCGACGAGACCGCCAAAATAGGCAAGAATTGTCGCATCGGCCCCCACGTGGTCATTGGCAAGAACTGCGTCATTGGTGATGGTGTCCGCCTCCAGCGGTGTACTCTTCTACCTGGTTCCAAGGTCAAGGATCACGCCTGGATTAAGAGCACCATTGTTGGCTGGAACAGCACCGTTGGCAAGTGGGCACGTCTCGAGAACGTGACTGTCTTGGGCGACGATGTCACCATCGGCGACGAGATCTACGTTAACGGTGGAAGCGTCCTCCCCCATAAAAGTATCAAGGCCAACGTCGACGTCCCCGCCATTATTATGTAATCGACTCGCGCTGGCGGATCCATTGTTCCCTACAGTACAGCTGCCTGGTGCTTACCTCTGGTTTGCGTTTATATTCGACACAGTTACCCGCACCTCCGTTCCACTTGATAATATCTCATGAGTTCTACTTGGTCTTGACGACAAATCTCTTCTCAAATTCTGTTCTACGCGTGGTTCCGAATAGGCGGGCGTTCTAATGCGGAAGGAATACGGGAAAAACTGGCAAAATATAACCGGTGTGGGGTGGGTTGAAGACGTTTCGACACGAGTAAAAAGCAGTGCTACCTCGGTGGTTCTATTGCAACGCGGAAAAGACGGCATGTGCTGACGGGACGTATCCTCCTTGATTCAATATCACAAAAACATGTGTCGGCCGGGTCGTAAAAGATATCATGTCTTTTCTTTCCCTGTCTACAATTCTACGAAGTCGAAGATCTGATTGCGGAATGATGTACGAGGCTGCTAGAGGTAGAGATATAGAATACCCCTGAAAGGTTAGGGGGGCGGGGTATCAGCGTGGTGCATAAAGGCCAGCATGCGTCAGGACGATCCCAATCTATAGCATTATATCGCTAGGGCCCCGCGCGATGTCCTTTCCGCCTTTTAAAAAGTGGTATTGTTAATATGTTAATAAAAAAATGAAAATCACGGAGTCATGATTCTTCTTGCACTATATATATATCCTTTGTTCCTTTTTTTTCTCCTTTTTTTCCTCCTTTTTTCTCTTTTTTTAATTTTTTTTATTTTAGCTATCTGCTTACTTACTCGTCTATGTTGTGACGTGTCCTGAAATATTAAGGGATGAGCAAGATAGGGAAGCAATTAGTATTCTCTATGGAAATTGATTCCGTTCCGTGAGGGACTAATATCTATTGGACACCCCGCGCCGAGCCGAGCCGAGCCGGCAGCTGGGAAGGAGGGAAAAAGGGGCGAAGGGAAGTCGCTTCCCGTTCGCTCACCCGCCGTCGCCTCCAGCCGTCGACGGGCCGATTAAGCAAGGGAGCGAGCTCTCGAATGCCTCGGGTTTACGGCCCTTCCCTTATCTCCTGGTTCCGGACTGTAGTTGGGGGTGTAGAACGATGAGCCATGGTATGTAAGTACAATGCTTTGCCGCGTAGAACTGGGCTGGCGTATACTTACTTAATTTAAGACGCCCTGGTTGCGAAGTCGGAGCATCAGCATTTGGCAAGCTAGCTAGCTGTACTGCTTCTTTAGCGATATGATTATTAGATCTTTTGGCTCCCGGTTCGGATTTAATAGGGGAGGGGGAGGGTCGAGGAATGATCGATCAATCAATACCTAGTTTTTTCTAGCCTGACGTGATAATTATTGTTCCGATCCCATTCGGCGCTGTGAAAACCCTGCTTTCTAACTAATCATAGAAGAGGTTAACTTACTGCTTTACGCTGTTTCTAGATTCGCCAGCAATTAGGTCCGAGGCAGCTAGCTAGCAGAGAAGGAGAAAAGGGGGGTGTTATAAAAGGCTGTTTTGACAAAGTAATTAGTAGTGGAATTTTTCCCCTAATATGCTCTCTCTGAGCGATTAATTACTTTCGGGTATCAGGAAACTGACAGAATTCTAGTGGCATTGTTGGTTTGAACACAATCGAGCGCTTTCTTTGCTAAATGTGTTTTTTTGGGGTTGCAGTGCTATTGTTAAAACTCCCAGGCAAAGCTTTCAACTTCAGCTTCAGTATCACCTCGGTTCTAGCGCTACATGGATTTTGCTAAAGCTTTAATCACGAGGAGACGAGGAGTTCGGTTCGTACATGATACCCATGGAGATGCTTAAGGGCTGGCAATGACCTGAGACTTCCATGTAATTAGTTGGAGGTCGCAGGCTCTTGAGTTACCAATATATCAATATGTACCACGTGCTACTTAAAGGAGGGCGTCGTGCAATGACACCTTTAGAGTCGTAGCTCTCAATTAAGCTTAACGATTTAGCAAAGCCATGCAATTATCAGCTATCCTTCGTCAACAGCTGCGCATCCTACGTCGTTAATTACGCATACTCAGAAAAGTGCTTGATTTGCTCGAGTCAACCCCCTGACGTGTTAAATATAATTCAGCGGCAGTGACAATGGTAGAAACATGACATGTCTATTCCGATATATACTGCTAACATTGTGGACCCAGCAATAATTTTTTCGCGGTTCAGTGACAATCTCGTCCCATCGTTAGGTAAGAAAAAGATACCGGTGTGTCCCCCCCTTTCCCCCGGGCTTCAACATTCCAACAAATCACACGCGATAATAAAAGAATGACGAAGAATCGGAAGCGACTCCCTCCACACCTCGCGTCTCAACCGCCCCGCCCCGCTCCTAATCATGGAATGGATGTATTTTTGGCTCACGAGCAACGTCTAGATAAGGGAGTTGTAGCTCTGGATGGCGAGGTCGAGGGTGTTGCCGAGAGAGTCGGCGTCGGCGCTGAGGTCGCCGGCGCGGGCCTGAGTAATGTTGATAAGAGTAATGGCGACGGTCTGTACGGACGTCTGGTTAGCAGCTGATATCTCTTTATAGATCTCTATTTTCTTTTTCTCTTCTTCTTCTTCTTTCTCTCCTGAGGGGCCACTCACGTCGACTACGCCTTCGACCTGGCGGAGCACGGCGGCGACGGGCTGGCCGATGATGGGAAGGTGGCCGAGGATACCGGCCTTGCCGATGAGGATGTTGAGCAGGATTTGGTGGGCTCGGACGAACTGGGTGAGAATTATCAGCTGAAAAAGTTCTCACAGGGG
The DNA here is from genome assembly GCA_022578495.1 of Nemania sp. NC0429. Lineage (NCBI taxonomy): Eukaryota > Fungi > Ascomycota > Sordariomycetes > Xylariales > Xylariaceae > Nemania > Nemania sp. NC0429. Next base: position 190,578 of record MU392166.1, on the reverse strand, counting down.
AAAAAGAAAAAAAGGGGGAGGGGGCGGCGGAGAAGGATAGGGAGATAGAGGGAGATTAAGCGTCCGAACTCACTGCGCGGAAGGCATTGAAGACCAGATCGGCGTCGGCGCCGCGGGCGCTGAGATCCCGGGCGTGCTCCATCTCGCCCCTCTTCTGGATCGGCTGGGTTCCGGGAAACAGGGCGATGAGCGTAGTCGTAGTGCTGATGATGTCGGTGAGCCCGGAAACGATCTGAGGATACGGGCCCTGGCCGAGGGGGAACAGGAGGGCGTTGACAAGGGTGATGCTCTGGGCGGGGCCTTGAAGTGCGGTCGACTTCTGGGTGAGCGTGTTGAGGCCGTCGGCGATCTGCTGAGGGGTCAGGCCGGCCATGGCAGCGGAGGCCATGGCGATTCCGGAGAAGATCTTGGTGAAGAGCATGGTGAGAGTTGGGGGATCTTTGTGACTGGGTTGTCAAGATTGAACTGTGAGGCGAAGGCGGAGGAGAGTGTTGCGAGCTTGCTGTGGAAAATCTGGGAACTGTTGGTTGATGGTGAGGAGAGAAAGTCGGGAGTTAAGTCGAGAGATCTGGAGGTTTATATACACCTTCTTTCACGTCCCATGAGATATCGATTCTTCTCTTGATCCAGTGGCCCGCTTTCAGTCGCCGAATACCTCGAATAGCTTAGGATGATACTAAGAACAACAAGCTGTTAGCCGCGAAGGGACACAGAAATCGATACTGGTCTCAGCTCAATCCTCTACTCAGTACTTCAATAGTGAGGGCAAGCTAATGCGCGGAATGAGAAATAACAAAGAAGACGGCGATATAACGAGACAGCATGAGGTAATACAGGAGAGGCGAGAGTGAGGTAGCGAGGGAGGCTGAAGATGAAGTAGGCATGCCTTACGTGAAGAGCTGCATAGCGCTTCTACGAAACCTCATGAAGATAGTCTCCTATTCCGCCATTGACGTCTTGAGTTCCGCTGCTACTCTACATCATACCGCTACGCTTCTATTACTACGGGCAGGAGAGAGCTGCCCATTCCGCTGCGTTCGCCGTCTAATTTTGTGGAAATCAAACTATCATAGACCCAGGCACGCCGCCAACCTCAACCATCTAAACTATCGATAATTAGACATTGAGCACTGACACGCTCTATACCTACTGTGTAGTTTTAGAGTCGTTAGTATATCTGTAGCATCATGCATCTTCATATCGATATAGGTATGCTACCCTTAGGGTCGCCGAGGAAACTCAACAGCATCTGAACTACATCGCTAGCATAATCGCCGTGAACACAAGTCCTGGACTTGCTCAGGCCGCGGCTTGATAGTGCGCTACTTTATGGTCACCTGAATTATCTACCCCGTAGCGATGTGCTGATATAGCGTACATGCGCCGTCGATCCCGTAGCGTAGCGTAAGTGCAATGGTATCGACGAGAGTTAACACTGCCGAATCTGGCGGGAGATCTCCCGCGCGACTTATCGTGACGTGAAGGCTTATCAAATTTAAAAAAGTTGATATCGATGCTAGGGATGCCTAGTGCCTGGTGATTACCTACTTACTGATATGTTGTGCGGCGCACAATACCCTTGCCGACAGCTATGAATTTCCTGCTATTAGTTACACTACATTACCGAGCCAATAGGTCTACGTAACTTCACCAATCAGCGTCGTTGGAACCAAGGCATAGTTACTAAGTAAGCACAAGGAAAGATTTGGAAAACTGCAACCATCCGAGTACTAATAACAGGATAATGAAGGAGCAGAGTCTGCCGTAATTCCTCGGGAGAGCTATACTAAACTATCAGCTAGCTAACCTCCTCTCATGCCGGTAGTAATGCTCTAGTGTACAGCTGAGGAACACTAGTAGCTAACACTAATACTTGGTTAGTTGAGTTCAACCGGGCTCAAAGACTCGTGGGTAATTCTAATTTACCTCTTAAGTACTCACATATACTCCCAACCTTGCTCTTTATTACTGCAGAGACATTAGTCGACTTGCTATGAATGTACTAGTTCCCGAGCGATTCTAAGCTGAGGATGACAGAGCTGCATAGACCTAGTCTGGGTGTGAGAAGCTAAAACGGCGCGGACCGCGCAAATCAGCTTTCTCAGATTGAAGTCGCAGGCGTCGTATGGTGCATCCACAGATTAAGATTCGTTTCCTGACGTACGCCACCTACTTACTTCATTACTTATGTATCTACATGTGCAATTTGAAGTATGTAGGTCCAGGTATTTGTGTTCAGCTTCCTGCAGTATTATATCGGGTATTACCTCGCCTAACGTAGGTAGTGTGGGAGTTGAAGCGAGCAGCCGACACGTGCCGGGGCCAATAGGATTCGAACCTATTCCCTGTCATTCATCTGTCAACATGATCGTATATAACTAGCCCGATCCTGCAAGTCATCTTGGTCCTCGATTTGGACCAGGAGACACAGTTATACATTACATGATGAGGACAACATACTAGCCTGTACATACTTATTGGCTTACTCATTTGCAGTAGTACATGATGACGCTGCTACTAGTTTCTAGCATCGCTTCAGCTGAGATTGCTCATCTACAGGTTGACAGAATGGGTGTGAATCAATCTACCATCTTTTTCTTATGAGATCTGAGATTGCCCAGGGTGCGTAGGGCCTAGGAATGGAACATTTCGACAGAAACAACGAGTAATACACATGGACTCGGTCTTACATGAAGGCCATGTGAAAAGTCAAAATCTATTATTCCATATACCGAGACTTTGGCATAATAAGATCTTTCCGCCTAGTTGTCATCTTGACCATGGGTCGAGAAAGGCGTCAGGCGCTGGGTAATCTGATGCCATGTCTCGACACCTTCAAGTAGATTCTTAACTGCTTGGATGACTTCGTCCTCATGACCCCGGACTTGAAGTGTGCTATCCCGTTCTCGTAGGGTGATGGATCCATCTGCGACCGTGTCGAAGTCTACGGTAATGCCGAGCGGCGTACCGAGCTCGTCGTTTCTCGCGTATCTTTTACCGATCGAAGCACCCGACGAGTCTATATTGTTCGATATGCCCAGTGCCCGGAGGCGAGAGGACAACTTGCGTGTGATGGGGGCAAATTGAGCTTGTGAGGAGAGGGGCACAATGAGAACCTTTGTTGGCGCGACGGCGAGGGGTAGCGATAGGACCTAGATGCCTTTAATTAGTTGCCATCATAAGGAGGGCGGGAGAGGGGATCTTATCCACTTACAGCCCTTGCGACATCCTGTGGTCGATGCCAGTATGTCTGCTCAAGTAAGCAGTACAATATGCGACCGATGCCAAAGGAAGGCTCGATGACATTGGGAGTATATTCCCGAACGGTCTGAAGCCGGGTCGCCCTCCGAATGGTCAGCAGGTCTCGAGAAAGCTGGACGGATGTGGTGCCATCCGCTAGAGGTGTTGCGGTGTCGACGGTCACGATGCCCGCCGCATCCAGCTCTGCGGCTAACTTTTCGAGAAGCGGCTGTTCTAAGGCTTCCACGCTCGCCTGGACAACTTTGGCATCCCGCTTGAACCTCGGCCCCACGAGTTTCTTGTCCAAAGACGCCTCCCAAGCCTCCACCTTGACCGGCTCACGAAGAGGCTCCTTGACCACCAGGGGGGTGCCCGTAAACTTGGAGTGGACGGTAAGGTCATATGCGCTTCGATCGGCACAGCCGACACACTCGATCCATCCATAGCTCGTGAGAAGCTCAGCATCCCAGCAATCGCAGGCATAGTGCGCCATCTCATTGTCCAGGTGCTGCCGGAATCGCAGCTTTGAGGGGTCCACGCCAATCTTGAGGAGGAAGAGCATTATCCTCCCCAGGAAGTATCCGAGCGTTTGGTTGTCGATGGTTCTGGCCTTGACTGCTTCCTCTATGGACAGGTGACGGGGCGTAGTTTTACCAGCTAACTGAGTTTCTTTGTCGAGTAGAGGTAGCTCAAGCTGCACGACTTCATCGAAACGCTCGTGTGCCTTTTTGTCGGGGTCCACATAATGCTCAATCTCGGCCATGAGGAATTCTCGGACACGGAGGAGGCCAGACCTCGGCGAAATTTCGTTTCGGTAGGATTTGCCAATGCTCGCCGAAGCAAATGGCATCGAGCCCTGGTTGTAATCGAGGAGCTTCCGGAAATTTAAGAATTGCCCTTGGGCCGTCTCAGGGCGCAAGTACACGGGTGCGGCCGAGCTCGGGCCAACGGTAGATTTGAACATGAGATTGAAGGGGATCGGGGGCAGGACCTCGCCATTGCCGTCGGGATTCCGGATGTCGTATTTCTTGATCAACTCGCCGAGCTCTGGGCCGTCGTAGTTGTCGATCTGTAGAATAGACACAGTCAGAACCAGCCGTCTCGTGCGAAAAGGAGGGAGATGGGGTCTAGGAGAAGGTAAAACAGAGCAGCGACCTTTGCGAGAATATTGCGATATTCGGCGGCGGTGGCCTCGTCCAATTTGGGACTGTCCTTCGACGGGCCATTGATGCCACGGGTCAGGCGTGACTCGAGCACGCCCTCGACTAGGTGATCGGCTCGAAGGTACTCGCCCTGTACGGGGTCCTTGCACATCCAATCGGCGAACTTGTCGACGTGGCCGCTCGTCTTGAGGACGGAATCGGGGGTGATGACGGTGCAGTCCAGCTCCAGCATGTTCTCCTCCAGAACAAAGTGCTTGCGCCACAAGTCGACGAGGTTGGCCTGCAAGGCGCAACCGGGCGGGCCATAGTCGTAGAGGCCACGGTTGTCTCCTTGGAAGCCGGGAGCGGTTCGGTATATTTCGAAGGACTCGGTGAAGAAGAAGCGGCGCTTGATGACCGACTCGAAAAGCGAGCGATCAAAGGCGTCGCCTTTCAGCGTTGTCATGGGAGCCATGGCGACGTGGGCGACGTGACGACGTGACGATGTTGGCGACGTTTGGCGAGTTTGGCGGGGGCGGGGTGATAAAGTAGAGACGAAGGCGGGGTGGAAGAAATTGAAGACAGCTGAAGCTCAGACGCGATCTGTTCTAGTGTAGATAGGTACTTAAGGTACCTAGGTACTTACACTCCCTATGTCGTACCGATGATACCTGGTGTGAGTCACAAGTTCCATTATCGAGATACCTCCTAGGTACCCGGTCAGGTTGTTAGGGGGGTTATTAAGTTAGGTACCTAAGCCTGTGGGGGAGAGCGGAGGTGGTAGTTCCAGATTCTCATCTCACTGTCCCGAAGGCACGGAACTCAGTCACTTACTTGATAAGGCCCTCCCACGGAGCTACCAGGTACCAGATCCTCTGACTCCATTGTTTTTACATTGAATATTTCCCATTTAACATACCTTAATGTAGGTCCGATACAGGAAGACCAACATCAGCCTGTCACGTTTGACTTGAATACTTAGTCACACTCGAATCCCTTCTGTTTCTTCTCCCCCCTTTTCTAAATTCTGTACCGACCGTACACTCTCATACCGTGACAATTCTCTGGGAGAGAAAGCCTTAGGATATTCGAGGCATACCCGAGACATCGGTAGCCTGATAGAATCACAAGGCGAGAACGTAGCCGGTTTGGTCAAATGAGTGGCATATATTATATGTATCCTGAGTAGCATAATATCGCTAGCATGGCTGTGCGAGGGGACAGAGAAGCGCAGACTACGAATCCAGGACGGACCTCTCTGTTGGGGCTAACCCGCTACCTTCTGGACAATTGCCTCGTCCTTCTTCGTACTATATTCCTACCTTATCAACCAGGATCGCCTTGGCGGTATATAGGCCGCCACTGGCCACATTAAAAGCCAGGAGGACAATGATAGCACCGTGTGTGGTGACGAGGATCTTTCTCAATCATGGTCATGGTGTAAGAGAGTCCGCACGCAAACGAGGCCAGCTTGACGACTTCACCTGAGGGCCCGTCGCTGGTAACGAGAGGAGGTTGTCACCTGACGGGGTTTCAGCTTCAAATCCGACTAGGAAGCTACCTATGAACGTGGTGAAACCGGTAGTGGAATGCCCAGCAATGTTAATTGTTCTCTCGGGCTTGTGAGAGAGTGTGAACGCCTGTCTCCCCGCTTGCGCCTCGTACTCAGCCGTTCTGCTGAATGATACCGCGAGCTCGTCCTAGCTAGACGCTGATTTAATCGCGTCTCCACTGCTATTGTCAGGGAAAGGCGCCTCCCCGTCGGTGATCTTTATTGGTCAAGGTGAAGGCAACCGCGCCAATCCACAATAACAGGTCGAAAAGGAGATACTAAGCATTCCGACTGCTTCAAAGATATCGAAGATGATCGGAATGTAAGCTTTGGTGTCGAGGAGGCGGAGAGCGGTGTTTGTTAGGGATGCCAGAGCACCTAGGGGCGGGCATTGGGCATAATTATTCATAATTCTAGACGAGTATTTATCACGAAGTGTAGCGTCGATTTTTCGAATATCGCGAACGCTGCGTCTGGATTGGCCGGGGCCCACGTACGCGATAGCATACCCTAGGCCCTGATAATCAGAGAAATCGACCGACGTGTCAGTGAAGGTTTCGGAGCCAGCTAAATATTGAGCTAGTTATGCGGAACCAGACGGGACGGGACGGGACGGGCTCTCTATATTCAGGTAATGTAACAGAAACACATCATCAAGAAAAGCGAAAGAACGCGCAGAATACTCCTGTAGGCATCTGCAGCAAATTCACGGCTCATAGGTATGCCATAACGTCTTCGGAAGACGGAATTGAGTAATAAATCTCGAGTGACGGTATCTAGCCAATACACACATCAGGATATACGGACCTCCCTATGGCCATACCATGCAGTCTTCTATCTATCTACTCCTCACAGCCGAAACCCGCTCCTTGAATGTGGCCCGGACCTCCGTAGTTATCTGCCAGTTACTGTAGATATATCATATAACCCTCGAAAGAATTGGGAATTAGCTAGGCCTAACTTCAAAGATCTTATCCCGGATACTGCCCGGATGAGTAAATCAAGTGAGTGAGTCGGCATATCCCCCAATTGTGACACGCTGCTGATGCAACTCGGGCCGACTGCTGCGCCGCACTACTAACTCGTTGCCTGCTTCTTAGCATAACACACCTTCAATTTCACCTTTTGGTCTCGTGATATTACTATTTAGGCATCGGTAGACTGATATGGACAGAGGCGAGAGGGCGAATAGGGAGAGGGAGGCTATTAAACCGTAACGTTGGTTTACAGCTGAGACAGTAAATTTGCTCAAGCGATTACTGATGACGGCGTTCTGTTAATAGACCTCGGCGATACTAGCACGTCAAGGAAGACTCAAATATATGGAGTAAAAGGGAGCACTGAGCGAGCAATTGAACAGATGATTAACATCTTCATATAAGTCATTATGATATAAGTAAAACTCTGTATAATACAGCAAAATGTAAAGTAAAGCTAAGCTAAGGTATATATCCATGTCTAATTATCCAAACATCGTAAAATTGCATAATTAGTGGGTTTTTTTTATACAACGTGCTCGTGCGACGGCTCGTCAGAACGCTTCTGCTGGGGTCCTCCAGCCACCCCGCCGCTGGCCGCAGTGTTGGTCTCGGACGTGTCCCCCACGTCGTCGGCAGTACCTGCCTCGCGACGGATGCGGGCCATCTCCTCGGGGGGCGGCGGCACCCACTTCTCGGACTTTCGCGGGCTGACGCGCTGTACGTACATGGTGTCGATCTCCTCGAGAGTGCGGCCCTGGCCTTCCATGCAGAAGAAGTAGACGATGAGCCCGCCCACGACGTTAGTCGCCGCGAAGACGTAGCCGTATCGGAAGTCGATGTCCTTTGTGATGAAGGGCGTGAAGAACGCGATCAGGAAGTTCCAGATCCAGTTGCTCGCAGTAGCGAGGGCCATTGCCCGGGCACGATATTTTGAGGGATAGATTTCCGCCTGTACGAAATCGAGTGTTAGAAAGTCGCCATTCATGGTAAATAAACCCCTTATTTTCGGGAGGATTCGGGGGTGGGAGCAAACGCATGATAACAAAGGATATACGTACTATTAGAGTCCAAATCATGGGGCCCCAAGTGGTAGCGAAGCCAAGGACGAAAACAGAGGCGAACACAATCAGGACAATGCCCGCCGTTGGCGTGTTGGCTGGCGTTGCGATATCTAGGAGGAAATGTCCTACGGACGCGAATATCAGGAAGCAGATGAACATCCAGACGGAGCCAACGATAAGCGACTTTCGACGACCGTAATGCTCGACCAAGTACAGACCGATAAACGTGACGCCAAAGTTGATGGTGTTGAGGATGACCTGCGTGATGAAGCTGCTGATCTGGACGGATTGGAAGACAGTCGTGCCGTAGTAGAAGAAGTAGTTGGCGCCAGTAAGTTGCTGGAACATCTGGAGGGCGACACCGAGGGCGATACGGTAACCCATGCGCGGAGCTCGGAACATCTCCACGTAGCCACCGACGAAGCTAGTCTTGACCTGCGATTCGGCACGGAACTTGCTCTCGATCTCTTCCATCTGAACGTGGATGGCCCAGTGGTTCTCCGGCGCGGCGTAGACCCTCATCAACGTTCGCCTCGCTTCGTCCACGCGTCCCTGTCGGTAGGCGAAGCGGGGTGTCTCGCTGAACAGAAGGATGCCGAGGCCTAACCCGATGGTGAAGACCCAGCCGATCCCGATCACGATGCGCCAAGATGCCGAGCTATCCGCCAGATGGTCGTAGGTCCCGAGATTGAACACGGCGGCGAGGAAGATACCAAGAGTGATGAACAGCTGGTAGGCGCAAACGAGGGCTCCACGGATCCATGGGGGCGCCGTCTCGGCCTGGTACATGGGCACGAGCAAGCTCAGCGCACCAACCCCGAGCCCGGCGACGAATCGCCCGACCACGATCTGCGCGTAGGCATGCTGGGAAGCGATCTGGATGATGAAGCCGACGGATACCACAACACACCAGATGCTCACGGAGAAGCGACGCCCGATCTTGTCCGCGATGGGCGCCGCAACCAGGGCGCCGATCAGGGTGCCAATTGACAGCAGGCCGACGATAACGCCGGAGCGGACGGGGCTAAAGGAGTACGTGATGTTGCCGGTACCATCGTCTGAGGCTTCACCGAAGCGGTGCAGGAAGTCGGGCATCTCCAGGAACCCAGATATTTGGCCAGTATCGTAGCTAGATTCGTCAGCGACAATGAGCCTCAAAAAGCGAGTGAACATGTCATGACAAGGAGTACGTACCCAAAGATCAGTCCGCCCATTGACACGAGCAGGCCCATTGCAAAGGAGCGCCCCGATACACGGGGCAAGGGAGAATAGTCGAGGTCCCTCTCCTTCTCCGTCCGGGCCTCGCGAACATTGTCGAAGGTGACGCGGTTGTTGAAGCCAAACATGTTGGCGGTATTATGTTGGTTTCACTAATGATAGTCGAGTGTTACTGGTATTGTTAACTCTAGGCAATGGCAATAAAGATGATGATGTTGGTGGTGATAATGATGATGACGATAATTGGATAATTATGGTTCTCCCCCGCACGGGAACGTGTGAGATATAGATTAATTCGCGGAGAGACACTTGCGAGGAGATGCAATTCCACGTGGTGGTGATCAGCAATGCCCCTGGGGGCGTGGCAAGGCTTTTTATCTGAGAACGGCGGGTCGAGGGGAAGCAATGGAGCAGAGATGGGGAGACGCGATCTTCTCCAGCTCGCCCCAGGTCTTGCTACGATGGTGCGATCGCCGTCATAATAGGGCCGAAAGCGTAACAGCTCGTGCCGTATAATATTTTTTTTTTCTCTTCGCGGCCCCAGTAGGACTGGAGGGTCCCTCTAGTCCTAGAAATACCGCGTCAGATGAGGTATGCTTGGGTCACTTGCAGGATTACAGGGCACTGACGTCAGTCATCTCCACAACCCGCAGATGGTGTAGTGTCGTGTAAGCCAAAGATGCCGTTTTTTTCTTGTCTCGAATAAACTGGGGCTACCTTGATTGTATTTATCGAGATCCTAGCCCCGATCCCACGTAATGGACAACATACAATGCATGTCTAGGTGAAGTCTATTTTACACATCTAACCGGGCTGCCTTACTTCACGATGTTGGCCAGAATAAGCGCCTGTGGGACATTGGAATGTCAGTGTCGACGCTACCGTGTGAATTGAATTACTACCTCACATTACCGGCGCCTTTGCGGCGGCCCGACTCATGCCAACGGAACCCCACACGACGCCGGAACCAGTAGATATCGTGCGGTCCTCCTGCAACCATGCAGACTTGGGTGCCGAGGAATCCGAAGTTTAGGTATCGCCACGGTATGTTGCACACTCACGTGCGCGGCTAGAATTTTACGACATGATCATCACCCCAGCAATGAATCCCCCGATAAAAATGTGAAGACGATCGGCACATACGTAAAACAAAAAAAATGTCTTGTGCTAATTTGGGCGTGAGAACGGGCATTTTCCAACAGCATGAGCCAATCATAGCACGTCTTTTTAGCTTGGCAGACCGGATGAGGTAGAAGAGCTCTTGGCTTCGTCATAGGTATGCGAACTAAATAAGCATATTAAGCACCCCTGTCCTTCGCTTCGCGGCACACAGTACCTACTTTAGATACCTAAGCCATATACTGTACATCTAGTTATCACGGCACTGTCACGGTGTCGCCCTCAGGCTAGGAATCCCCATTCGACGAATTCGATCATGCGCAGCCAAAAACATGATTGAAGCTGGTACTGAACACCGTTAGCTCAATATACATATGTCGGCATTTATGAACCTTATGTACACCGAGGTAAAAGTCCGACTCTAGACACCTTATGATCAAACAGCGAGGGCTCAATCGGGTCTTTTATCGAAAGCTCTGGTGAGCTACCTTGTACCTCGGATGTACTGTATGTACCTGTTGCATCTATAAATAATATGGAGAAACAGTTTCACCACTAACCTAGCTTTTTTATTCAAGCCCACACATGAGTAATGAAATAAAAATAAAATATCATCTCAACGGCTGTTGGCATTTATATTTTACATGTCCCGCGAGGCCGAGGAGAAAGGAAAATGAGGGTATTTGGTGTATACGTGGAGGCTAGATCTGTCCTCGGTGCCCATAGCTGGAACCATATCTCTCTACATCTGCGAACTGTGCGCTAATCTCTTCCAAGTTAGGTAGAGCAGATTTACCGCGTCGAACAGCCATTGCTTTAGTTTCCTACATGCACGGCTAGGCATTATCTAGATTCGAAAAATGCTTAGGCTTTCGACGACTTATTGATACTGTGTTCTAGTCTGTTCTAGCGGTTGTTACTTACTTTATTAGTGATACCCAGAACGGAGCAAGTGCGATATATTTACTAGCTCCTCAAAGTAACCGACCCTCATCGTTGGATTTGGGGTTGAAAAGCTTCTCACTGCAGTCCACATTTGGTGGTAGAAGAAAGAGGTAGGTGAGTCCTCTCAGAATTTGTGCATATTGACCAGTTCAGGAGACATTACGTTGATGCTCGTATACGGGGCTCTCCGGTCATTCAATCTACAGGCAGAAATGTGAATTCGGAAGCCCGTGAGCTATGGAGCATACGTGATACGTACGTCCTACGGCTTTTGGGTATATGTACTGTACGGGATATCAGAGGTCTATTTGATAGATTGAGGGAAAAAGAAAGAAAAAAAAGTAGACGAGAGAAAAACAATAATTTTGGCCAACGAGGGAATCGAACCCCCGCGGCCTAACGATACTGAGTAATGATATTGAGTTAAAGATGAAGGTCGCTGGTGGAATCGCTCCGGCTGCATCGCTAGGCCATACCAATTCGGCCAACAGATCAGAGAGATATCTCGGTATATATGCAGTGCTTTGCTTTCAGAGTTGCCTCCTACGGGCCCCATGGATTATGGGCATAGTTTCATTAGTCGAACTTTGTCGGAAACGCCTGGTCACAAGCTCTGTGATGTCCTGGCCAATCTCTCTCTTACTTCTACGCCTTGAATACAACCTGTCAAGCCGTCTGTTATATCGAATTCGACAGGATCTTGAACGTTGAGGTCATATGTGATTGTTCCCGTATAGTGATTTAATATATATATTAACAGCCGGTGTGACCTGTGGTGGCGTGTACGTTATGTTTACCAAGCTTACAGACACGGATAGTGGACGCTGTTGTTGAATTGCGCGTCATTTTCTTGCCAGGAGGGGACCGGTTCTTGTCTAACACTCTCCGCCTCTTGTCAATCTTTCAGTACTCTATATCTACTCTATTATTTTGCAATCTCTATCAGGATGAGAAGAGCAGTGACATGTACGTGTAATACAGTCAATTTCAGCGAACAGCCAACGCGGAACCCCTGCAGCTCCAGCTATCTTAAACCCTTTATGGCAGACAAGCCAAACCGAAGCGGCTTTTTTTCACGCGCCCTACTTCGTACTTCGTATCTCAATACCTCTACCGTATCATCATATCATCATACTAAGTTATTGGGGGCTCAATCCGACTGTTTAATGTGATGGAAAACAAAAATGAAAATCGGTTCTGCCACTTATTTCGGTAACGCAGCCCCTCGACATGATCGGCCAATCAGCTTAGCAACGGCGAGACGAGTTTCATTGCGTGGACCCTGGCAGATCAACGGAAGCCGCAAGTCCACAGCCTCTCTGCACTGCGCTCCAAGTCGCGCTGGCGGACGTTCTGCATGCCGCCGGATCGAGTTCTCCGCCCTTGTCGGATATTCGTCTGGTGAAATCGGCGCTTCCTATGCTGCGGGATACCTGAGCGCTACCGATGCGATCCGGGTGGCGTATTACGGAGGCGTCCACTCGCACTTGGCACAGGGGCCTGGTGGAAAGCGTGGCAGGATGATGGCGGTCGGCATGTCCTTGGCCCAAGCAACGACATTTTGCAGCGAGTTTGACGGGACCCTTGCCGTAGCCGCCGGCAAGCTCGGCTACCAGACAATGGTACCTTTGCCCAAATCTGACAAGTGGACACACCGTATCATTCTCATCACATGAAGCCCTGCGACACTCCGTATCTTCAGTTATGGGATAATAGCCTAGAAACGCCGTGGATAGTGTGAATGGTACTCGAGTGTCTGTGGATCGAACGGCCCCAGTCGGTCGTTTGGCAAAGCCGACCCCTTCCTTCTCGAGGGCCAGTACTGGGTCGATAACATGGCGCAAGCCGTTATCTTCAACCAGGTACTCGCGAGAGCCCCGAACGAGGACTATTTGTTATGACCCTGCCCTTGAGGAGCTTCTTTTCCCCGAAAGACGGCCATATTGGAAGCATCTATTTGCCGACGCGGATTGAGCGTGTTCGGATCAATATGATGCCCCTCAACTTGCACGCTCCTGTTCTCGCAGCAGACACCAACGTGACCTTGACGGGTGGAACTATTTTAAGAGGCCATGTAGATATCCTCGACGCGGCGGATACGCACACGGAAGTGCAGATACGCGGGGCCCGCCTGACCGCTATCGTGCAACGCCGCGACCCTTGGCCCAACGCGGGCAGGACTTGAGCAAGGGATGCTGATTAATACGGGATTCACGGGATTCGGCCCGACTACGAGACTTAGCTTTTGGCGGCAGAGTGGGCGATATACGTACGAGCAGCTCACGTGCACGGCTCCTTTCTACCTGCGCCGGCTCTGAAAGAAGATCCTGCCTCAATAACTAATCCTGGCGGGTAAGCACCGGAGACACATGATGACTTAGGTTCTTGAGAGCATCGGCTCTCCCGGATCGAGGCCGGGGAGAACCCGAACATTCGGCCCGAGATGATGCGGCAATAGGGCACAGCCAGCTATCTAACAACAACAACAACAACGATATGAACATTCTCCACGCCTTGGGGAAGAGTCTCGTCAGGATCGTGCGTGGAACTACGCCTCCTCCCGCTTATCAGTATCCGCGCATGCGTATCGTCGAATTTGGGGCTGGTACTGGTGGCATCCCACGGGCAGTCTTCTATGCCCTCGAAAATCAGTATGAATCCTACGCGTACACAGACATATGGACCGGCTTCTTCGGGAACACGCGGAACGTGTTTGCCCAGCATAGCAGCAAAACTCGCCTTTAAGACGCTCGATATAGAACGTAACACTGCGGACCAAGGATTTCCCGACGGGGCTTTCGACATGGTCATTCCTTCCAACTGTTTACACGCGACACGATGTCTAGAGGAGCCTCTGCTTCACTGTCGACGACTCCTCCAACCTGGTGGTCGCCTAGTGCTGCTAGAGATCAGAGACTTCCTCGACGCTCCCCCGATGGTTCTTGGGCGTAGACGACGGGCGAGTCTGGGCACCAACTGTGAGTGTTGACCAGTGGGATGTGCTGCTAAAAGCCAGTGAATTCTCAGGGGTTGACATAAGTTCGACGCTGTCCTTCTTATTCTGTCATCGTAGCGCAAGCTATCAACGAGACGGTACTACCCCTCCGCGAACCGCTTTCTATCGCACCAAACGTCCTTCCACCCCTGAGAGACGTCGGCATCATTTTTGTTAGTAGAGGAAGTACCAAGCTCTCAGCTTGCATCTCATATACAAGACATTTTGCGAGCTGAGCTGCCGCGCCCCCCCCGGGACAGTAACCTTGCTTTCTGGGCTCGAAAACATCCGGGTGCCCGGGAGAAAGTACGTGATCCCTTAAGCAGAAAGGTGTGGCAGACAAGAACAACTGTACCAACGCTTACGGTTGAATACGACCTGTTACACCTGGTGATTTTTTCTTTTAATGATAACAGCTAAAATAACCATCGAGACACCCTTAAGAAGCCGGGCATTACAGACTGTTACTCGAAATCTAGCCAATTCCTACCGCTCCATCGATAACCCATCACAAAGGCTGCTCTCCGCGAAGGCTAGCAAGGCCCTTGATTTAAAGGTTGGGAAAATTCGCGTTCTTGAAAGCGAAGATCGAGACTCTGGAAGCTCAGATCAGCCCTGCAATATGATCGATCCAAGGAGGCAAGTTGCACGAGTAAGTCAAGCGAGTCATACTTCGGTATCTAAGTGGCCAAGTCAGCGAGTTCTTATGAAGCAATATTCGCAATGACATGTGTACATAAATTGGAAAAAAGGGGAGAAAAGAAAAGAAAGAATATAAATAAGATCATACAAGCAACAACCTTTTCTAGTAGACATTGCCACTAGTTACCAATGTGTAACAAAACGTGCTATATCGCCCTAGAGAGAAGGTTTACTTGGTCTTATCACGTTCTTTGAAGAGTGGGTGTAGTTTACTATCGGCAGTTCAAATCTGCCATGCAAAGATATTTGGGAGATACGCATCTAGATGGAGAATGAATCTGAAATCCTTGTATAGAGAGAGAGTGATATGTACTGGGTCGGCATCTTGCACCCTTTTTTATTTTCACTTTTACAGAATTTGTCTTATTTCCATTTTTATTTAACTTGTCTTAGAAAAAGGCCTCATCAGTCTCGACCAGGCTCGACATCGAACTCCACATCAGTCCGAATGATATACTTCGCGCCCTTCTTTACACCAGTCCCCTCATGCAGCAACGCCCCCTTGGCATCGCCATGAGGGAACAGCGCCACCGACCCCATCGTGGGCCGGACGGGGTGCGCGTTCATGACGCCCTCCCTGATGCTCGGGGTGAAGAACGTGGTCTCGCCCCCCTCGAACTCGTCATTCAGATACACCAGGAACGTGAACAAGCTCGACTGCTTGGCCTCCTTGGGGGAGGCGTCGTAGACGTAGGCGCCCGTCTTGGGATCGACGCCGGACGGCGGCCAGCCGCCGTCGAAGTGGCACCGGTACTCGGCGCCGGGGACGTACCGGTAGACCCTGAAGCGGCGGTTGATGCCGCGCGCCCTGCGCCCGCCTAGGGACGGCGGGATGTGAGGGGAGACTCGCCTCCAGAGGGCGTCGTGGAAGGCCTGGTCCACGACCCAGTACACGTTGTGCGCGAGGATGCTGGAGGCCGATCCGTCGTCGCGGAGCGGACAGTCGGGGAGGAAGCCTACGGTCTCCATGGCCGCGACGATGGACATGCATTCCTGGCGGCTCAGCACATCTTTCATGAGCGATAGCCCGGGCACGGTCGGGTGCTTGTGCAGTGTCGTCTCTGGCCCGTCCTCGGCTAGCGGGACGGCGTTGTCATTGCTGAGATATAGGACCGCGGGGTGCGCGTTGGGTGGCTTGCGTTCGGCACCGGCTGTCGTCTCGAGGATTCGGAATCTGTCTTTCATATCTTCCGGGCAGCTCGCGAAAATGGTCTTGTCTAATACACCTTGCCGAATCGCAGGCCGCGGCGTTTTATCCCCGTTATCCCAGATTGGCTGTAGAGAGAGCGGTCCGGTGAGATCTGCTGGCACCTTTGAGACCTCGTCGACCGGTCCAGTGACTCTTAATACCATGTCCATCACCTTGAGTAATTCGAGCTGCGTATCGGTCCGGATATCGGGGGTCTCGCTGGACAGTCCGCTGACGACGTCGAGATCTCGTACCCATCGGCAGAGGGCGCCTAGCTTCGGTGCTTGGTTCCGGATTCGCATCTCAGCAAGTAGAACGATGGCGTCGACGTATTTGCCGTCGACAAGGGCCGCCGATACGCGAGAGGTGAGGTTCGTCTCGGCTTATTTCACTGTCAGCTGCCGAAGACCCTCTTATTGGAAAGGGCCTTGGGCGTGGTATTCTTACCAACTGTGTTCATGCCAGTGGTGCATGCTTGTTTGAATCCATACACGGCTGTGCGCAGATTTCGGCAGGCCTTGGACTTGATGAGAGCGGGATGCTGAGCTAGCGAGTCCAGAGTCTCGACGGCAATCTCTATCTCTTCTTCGGACACGACGCTGGCGAGACTCTTAGGATCCAATTGGTCTGCGCTCTTCAGTGATCCGGGCGGCGCATCTGGAGAGGGCGACAGCGGCAAGGTGACGCCGACGGCACTCTTCTTGTTGGGCAGAGTAGACTGCGCATTGCGTTGGCGCTTCCTCTTGGTCGGCATTTCGGAATTGACTTGTTTGTTGTTGTTGTTGTTGCAGGTCAAGGACAGCTGACGTCGTCTGCCTCAGGAAAGATCTTGATTATTCGAAAGGTGGGATGATCATATGATGGTGGGTGCAGATGGTGAGGCGGCGTGAGACTCAAACTCGCCATTCCCAATATGGTAAATACTATCTAAGCTCTGTACACTAGACTACCTGTGTAAGTGCGGGCTGGGGTCCGAGGTGCTAAATATTTGCCCCAGATATTCGATCCACTCTTTCTCTCCCTCCCCTGCTCTCGACAGACATCGTGCTGCTGACTGCTGAGTCCTGACCGATCACGAGCACAATATCCTGTCCCAAGAACGCCGCTGTCGCCATGCCGTCGGTTTAGAACGCGGCCAAGCTCGCATTACTCTCGACTGACTTGTGCTCATAGAATAAAGACTAGAAGGTCCAAATATGTGAACTTCTCGTGAACTCTCATCTTTCCGATAAGGTCAATCCTTCGTTAACTCGCGGTTGTCCTGTCTCAGCGATAATTTGCTTTCTGTCAGATTTGGGCTATTGGCGCCGGCGTGGCTGAAATGGTGGCTAGACAGTGGCCAAGCAAGGGGTTGGATAGGAAACTATGCGATAAAAGAAGCCCTGGCTGAGCCAGCACGACGCATACACCTACACCTTTACACATATATAACTACAAACCCATACAACAATCTATAACACAGACCCGTTCAGACCCTCTAATATAGTCCGATTAGGCCTCAGTACCCTTCAGACCTCTCAACCTGACAGATCCCACTGAACGGAGACCCAGAACGCACATCGATGACCCCCGGGGCATGCAATGCACGTAAAACCACACAAGAAGAAATCACACGTTCAATAATCTCTCAAATGCCACCCCGGAGCACCAGCTCATCAGAGCAAGCCCAGCAGGGAAGTTCGGTTGGCGGGGATTTTGTTCACGTTCCTACTAGCAATATCGTGCTTTCCCAGATACCAAAACCGAAGCTCCCATGCTATATGGTGGATGAGCAATTGCGAGGAGATCATCTCCTAGGCCGTGACGAAATACTCAGACTTCTTGATCAAGTACTACTACCACAGAGCTCAAATAGTCTAATCGATAGCCAAAGTCACTATTCCGGGTCTAGATTCGCCTCTATTCTTGGGCTGGGGGGGTATGGAAAGACTGCCGTAGCAGCCGCGTTCGCATCCTCCCGCCGCAGCAAATTCGAGGCCGTGTTTTGGATCAACGCCAGCACCATAGAGACGGTCCAGGAGGGTTACTCTGACTTGGCACGGAAGCTACATTTGGTCGCTCAAGATGAAGGTTTTGACCCAGTGTCAGCACGGGAGAGTGCCAAGGGCTGGCTTTGCAAACCCATCCAAGTCGTCAGCCAATCACAAGATATAATCACTCCGCATGAAGCACAATGGCTTCTCATACTTGACAATGCCAATGAACCAGAGATGCTGGAGGGATTTCTGCCTCCTTTAGGAGCCGGATCAGTCTTGATCACAAGTCGGCGAGCCAGGCATATGTACGAGCGAGATCTGCGGCGCCTCCAGATCAATTCTAGCGAAACGCACATTGAGGAAATAGGGCCTTTGTCTGTTGAAAAAGGAGCAGAGCTGATCAGAAACTGGACAAACCTTCACTCGGAGAGGGATTTGAATCCTTCTATCGAGATTTCGAATATCCTCGGGGCCATCCCATTAGCGCTACTCCAGTGTGCACAGCTTCTCCATGAAAGCGATATCACTTTTGGGGACTTCATTAAATGGGTACAACGTGGGAAGGAACGCCGTGATCTCATCGAGCGCCTCGAGCATGTCGATCTCTCAGCCAACTATCTCACACTACCAGCGAAAAGCAGTCTAGGGGCTAGTTGGGCAATGGGTCGCCTAAGTCCAGAAGCCAAGGCGGTTGCCGATGTGTTGAGCTTCTTAGACCCTGATAGGATTGATCAGGGTATTTTGGAGGAGCTCAGTCACATCGGTAGTGAACATGGCCTTGAAGGTTTTCCCACATGGCTCGGGCCTTTTTTTGCCGCTGAGCATCAGCTTGAATTGGGGGCATTCATTAAGCTCCGCAACTCTGAGAAGCTAGAAATTCGAATTCATCGAGGAGTACAAGACATATTTCAACTCTTCATGGAAAACCACCGTCGAAACCAGGCGCTTCGTTGTGTGTTGGCCCTCCTTATGAGGCACTATGAAAAAGACCTTTGGTCAGGTAGAAGTCACGGCATAGAGCGATGGGTTAAGTGTAACCCTCTGTTTCATCATCTCACCCGTCTCGTAGAGCTTTACGAGAGATGTTCTGCAGATAGCTGGGAGCCCAATCTCTTGTTAGCAAGACTATTATATCGCTCGTCATGGTACGTACCAGAGTTTTCGCTTCGAGCACCACAATACTTATCAGCATAAGTAACAGGCTTCAATTTGAACAAATGAATCTGAGGCCTATTCTACCGTTCCTGAATCTAGCAGAGAAAATCTGCAATGCTTTGCCTTGCGATGAGAGCCGGGAGATTCTACGCGACGTACAACACACACTGGGTGCGATCGGGACGTGGACAAATGATGTCAATATGGCTCTGACGAACACTGGAAGAGTCCTTGAATCATGGAAACGTGAATCTCAGGAGACAGGTATATATGACAGAAACATCGCCGCCGCGTATTGTCAATATGCAACCGCATTGATGATGTCCAATAATCTGATCGAAGCCGAGGAAAACCTGAGAACGGCGTTAAGCATCCTTTCTAAGCTCGAAAACAAAGAACTGGCCTCATCGCACAAGCTAATCCTAGGGTATAACCTCTGGCTTCAGGGTCGTCTCGACGATGCTGAGGCCATCTTAAAAGATGGCCTAGCGACTCGCGTGGCAGCATTTGGGGAAGACGACACGTATTCTTACAAGTTAGTTGATGTTTTCCCGGCTCTAATAGGAAGACTGTTTACTGATCAAGTGGTTCTATCCAGGACTGGAGCATATCATGCTGCCCTTGGGAATGTCGAGCTTGCCCGTGGAAACTTCTCAGAAGCGCAACGTCTCCACGAGTTCGCAAAGGGCCAATACGAGAAGACCCACGGGAAACACCACCCAGGCACTGCAGACATTTATCACATAGTGGCGAGGCATAGGGTACGAGAGGGAAACTTCGACGAAGCTCTGTAAGCATTTGCCTATTTGCTGAGATATTGTTCGCCAAATCACTGAATCGAAACTACTCTAGGGCTTTACTTGACGATGCTCTCGATATTTGGAAGATGGACGCCGATATGCATCGGCCTGAGCGAGCTAGAAGCATGTTCGTCAAAGCAAATATTTTATGTCGAACGGGTCGTGATGCAGATAAAGCTGGCGCTATGGCCAAGGATGCCGTGAGTCTGCTCAGGGAGGTAACGAGCAATTCTCACATAGATGAAGCAACGTTGACTGAGGAGGATTTTGACCGAATGGTTATGTTCTGGGCCAGATGAACTGCAGTTTGATCATTTTCTATTCCATTGTCTTGCAATTCTGATTGCGCCGTGTTTTGATTCGAAGAATGCGTTGGGTAGGCGTCTTGTGCGACTAGAAAAAGGGATGAGCAGCTAATTGAGAGAATGAAAATGGATCATCTCGGTGATGGAGAGTGATGTTGACACGTGATAACCCTTGTCTCCTAATTAGCGACTATACCTTCGTTTGCTACTGTATGTCGATGATATTGTTTGCTAGTACCACTCTGACTATAAAGAACACGGAGAAGCCGTAATTAAGGCGCTATCTCAGAAGTTCCGAATGACCGACCAAGGAGATCTTGAGTGGTTTTTAGGTATTAGAATTATTGAGGACTTGAGGACCGGTGATTCTGGCTGTCCTAACAGACCTATATAGAGATCATTGCTAAAGAGTTTAACATCGATGAGAAGGTCAACTAAACTATGAGGTGGCCCGCACCGCTACGACCCGCATGACGAGTTAGCACAGACTCTCGTGCCGAGTCCCCAATAGTGCTTTCTCTAGCATCTTTAAAGTTCTGCAGACACTCTGCAGCGCTGTTTCCTGGGAGACCAGCATCTTTATAGTTTTTCAAGATATACCTGCCAGCACTGGGTTCAAATCTTAAAAAACGCGAGCAGCAATGTAAACAAAAACATGAACACTTTTTTTTATATTTAACATTCGCTCTGGCCCTTGTAACCGTAGATTATCTTCTCCCATCTTCATCATTTTTCTATCATCCATTATTCAGTCGGACGGTGCCTAGAATTCTCTCCCCTTCTACCACAAACCAGAAGCAATTATTACAGCGCTATACCGGTACACTACCAAGAGTAGAATATTATTGACAAGTCGAGCGCTTGATCGTCTGCCTACGGTTACTTGTATATTAGTCACAGCTGGAATCTCGATACACCAGCCAACTAATCATCTTTTTGACGATCTACGCGACAGCTCCCTCGGAAATATTCTATCACATCAACAGCCCTATTTATCGCATAATGGCACGCATTACCACCGGCAGCAAACCCCAGGCCGACAGCCCTCGCGGAGCGGAGGGCAAATCGGCTCCTGACGAGACTACCAATCCAATAATAGAAAGTAAATATCACCACACCCTACTGCCGACTAACTGTGCTAAGCGAAACGAAGCCCCAAACTCGACGCCGAGCGCTTCTACGTCGGAAACCGGGGCGACTGAGGAGTATTCCAAGGTTATTACTCTCGAGGGACAGCCGTTGATAGCGGGCTCGATAGAAGACCTCCCAAATGGCGCCAATTTCATGGTGCGGCGCAATGGGGACCACCGGTTGATTCCCTACAAGAAAGACCACTTCAACGGGGTCATCCGCCGACGACAATTCATGGACGACGTCTACGACAAAGCGAAAGAGGAGGACCCCAAAAAGTTCGCCGAATATCGTCGGCGGTTTAAGAAAATTTGTCATCGGGCTCGCGACAGAGCTCCCAACCCTTACGCAAGAGATCCTTGCAGCGGGGCTATGCCTCGCCGGCGTTTGACGGACGACTTTCTCGACAAGATAAAGGCGGAAGACCCTGCCAAGTTTGCCGAATATGCTCGACGCCACAATATAAGTCGGGCTCGCGACTCAGGCCGCGTGGACAATGAGTCTGAGGCCGACGACAGCACAGATGACAGCGAGCTTGCGGATGACGAGACAGAGTCCGACGAGACAGAGTCTGATGAGACTGTCGAGAAATAGAACTGGGGCGCTATTTAAGCAGGGTGGGCGAATCACCGTTCACCATGCTTCCACAATGTCAAGATGAGGACTTTCACCAAGTCTGGAGCTGGACTACCCGAAGTGAGTCATAATTATCTTCCTCGAGGCTTTACCCACGATAGATTGTGACTTTATACTGATCAGCATCAAAGCGGAAGACGAGACGATACACTTACGACGGGCCCAAGAGCAGTATCTGCCACATGGTACAACTGCAGTACCCAAGAGGAGACCTAAGACCGAGTAGCGCCAGAGAGCTACCACTGCGACGGTATCTCCCGATGCTGAATGTCATTCCTAGCCAGAGGCCAGCAATGCACAGAGCCCAAACAGAGTCGCCGAGGCGAAGGACACGCCCGACAGCTACGGCGCATCCTGCATAACGAGCGCTACGGAGAGCTCTCCTAAGAGGGGTTTGCTACCTTATATTTGCTATAGCTGCGACAAATATGTACGATATCCTCCTAGTGTGCGCCGCACGAAGACATTCAGCAAACTCGACCGAGCCGAGATGAGATGCCTCTGATGTGTGAGTTGTTAACCCCTATTTACCCCTGTGATAATGACTAACGAGTGTACTCTCAGCAGCCCGTCCCAGGGACATAAGCGCTATCGTTCTACTACTAGAAGAATAGACCGATGTCAAGCCAGGCACTTGGTTACTTGGGGATACTAATATTCCCTAATCGACATCGTTACAGCTACGCAGTCATGGACGGCTATTGCCCCGAGTGTGGGTTAAGGAGGCATCCAAATCGCATTCATCCGTGTCCTTGAATTGTTGCAACCTAGCCTGGCCGGCGACAAAGAAAGCTACTCGACCCCGATCATATCTACCTGTCTACGGTGCTCCCCTTTATCACCAAGTGCGTGGTGCGCGCTACCGGCGACAAGGGGAAGGCGTCGTACCACCTCAACTCCGGGACTAACGAGTTGAAGTACGCTGTCCCCGGAGGATGTACTTGGCGCAGGCATTGTGGCGACCCGGCGATGCCACTCAACCGATCGACGAGAAGAACCTTCTCTAGGACACGATAGCCGATCTTCCTAGCCGAGTGATATTACAGCGCATCACAATCGCCAAATACCGCCATGTTCCCTTCGTATTTTGTCGCCGGTATATACATAACTAGACTATCGAAGCTGTCATGAGTAAAGCTAACTACATCGATCCAGTCGCCGTATTAGATGACGTGGACGCCGAAGACGGGATGGCCGACATTGCCGACGGCCAAGCGGCACATACAACATCGGTGGCCAACATGGTGTACCCCAAGGAATATGACACTGGAGAAAGATTTAATCAGTTATTCAAGGCTTCCCTCATGTGGCATTTGATCTTTCACCTTGACAGCAGCCCGCGGGGCGTGAAGCGGTTACGAGAACCGCTGGGCGGCGGCGGCGACGACGACCCCGCGTTGTGGAGTCTTGTTATAATCATGCATGATTGATGGTTACAGTCCTGGAATTTGAAATTGAGGCGGTATTAATCTAATTGGGGTCGACTACTCATATGTCACAGTTGATTGCAATCACGTCGAGGAGAAGCTGGAGGCGTGTTAGGGTATCTGGCTGGTTTGGGTGTCTACACTGTTGGTTAGTTGGCGTTGGAGTATTTTGCTGGTATTTCTCTGAGCCTGTCTTTGGCGAATGATGAGATCTTTGGGAAAGAGATACTTTGGATAAATACTGCTTGGTAGTCAATTGGAAGCATAAACTATTGGACCACGATGTCAATGCTTGTGGCTTGCTATTACATAGCGCCACGGGTATTTATGTAGTTATAGATAGAATCTATGAAAAGCAAGGATAACGACTGGGCCAATGTTTATAGCCCCCTTTATCCTCGAGGCTCTGATTACTTGATCTGGATGAGCGTCATCTTCTGAGTGTCCATCAACTCGCCGTACATGGCGCCATGCACATACGCCTCTCCCACCAGTCGATAGCCATCGACACCCTGACGCAGAACCACTGGGACCCTACCGCCCTGCAGGAGGGCGACCCTATCTCCTGGGACCGAATTGGGCGGTGCGAGCCCAATCAGGCCGTTCGTCGTAGTGCAAAGTCTTCGATCGATCGCGTCTCTCATCATCTCCGCGTAGCTTTCAAGAGTCGAAACTGATGGGTATCCGAGAAGGTTATAGATAGGTCTGCTAATCCACGCAACGAACCCGGGGACGAGAGCAAGGGGTATAGCGGCCGGAAGCCATGTGCATCCGCCGCCCAGAGTCAGGATTCTCCACACCGTGAGTTCAATTCTCGCACTCGTGCATACACCGCGGATTTCGTCTGTAATTCTTCCAACCTGCCCTTCGAAATACGCCATGAAGAAGGCGTCTTGTGTACTCTCGCCCGTCGGCTTGTAGGTCGGAGATCTTCCCACAGCTCGGCGCGCGAGCTTCTCCCACGACAGAAACGTGTTCATCGCCTCGATCTGGTCCTGAAGTGCCTGGAAGGCATAGGCCAGGATGAGCAGGATAACTCCATGTTGCACATCCACGTCGTCAGCTCGTTGACCCGCGCGACACCCAGCTAACTCGCGTATTTCACCGATGAACACGGCCGGGATCACAAGCGTGTGCCCGTCGGTGCCGAAAGAAAGCCGACGAGCACCGCTTGCCGCGAATTTGGCCGAGACTTGTGGATTCTTCGAACTATATAGCGTGCCTCTCTTGGTAATGGGGTGCGGTCCCTGGGGACTCCCGTAGTCAGGCACCCACGAAGGCAAGTCCTCTGGACGGTCTGGCCTGACCGACCCGACAAGGCCAAGAACGTCGAGATTTCCCTCCCGACGGAACATGTCGACGGTCGTGTCCGTGAATATGCTCGTGACGCTGGCCGCGTAATCAGCCGGGGGCATCTCTTCCCGCTCGGCCGCGAGCCCCATCAGCACAAATATGCGGTCCCGCGCATCCGTCGCTTTCCCACGGCGGTGTTCGAAGAGTAGCTCGGACAGGGGATTGAGGTGCCCCTTCTGCGTCCGCATCCTCCTGACGCCGAGGGCCATGAACGCCTTCCAGGAGCTCAGCGACCCGAAATTAAGCCCCAGGACCTTTAGAGACTCTACGTAGAACAGCAAGGAGGATAGGCTCTCCCAGTCCATGAGGACGGGGCCGATCAGAACATCGACTCTGCGCGGCAGCGCCACCTCCTGCACGATCCACGTCCGCCGCATCCAGAAGGAGGCGTAGATGTACAGCAGCATCTTCCAGCGCGGGTCCTGCCAGCCGGGGAGACCGTACCGCCTCCGCTGCGCGGCGTCCATCTGAGAAAGCTGCAGCGCGCTCACGTCGTTGTCGCCCAGGATCAGCCCGTCGCGGTGCTGCCGCGTCAGCGCGCCGGACAGCGTCTGGATAAACTCGATGAACGTGACTTGCAGCTTGGGAGGCACGTCGCCCAGCCACACGATGGCGCTCTGGCACTGGCCGTAGATCCGCGTCATGCGGGCCACCTGCGCGTTCCTGTCCGGCTTGCTGGCCTGGTTGATGCAGATCTGGTCGACCCAGAGGACGCGGGGCCCGTCGACGGCGCGCAGGCGCACCAGGGCGCGGTGCAGGCTGCTGGTGATCTTGAAGGGCACGTCCCCGTTGCAGATGATGGTCGCGTCGAACACCGGCTGGCCCCAGACGTACGAGAGGGCTTCGTAGTGCGGGCTGGCGGAGAGGTCCGCGCCCGCGAGGGTGCACCTGAGCTCGTCGGTGAGCGCACCCGGAAGCAGGTGGATCAGTCTTATGCTGTCCGGGCCGTCGGCAGTCACTGTCCGATACAGCGTGCTGCTCAGATCATCCGTGTTGGACTCCATCGTGAGGGGTCAGTCAACTGGCCTGTCTGTCTGTGTTGTGTGAGTCGAAGGGAAGCTGACCGCTTGGCGGCGAGGTTTCCCGTGCTATAATTACCTTGCTTCGTCTGCCTAATCCATCGCGTCACTGTCTACTGTCCACTGCCCGGCTGCGCCGCATCTAAGGTTCGAAAATGAGGCTTTCCACTTTCTTCAGAAATTGATCCAAGGTGCTCGAATAAGAAATACTCACCTGCCCAATTGGGGACAACCGCTGCAGAAATCAAAAAGGTCGTATTTGATCTCCATGGCTGCCCATAGTTCTAGGTATTACTCATTTTAACCCTCTATCCTTTGAATATCGAGTTTCCCGTGCTGCATTCTATTCTTGTATTATTCATTTGTCTTTGTCTTGTTACGAATGCCTTTTCCCCTCTGAGACTTTTGGTGGAGGAGTCACATTTCTTAGCGGAGCAATGAGGCGGGCGAAGAAAAACATGAGACCCCCCACACTTACACCACCTACACCACCCAAAATAACCACCAAATAACCACTTTTTTAAAGCTATTCAAAAGCTAGTGTATTAAATTTCAGCGTCAATCCCATCTAATAGCCGTTTAAGCACTTATTTAATTCACTCATTAACCGTATCCTGCGCTAGCTTTGCTTAATCTTCCTCTGTAGCTGTACCCAGGGCATTTTTGTCTAATATGTGTGGGGTGTCTCAAGTTTTTCTTCGGCCGCCTCAACCAACGGTCACGGAGGTAAAAAGGTATTTATTCAAAGGGATAAGGGCTGCATGAAAAGAAATGCGTTCGCAGGTTAACTGCCAGCCTCATCTAGAAATGTATCTTCTGAGCACCTGTCTTCGCCTTTTTAAAACAGAGCTTTGCTTGCGGAGGTCCTCTGCTGCAACTTCGGCTCCAATGCCCTCATCTCCGTTCACTTTCATCACGCGTTCGACTCTTTGGTCGATGTTTCAAGACTTTTGGAAGACGAGTCGTTGACAACCATTATCACGCCAGCATCCTTGCCCCAAGGTGCGGTCCTCGGTCCCCGCAAGGGTATTTGTATCATCGAGTCTAGTTTTTGCATCAGGCTAGTACCAAATGTCGACGAAGGCACAAGCCTTGCCAGTCCCCCCTAAAGTCTATTACAAACAAATGTTCCTATCTTTGGGCGGGACTGGGATAGTCTACAAAATCACCCCGTACATTGCGCTCAAGTACGCATGGAAGGACAAGGCAGAGGAGTTTGCCATCGAGAATGCAATCTACGACAAATTTGAGCGTGTCGAACCGTCCCCTTATGTGATTCAGAGCTTTCTACGTACAGAAGTCGCCAATTTCCTTCCCTTCCTCGACGGCGGCAGCCTCGATGCCAGACTGCGTAAGAATCAGCAGAGGCAGGGCCGCGACGTGGTAGGCATTATACGCGTTGAAGACAGAGCTCTCGCCGAGCGCTGGACCGCTGAGATCGCGGCAGGCGTTGCGTGGCTGGAAGCCCTACACATGGCCCATGGAGACCTGCGCCCGACAAACATCCTACTCGACGACAAGGACCACTGCAAGCTCATCGATTTCGACTGCGCAGCGTCTTTCGGCAGCGCTTCTTCTGGAGGGGCTCCTCCCTGGTCCCGCCTAAATCCCGAATCCGAGGGCGGCGACTACGGCAACTACGGCGCCAGCACGGAACTGTTTGCCATCGGCTCAATTGTCTACTACATCACGCGAGGCTACGAACCATACGGAGAGCCAGGGACTGATGCAGGGCCCGAAGTTGTGGATCTACTGCAGCGGAAAGATTTTCCCATTCTGAACCAGCAAAATGTCCTTGATCGACTTATCCATGACTGCTGGATGGGTGTGTACCCGTCGGTCGCGGTGCTTGCGCAGCACGCGAAACGGCTGCCAGGTGCGGAAAGCATGCACGAGGCTACTGCTCTGGGCAAGGAATACTGCGAGAAAATGCGGCAGGAGTGCCGCGCGCTCATCGAAGACGGTCTGCTTGATCTGGATGTAGAAGTCACGAGCAAGGCAGTTTCATTGGCGGGGGCATAGGACTGGCTAAGTAGTGACGGTTACAGGCATGCTCTGGGAGATTGTCTGCGTGATGGATTTAGTAGTCGTTCCGGTGACTGGGAGAGTCGTGTGCTGGTGGACTGACGACCGGCGTCAGATGTGGCATGTGAGGGATTGAGGCTGGACGTTGGTGATGCTGGAAGCCGGTGGTCGTCAGTTACTATGTTAAATGAGACGTCATGAGATTCTTATGCATCTGGACTTGTGCAAAGGGGCTCAGGCTAAAAGCAGCACGGCTCAGGTAAGGCTCCCATTCCGTTTCAGGACAGTAATTGAAACCTATCTCATGGGGCATGGCTCAGGTGAGATTCCTAATCCAATCCAGGATGGTAAAGCCTATGTACCTGGTATTGTGTTGTTGTTCCAATAAGGTTGTGGTTTGTGTAAGTCTTGTTGCTGTGCCCCGACTCGGAAGTGCTCACGCGTAAGGCTTTTATGCGCTTCAAGTTTCCCTCACTAACTTACTATCTAATTAAGTGCCCCTTCGGCACCAGTACTTAAAAGTGGAATAAAACTGGAACAGCAAGGCGTACGCAGACCAATGGAACTATTTTCCGAGTATGATATTATCATTCTATTGGGTGTATAAACATATCCTGGTTCACCTTTAAGTACTGGTGCCGAAGGGGCACTTAATTAGATAGCTAGATGTTCCCTTTAACTAATGTACTCATCTAGTGAACCTTTATTAATAATCTCTGGAGATAAGTCTTCCATGCCAAAAACGAAAGCCTAAGGTATCGTAGTTATTGGCTGAGCCGCCCCATACCAACCACTGTTAGAATTTCTCCGGATATAGGAAGATCTGGGGCCCACCGCCCTTGTCTCGCGGGGACGAATGACAAGCAAGAAAGCCCTGAGCGATCTCAATTGCGACTTTTGGAGCTATCAGTTATCTACATAGCATCCGTGAAATATTTCTATAATTGTATCAAGAGGCTGAAAAAGCTAGAGTATCACTTCAAAGCCCCGTTCAAGACAATAAATAGCTGTTGCTTAGAGAACTTGTCCGCAAGCCGCCTACCATATCTTCTTCGGTGAAGTGTAGACCGATGGTTACCCTCGGAGCAGCTACCGGAAGAGAGGTTGGACAGCAGGAGGAAAGGGATGGAAATATGCCGAGCGCTCTTGGTGACTGTGTCAAAATTGAATAGAACTACCACTGTGGATTTTTAATGGACTGCGTCAGTTTTATAAACTATAATCAACAGCTAAAAATAGTAGGAGATGAGAAAGGCAGATAGTTATCTTTCTCTATCAGAGCCCTCTTCTCCAGAATATGCTCTGGACCTGGAGAATTATCCACCAATGGGGTTGATCGACAGAGGCTTTGCGGGGGATTAACAATCTCTAACGGTTCAAATGACTCCCTGAGGCCCACTGCAGTGGAAGTCCCCAGTGCTGGTTAGGGGTCTAGACAACCGAGTCCCAGGCCGCGTGAGTTTAATGACCCGATTCGCTAACGCGGTTCTCAGCACTGCCCGGATCCACCACCACCTCAATACTTCATCCTCAACAGCACATGTCATACACTACAATAGCCGGCTCCGGAGGTACAACCACAAGACACGATAGACACGATCCTGTCACTGTGTTTGCTGCTATACACGTATCACATACAGGTACCTTACAAGTCCCGGTCTGTCTGTGCTTGAATGTATGTACACAAGTATGTACCGTAGCATGTACCTCCGTTGAAGGCATCCCACCTCCACCAATGCGACGAACTGCATGCATGTGCTCGCCTACCTCCTCCGTTGTATACTACTACTTGAATACTACTTCTTACCAATGATGCCTTCCTCGCACTACTACTACCACTACCACTACTCCTCCTCCTCCTCCTCCTCATTCCTCTCCTCCCCCTCCTCCCTCTCCTCCTGTCCATCCCGCCCCTCCTCCGTCTTGGCCTCCGTCTTCTCGTTCTTGCTTTTCCCTCGCCTGTCCCGCACCTTCGCTCCGCGTTGTCTCATTGCCGCAGCATATCGTCAGCTTCCCCGACTCAAGTTGCCATCTCAGTCGCCCATATCTTCCTCTTATTGTGCCACGAGACGTACGTCTACGATATATACTGTTAATACAGGTAGTATTACTGCTACTACCACGACTGCTACGAGGAGGACGACTGCTGTCACCATCCCCATAATCTCTAATATTCGCCGCATACCCGCCGCCATCGCTCGCTATCACACCCCCGCGCCACTTCCCGGCAGCTAGGATAAGGCGGCCTTGCCTCGCGAGCACCTCCATCAGCACGAATCCTCTGGTGCGCCACAGGATACTACGATACCCTCGGGGCTGCGGAGCTATTACCGGAGAATGGAGGAGTCTCGCGAAAGCAAGCGCCCGTGTGTCAATGGAGATCACGTCGTCGCCAATGGCCTCAAGTCAGATGCGGACGAGTGGTTCATCGGCAGCATAGACCAGGGAACTACCTCGTCCCGCTTCATCATCTTCGACCGCTGGGCCGATCCTGTAGCGAGTCACCAGATCGAATTCACGAACCACTTTCCTCATTCTGGGTAAATAACCCACCCCTCTTTTCTCCTTCCCCAGATCCTTCCGCTCGCGTACACCACCATCGCTCTTCGGCCGGCCATGTAAAAGACGAATCGCTGATCCTATAGTGCAGTTGGCATGAACATGATCCAATCGATCTAGTTGCTTCGGTTGAGGAGTGTATCGAGAAGGCGACGGAAAAATTCCTCTCGAAAGGATATGCGACGTCGCAGATCAAAGCCGTTGGTATCACGAACCAGCGTGAAACGATTGTCTGTTGGGACAAGAACACGGGCGAGGCGCTATGCCAAGCCGTCGTTTGGCCCGATACGCGGACCAAGGACCTAGTTCGAGATCTCAAAAATCGCCCTGGCGTCGAGAAGCTGCCAAATATTTGCGGCCTTCCCCTCAGCACCTATCCCTCGAGTGTGAAGCTTCTGTGGCTGATTCATAACGACGCCGAGGTAAAGAAGGCCTACGAAGGAAGCCGTCTCGCCTTTGGCACCGTCGATAGTTGGTTAATCTACAGGCTCAATGGTGGCAAGGACAGGAACATCCACGTCACCGACAGCTCGAATGCCAGCAGAACCATGTTCATGAACTTGCGCACATGTCAATATGACGATGAGCTATTCGACTTCTTTGAAATTGATCGGTCCAAAGTAAATCTTCCCAGGATTGTTCCTTCATCACATCCAGAAGCTTTCGGTGCCATGGCTTCGGGGCCTCTAAAGGGAATCAAGATCGCAGGTTGTCTGGGCGACCAATCGAGTGCCTTAGTTGGCCATTGTGGATTTAAGCCTGGCCACGCAAAGAACACGTACGGCACCGGATGTTTCTTGCTCTATAACGTCGGTTCCGAGCCCGTCATATCGAAATATGGCCTCTTAGCCACTGTGGCATACGACTTCGGTGCGGGGCAGAAAGCCTATGCGCTAGAAGGCAGTATCGCCGTCGCGGGCTCGGGTGTGAAGTTCTTGGCGAACAATTGGGGGTTTGTGCGTGATTCTTCCCAGGTCGGGGAACTGGCGGAGACAGTTCCGGATAATGGCGGGGTGGTATTTGTCACTGCTTTCAGTGGTCTCTTTGCGCCATACTGGATAGACGATGCGAAAGGAACCATATGTAAGTCTGCTCCCCCGAGTTCCATACGTGATCTATGGTACTAACAAGTCGTAGTCGGGATTACGCAACACACCCAAAAAGGGCATGTAGCCCGTGCTACGCTTGAGGCGACCTGCTTTCAGACCCGTGCCATTCTCGAGGCGATGGAGAAGGACTCGGGTCACAAGTTAGAAGGTCTCGCCGTCGACGGCGGAATGTCGAGTTCTGACTTGACGATGCAAACACAGGCCGATATCAGCGGCATTCGCGTTGAGCGGCCAGAGATGCGCGAGACGACGGCACTAGGCGCAGCCATCGCCGCAGGACTCGCCACGGAGGGTTGCTGGGCGTCCATGACAGAACTCTTCGAACTCACCCATAGCAAACCTGGCCGAAAGAACTTCGATCCCGTCGGCAATCCTAAGAAAATAAAGCTCATGTACGAACGCTGGGAGCGAGCTGTCGAAATGAGTCGAGGCTGGGTCAGAAGCTCGAAGGAAGAGTATCATGAATCGAATTGGACTTGAAGACATATAGATCGTATTTAATACTGCGCAAGGTCCGGACGCGACGACTGCTCGCGAAGACTGCGGTATAATAATAATGATAATAGACTGGGGGTTTAGGGGTTCGGGGGTCAGGGGTCAGGGGGTCAGGGGGTTAATGTCTGGTTGGCTAGGGCGCGACGGGATTCTCGTTTTGACGACTTGTTTTTAAGGCATTGCCTGGAGTATTTTATCTGCATGCATGTGGTGGCGTTGCTCTCTCCTCGTCTTGCGTTGCTCTCTCCCCCTTTTCACCCCTTGGCAGCAGCCTGCGTCTGCGTTGCATTGAGTTGCCCCTACTTGCTGCTGATTTAAGTACTCTGGATGAGAGAGGCTTTGCTCAGTCGTGGCCCTCCCGTCATAATCATCTCTGTAATATTTGTGTCTTTTGAATACCTTCGTGTCCTCCATCTATGGCATAGACTTCAGGATACTAATAGCATCGTATTTCTATAATTTGGTCGTCAGTCGTGTCGATGAGATGAAGTCTTATGATGCCAGCCATGTCACATTCCCTCGTGCCGTGATATGTTACGATAGGTATGAAATCTTATCTCGTCACTTTTTCTTCATCACACCTGCGTCGTATGGACGGGCAGGCGGACTAATGCTGTGCTAGGTAGGTAGGTAGGTATGCTATTCGATTTGAGAAATTTAGGTGTGCCTTCGTTTACACGGCTTTCGATTGCTTGGGTTTTCCCGTGATTAAATAGTTATGTTGTACGAGGATGAGATTTCAAAGACAGTTAGTTAATGTTTTGAAGAGCTGGAAGCAACTGCCGAGCATGAGAGGCGTTTCCATTGATAGTTCATCATTATAGGTCCTTCTGTTTGTACGAACAGTAAGTTCGCTGAATCGACTACGCACGTTGGCAGGTTTCGGGACATGTTATCGCGCGTCGCTGCGCGACGGGTTTGATTAAATACAACTAACTATAGAATAGAATAGAGTCGGAATCCAAGAGGAGCGAGAGAGTTGGTATTTCGTAGCTATATCCTATTCATACTTATGTATATATCTATGTCCTGACCTTATCATGATCTATACGTTAGTATCGGCGATGTACTATCACATCAATAGGCGTATTAATTCTTTGTTTCTCGGCCCTCTCTTTCTTTCTTTCTTAGACACTTATGGTGAATAGGGTCTTGATCTGCTAAACTCTTCTAGGTCGGGACGTAATGAATGTTGTGATAATTGTATAAAGACGGAGCGTGGTCGGCTTTTCGCCGAATTATTAGGGGATGCTTGAATCGCATTCTAGGGACTGTGTGTGTGGTGTATGTGGGTGAAGTTGGAATTAAGGTACCATTGACTAACGATAGCTCCAGGGAGGGAAGGGGGGGTACTGACTGGGCTGTGGGGGATGGGGTGGAGAAAAGGGGCAGCCATATAAAGGCCATGTCTCGCATCTTGTAGCAGGGTCTGATTCTGGCTAAATAAGTATGCAAGCCTTCGTGGGCGAGGAGGGTAGCCCGGTCGGTCGGTCGCTCTCGCTGTACCACGGAGTGCGTTGCGTTGCCCGGCTTAGCCTCGCCCTAGAAGCACCAGGTTGGCGACATTGAGGACGACGATGAGAAGCCAGACGGCAACCGCCAGGACAGATATGTACCATGGGTTCGCCATCTTCACCGCATCTTGGACCCCCGGACCCAGCTCTTGGTCGTCCGCACGCGCAATGAGATCGCTGGTGGAAGACGTGCTCTTATTGCTGCCTTCGACACGGACCCGAGCGAGCCCGGGTTGCACGACCATGTACTTGTTGAAGCACGTGAACCAGATGAGCGGGGCCGACACGAAGGGTAGCACGATGCTGAGCACGACCTGGGTCCCGTTAAGTGCGTCGTTGAGCAGCTCGCGGCCCGTGGCCCCCGCGATGATGATGCTGGGCGTGATGGCGATGGACCGGGTGATGAGGCGGCGGAGCCAGGGCTGTACCCTCCACTTCAGGGCGCCCTCGCAGACCATCTGGCCCGAGATGGTGCAGACGATGCCCGCCGAGATACCGGAGAAGAGGAGAGCGAGGGCGAAGATGACGCCGGCAAACGGGCTGATAGACTTTTCTAGTAAGTCGTGGATGCTAAAAATGTCGGCGTCCTGAGCGTCTGCATTGCCGTACAGACTCGCGCCGGCGACGATTAGGATGGCGCTGTTGACGAAGAGAGCGAACGTCGCGAGGGTGATTCCCACTTCTGCGTATGTGTACGTCAGAGAGTATTTAATAGCAGCTAAGCTGGGGATGTAATATGTCTTGTCGCCCGTCTTTGGGTCTTCTTCGGTGTAGCCGTTCGAATCGGCTGGCAACAAGCCCTTTT
The DNA here is from genome assembly GCA_022578495.1 of Nemania sp. NC0429. Taxonomy (NCBI): domain Eukaryota; kingdom Fungi; phylum Ascomycota; class Sordariomycetes; order Xylariales; family Xylariaceae; genus Nemania; species Nemania sp. NC0429. Next base: position 156,126 of record MU392166.1, on the reverse strand, counting down.
TTGTGTCGTAATCTCTCAAGCGGCTCTGAACCACGCCAGAGCCGAGATACAACGAATGCGGCATCACCTGTCTTCTTATAAGTAAACGATCGAAGAAATCAAGTCACCAGTACGTCGACTCGGGGACGACTATCGGCTTAGATGATTGTAAATGATGTCTGACTTACAGTAGCCCCCAAAATCCCACACGCTTGGTACAGTCCTTCCGACTTGGTGATAACATCGCTTGGTAGGTACCCGCGGAAGACCTCTCCGGGCGCCGTATCCTGGATAAGCGAAAGTTGGATGGCGAAGCAGACGACGACGGTCAGGACCAGAAGCATGACAAACACCTCGAAGAGGCGAAGCCCGTTCATGGAACCTTGCGGTCGATAGAAGAAGAGGATGGCGAAGACATCCAAGATAGATAGGGCACATCCGGCGACGAGAGGGATGGCGGGGATCAGCAAGTTGATCGCGATGGCTGTGCCGATGACCTGGTTCCTATTAGCAACCCGCACAATTTGACTCTCAAGACAGAGTGGACATCGAGAGCACACACCTCGGCTATGTCAGTCGCAATGATGGCCGCCTCGGCGAGGAAGTACAGGAAGTAGTTCAGCCATCTGGGCAGAAAGGCACGACAGGCTTCGGCGAGATTGAGGCCAGTGACGGTTCCCAGCTTGGCGGCGAGGCACTGAAGCAAGACTGCGAACAGGTTGCTCAGCAGGGTGATGAACAGCAGCTGGAAGCGGAACGAGGCTCCGGCGCTGATGCCGGTGGAGTAGTTGCCGGGGTCGATGTAGGCCACGGCGACGAGGAAGCCGGGCCCGATGAACTTCCCGAAAGTGACGATGAGACGGAATAGCTTGTGCGGGAGGTTCGTCAGACCTCCGTGGTGCGGGGATCCCCCGGCGGACACGTCGTACGCCGCCGGGTTGGTGTTCACCTGGGTCGACTTTGTCGTCCCAGGCGACTGGCCGTCCCCATCGGCCAGTCCTTTGGAGGGGCTGCCGTCTTCGTCCTCGTCGGGAGAAGCGGGAATGTCCTGCGCAATGGGCTGGCCCGAGTTGTCCATACTCCTCGACTTACGGCCCCGACGCTCGCGGGCGTTGGCGATGCCGTTCATGTCCTGGTTGGTGACCAGGTCATTGGAGAAGGCATTGGGGCTCTGATTGAGCCCATCGCCTTCGAGAGGCTCGTCTGTCCTCGATGTCTGATTCATGGCGAGCCGCGGATGTTGTTGTTTTGATGTTCTGAACTGACCCAAGCAGCAGCCGAAGTTGCGGAGAGAGGAAGAGGGCCGAAAATCACTTTGGATGTGTAGCTTATATACGGTTTTGTTCCGGAAGGGCGATGAGGCGATGAGATAGGTAGATACCTACCTACCTAACCTGGTCAGGCGAGCAATGACAAAGATGGAAGTTCCCAAGTGGATTGACTACTATGCAGCATGGAGCGAGATGCAGGGTTCCAAGCGGTGTAAGTGAGTGGTAGTGGTGTAAGTGGTATGTCGGTACAAGTATGCCGGCAGAAATATACTGGCCTGGGCTGGTACCAAGTTATTCGCAGGCAGTGATTCACGTGCAGGCTATGCCGTCCAGTGGGTGTAAGTGCTGCTAGGTATAAAGTGAGGTGCACCAGATCATATGCAGTGGATAGGTAAGCGAATCGATGGGCGAGAATACGCCGGGTAGGTTAAAAGGTCAGGTAGGTTACTTCGTAGGTAGGATGGCGACTCCGAACCTTCGCCGATTGCGAGCAATGGATCGGTAGAGGCCGATATAACAACGGGAATGTCAGAGACTGATTTATGCTGGCATCATCATCAGTGGGGCATGCGTTTGACGCCATCAAGGTATGTACCTCAGGTACTCTTTGTCCCAGCACAACAGCAGCCGGCCTATATATAGGGGCTGTAGATACGCCCTTCGCAGCTGCGCCATGCCTAGGCACATGAAAGTTGCTTGGTCTTGGTTTAGAGACGAAGTACTTAAATCTTAAACTAAAAACTACTTTAAGTACCTAGGTACTCGGCGTGTAAATTCAAGGTTGATTGCAATTAACCAGCTAGGTGCATAAACAATTAACAGTCTCTTGATGATAATAAATTGCTACTACCTGTATCCTATTCTATCCAAAACCACCTGATGTGCCGCAGTGCAACCTGTTCATAGGTGCCCGTATACCTACATGTATGCATCTACCTAGTGCACCGTCTGTGGAGGTGGCTTGTGGAGAAGAGCCCGCTGAGAATGGGCCGTCTGGCCCTATCTGGGTCCTCTCCGGCGGTCCGGTATGACCCGCGTAACAAATGCCGACAGACCGGGAAAGCTCCTGTATGCTGGAGGTAGATACCTACTTACCTTCTTGTAGCCCTTGCTGATGCCTGCATTTATTGCTTCCAAAGCTTGATCTTTTGAATGCAGACATAGCTTAACTGAAAAATGGATGGGTAGCCGAATTGCTTAATCACACTCACTATGTACCCATGTTTGAATATAGGTACAGTACAGTAGGAGGTCAAAAGCTTTGTCGGGATTTTCGTTAAGTAACATTTACCATCGTATTGTCATGTCAAACTCCACATATCCAAAAGCCGTCCTCGGATTGACGAGTTACCGGTAGCGTATCCAAGCCACAAGAACTCCAAGGACGCCGGCGAGTTTTTCCGCAGGCGGGCAATCGTCCCCACATGACACACGAGAACTTGTCGTCAAGTGCTGATCACTCTTGCTTTTAATCTATCTAGGAATCAGCATGATTGTCTCCATCTTACCAACCTAGTAGTGTAGTATGCTCACTCTTTATTACGGAAGACAAAACAAATCATGGTAAGGGGCCTATCGTCAGGATATGTCGGGTTGTGGTGACCGCTTTGCCGGTGTAGAACTGAAGGACGCGAGTCCTGGTTCTCTTTAGCTATGAAATGATTGCCTATTTACTTGTAGCCAGTACCCAATCTGTTCCTTTTTCCCTCCCTGTCATATTCGCCTTTTTTTCGCTTATCTCCCTCTTGGTTCAACTTAATTGCTTCTATGGGGTATGTATCCGTTCGTTCCTTCGTCTCTTCGTTGATAGGCCTTCAGCAATGCCTGTATCATTAATTAATCCGTGGTATTATTACCTTGCATCACCAATGGAGTCGTAACCCGCCTTGTCACCTTCATAGGTTGACTATCACGGTGTGATAATCCAGTCCAGCTAACCCCAATGGATGTGGAAGGGCACAATCTCTCCATAGTGATTCGCACTCCCAATCTCTTAGGCCGATATATATATCACGATCACGATCATTAATCAACGCGACTTTTTGTCGTTCCCTTTGGCAGCGGCACGCTCGCGGTCTCTCTTGGCATAGATGCCGGCCGTGAAGGGGTTTTCGTAGCTAAGGGCAATCTGGTAGACGATGTACACCCATCCGGTGAGCAGAAACCCAGCCGGCTTACCATACAAGATGGCGACGCCAAGAAAACTGCAGGTTGATCCGTGGTACATGGGCGCATCCGTGACGTTGAACGGGAAGCCCGTCACCATCTTGTCCATGAGGATGCCGAAGTAGTCGCCCAAGAATGTGCCTGTGATGCCCAGTGCCCAGGTAGACGATAGAACGAGGATGTTCCCAGAGGCGATCAGGGCATAGGCGAGGTATTGGGCTTCTGTGGTTTCGAGGAGCGGGTAGGACGGCTGTTGGCGGAGAGCGCGCTCGTAAAGACCATCACGGACAAGGCCCAGGGAGAAGATGGTAGCGGCAAGCGCATAGCAGGCGGTTTGAGAGTGGCCGCCGAAGAGCTTTGTAAGGACCTTGTTTTTGTATTCTATTCCAGGCATGTTAGGACTGGGGATTGACTATTGCATTCCGCGGGTTCACGAAAAGGATCATCGAACCTTGCCTCGCTACGATACTGCGGAAGGGTGTCAGCATTGTCGAGGAGCGGGCTGTACTGGGGGTTTCATACTTCCAGAAGAGAGGGTTGAAAGCAATGGAGAGGGCCGAGACTAAGTAGCACGCCCTCTTGTTAGTATTTGTCCGCCGTCGCCATAAGCATTTCAGTTGTTGGACGTACTGAACAGACTTGTCTGGCTGAGATCGACCAGCTGGTCAACTGAAGCTTCGAGGGGCGCCATAGCAACTTTGGCTTTGGAGGTTTCCTGTGACGAGAGTCTGGTCGTTGGGCAATATGAATGACGTTGGAATAACTTCGACCTGGAGAAGCACACAGAATAACCAACCCAGAAATGTGTCCGCGGCTAGACTCGGCGGAACAGCCTATTGGGGCCTGGAAACGGGGGCAGGACAGGGTACCACGTGTGCACTAGCCACTTCAAGGTGGTAGCTACGTCAAAGATACCGAAACAAGAGTAGCGTAGGTACTGAGCTCTCTACATATTTGAATAGGTCTACGTCTTTGCATAATCCTTGATATGTGCAATTCGCAACTAAACACTTAGGCTGAAGTGGCCAGTTTCGTCTTCCTAGTTTCCTGGTCATCATCTGCTTTTCAAAAACATAATCCAACCACTTGCTTAGACAAAGTATATAGTTTTCTCTAATCACGAGTCTTTTTATTTGTATTCTATTTATACACGCCATAACTGGATGCTCTACAAGCACAGCTGATAGCTAACGAGCTCTCTAGGTAGTCTAGCACAGTCCTTACATCGAGGCGATAAGGAATCATTTCGGGGTTAATCCTCCTCGAGAGCATCTATTCTTTCAGATACTACACCTCCCATCTAGGAAACGACTTAATACGATTGACTGATGTCAAATACAGGAGCAGCCCTGATTCGCCTGTGCTACTCCGCCCCGAGGACCTCCAAGATCTTCTCAAGCCCCTGCATGTCCCCCTTTACCGTCCCGTGCTTGTCCGCGTCAATCCAGCCCACGGTATTTAATCCGCCGAAGTCAACAATAATGGCGTCGTCATTATCGTCAATCAAAACATTATCCGTCTTAACATCGCCCCACAAGATGCCGAGACCGTGTAGTTGTGAGACGGTGTGCTTGATCTGTCCTGCCCATTTCTTTTTCAACGCAGGGGATGCGGCCGCTTCGGGGACGATACCGTCCCCTACATCCTGCAGCAGTACGCGAAGATTGTGGTGCTTCTTAGAGACATAGCTAAGAAGAATTCCGACTACTCCCGTATGTGACTTCACAATTCCTTTTGTCGCGTAAGCTCCTGAAGCGATTATGGTGAGGGGACCGGGCGGGAGAGCTTTTTCACCGTACCTTTCAATTTGGGAACCAGCAACTCGTCCTCCGCTCTGCGGAACTTTTGATAAATTGCGAGCTCGTCACTGAGGGAGTTCCAAAAATTGTTCGTGAAGGTAACCTTGCAGACCATCACCTCCCCATCGATGTCAACCTTCCAAACCATGTGCTTGAGCACTTCCCCCAGCACAACCTGAGAAGCATTGAAGACTGGAATATCTTCTTCCAAGTCCAAATCTTTCAGCTCCTCGTCTGGTATAGGCAAGTATTCATCCGGAGGTGTGTAATCGTGAAGTCTGTGAGCTACCAACTTATCGTCCTTGCTCAGAACTTGGAGCGTGTAGGCCGTGGGGTATAAGTACTCCTGCAGTGTCCGGGCTTCTGGTAATGGAGTGACTGGTGCCAGCTCCTGCATTAGTGGAAAGCATGCATCGCCGCTGAGCTGTGCGAGCTCCCTGCGTATTTGGGCGGCTCGTACATGCTTCTCGACTGATTGTGTGCCCCAGCTTAGGTCGTTTAGCTCGAGCAAGAGCTTGCCTTCAATGGTAGTCTCGAGATCATAGCCTATGGGAAGTTCTTCTTCGACAGCGCTGGTCAGAAGATAGAACATGACTCCATTGTACGAATAGTGCGTCATTATGGACATAAATTCCTGGTTGGGGTCTCCGTGACCCAAATATCGCTGCCCCGTGTATTGGGGACTGGGCTGGGAGCCTGTCCCGTCGATTCCGTCCGCCATCAGAACCACAGTTGACTATTAGAAACGGAGATGGAATATGCGCTAAGACTGTTGTCTCATGACACGGGGATGAGCAATCCACGATTCACGATGGCACGGGAAGAGGCAGATAGAAAGGGAACTGCCATTATGTACTAATTACCGCCTCTAGGCAGCACACAGACAGCAATCAGACGGTGACGAAAGTGGGCGTAGAAGTCTCATGTGATGGTGAGACGTGGGTGTTTGCTCCGTACTACATGCAGTATAACTAACAGAATCATTACAGCCAATGAGGATCGTACCAGCCTTACCCCTTGCCTAAGTAATTAAATTGCGGACATCAAAGTACACATGTACGCGAATATGGCAGACCAACAAGTGTACCCATAACGGACCAGGGATTATAGTATTTGGCCTCCATATAGGTTTCTTTCTGGTTGGATTCACAATGCGTATAGCTTTCTACTTGTTCTGAAATTCTGCCTTCGGCAGTCCTCGTGAATAGGCTGCTCTTGGCAACTCTATTTTGACTCTTATTGTTCTGTAATCGCTAAGGGTTCGTTCTCATAAGGAGGTCTCCGGAGTATGGGTGTGTCACGCGTGGCACGTTTAACATCAACCATTTTCGTAGCCGAGAGCGAGACTCTCACAAGAATTCTCTTGATTCTCCGTTGGCGTTGGCTTAGGCGCTAATTTACCTGTGCGTCATTCTTGTATGAATAATTACTGGGATAATGCCTATGCCTAAGCGATCCGTATCTACTTCGTAGGACAGAAATAATTAGATGTGCAAGCTAATATATCTAAGTAACTACTATGAGTAGAACGGGTCATTATTTGCCCTTGCTAGAAGTAAGGGCGATAAGGGAGAGACGTTGGTTGCCAGACAAAACGTTGTTGTTTTCAAAGGGTATACCATAATGAGAACATTGCCGCCGTGATCATAATATTTGGTTGCCAGGCAGGGAGGGCAACAGTGACACTAGTCGGCCAATTATCACCAATTAATAAGAAACTTGGCCAAAGTGCCCCAAGTACTCGCCGAACAGGTATTCAGTGAGGGACCACCAGCACACCACGAAAAAGTTGTTTGTTACGGTTTGTGAACGAGATTCGTCTGTCGCCTGCAACACCAATGCCGAACTAACTTACAGACCATGTCAGGAGAGTTGACTCCCCTCGAGAAACGGAACGCGATAAGATGTATATAAATGTCGGTATGCCTTCCCATAATCTCGAAGAATGAAAGATGGGAATAAACTCAAACAGCTAGAGCTTCCCCCCTAGTCAAAGAAACATCACCAGCCCATCCATAATCCGTTTCCCCTTTGGCCATCATTATTTCGAGAGCAAGAAACCTCCGAACAACTTTCACAATGTGTGTTATCGGCTCGATCACATATATCTATAGTCGGTGCGGTCATAGTCATACCACGGCTCATCCCGAGGTAACCGAACTCTGCCCTCCATCGGTTAAATGTCCTGGAATGTCACATATCTATTCCGCCTCAGCTCACCGCACCGGCTTCTGTCCAACCTGCATCACACGAGCTACCCGACAAGCTAGACGACGAAGAGACGACGAAGAATGATAAGCTGTATGAGCAGGCGTAAGCATGGCATTTCCAACGGGTTTATTGCTCGCCCCCGACATCGCTGATCATATTACAAATAGATTATCGAAGTCCTGAAACCGCGTAGCCGCCTTCTAAGCTGGAGATCGAGGGGGGTGGGAGGGTGAGGAGCTAGAATAATACGGTTGGTGACTTTGTATGGAGGCGTTACATGCTGGACAGCAATATGAACTAAATTTATCATGAATACTAGCGGCCTCGACCCTCTCGCTGTCAGGTCTGCTTTCTAGTTTGTGAGCACTAGAGCTGCCATCCCTTGTTCAGGCATTTCGGCTATAAGCCGTCGTTTATGAATAGCCCCTTATCGAGTATTGCTGTCAAGCGGGGGAGTCGCGAGAGAGGCCAGCTAGTGGACTTTTAATTACGCATTCAGAACATCTCATATCAAACCATTGACGTTGACTTCTAGCCCCTATGCTTCGTCCCAGTCGCTATTATCGAGCAAGGACCGATACGCTCAGCTTCTATAAAGGCAAGTCGAAGAGAGCAAATATCCAGGGGTTTTATTCGGGAGGGGAAAAAACCGATTTCGACCTGTTTGGGTTTTTACCTTTACACATGCAGCATAAATCATGGGGATTCGGCTATCTTCCTATTCGAAATTAACCATACCAAGCTATTCGAGGGTAAAAATGCTTAACATAGTATATTCAGTCACGGTATAACTAGGCAAGGGTTGCCGCGTGAAAACAAACAAAAGATGTAAGGCAGCACTTACCCAGGTAACATCTTGACCTACCACGGCGCTTTGAACCCCCTTTTTGTCTTCCATTTTTTTCGTTTTCCTTCCCCTTGCCTCCCCCTTAAACTTTTATTTGTTTATTTTCTTGATCTTGCAACCTGACATTCTCTCAGAGCGGTTGAAGGCGCCGTGAGCCACTCAGATTAGGGATTGTAATCAAGCTGGCTCATACGACGATTTTAAGACAATGATGGATTAGACCCGTAGACAAATTAGTAAAGAACTTAGGGAGTACATATCTCGCAGTTATCCCTCCTGGGGAAAGTAGTCAAAGCTTTCCAACTTTGATATCAACCCACTTCAATTGTGATAACTCCTCCGTTACGTACTTGATAGGTAGGAAATCGTTGAACGCTAAACCAGCTCAGAGCAAAATCTCCGTCGTAAACATGTTGCGCCAAATCTCTTATCCGTCCATGTCGTCATTTCTCATTGGTGAGAACCCGGGGATTGTTAACCTGAGCATACGAAGTACTCTAGGCATAATCTTCTGCTCGGCTTTACCTTAAAGTTTAAACAAGGACCTGCGGACTTCACGATTTTGCTTGCCCTAATTCGATTCCAGATGACCATGGCTGACAAATCCATGCCAGCGATGCATCTCTTAATCGTTATTTATTTGATAGGACCGACGAGGTCCCGGGTATCCATTTGCAATTCAAACTCGTATACACATGTCCTGTAATTCTTTATCAACGACGAGTCCTAGTCTTCTTCGTCGTTTGCGGTTCGTCCTCCTCTTCATCCTGGCCCTTCTTTAAATCCTCTTCGAGACCCCATTCCTCCTTGTCGTACCAGTCTTCTCCATCGGACATGTCCCTGTTTGGCCCAACGTGTGCTTCGTACTTAGACCATGTTAATACCGTTTTGCGCATCCTGTTTGCCCGGAGGAGACCCTCATATAAGCGTTTGACACCACGGCAAACCTCTTCCTGCTTCTGCACAATAAGCTGAAGCAGGCGCCTCATATCTTCGGCTTCGATTTCTGGTATGCCAAAATCTCGATCAGGGCGGGCGGAACGCGGAACTAGGAACATAGGGTGTATCGGAAGATCGTTGGTAGAATCTGATAGGACGGATACCGGTCGGCCGAGTTCATTAGCAGTCTTTCCCGTCATGCCATTACTTGGTGATGGCAATTGCATATTGGGTCTATCATGATCTCCAGGCACCGTCAAGTTGTTCATTGTTTGGCCATTGGGGATTAGAGAGTCCGGCGCCCGTGTACCCCCTTGGGAAATGAGTCGTTCAGTGTGTTGAGATTGGGTGTTCATCTCTCTCGTTGTGAACTCAGCTCGCTCTTGGTCCTTACTGCCGCGCTGTAATGCTCGATCCGCGTCTCGCTCTTCGTTGGAAATCGATCTTTGGGCTGCCGTAACTGGGTTTGGTGGAGCGATAGCATCTGTCATCGGGACATCTGCTTTCTCGGCAGGGCTGGAATCCCCTAGAAGCTCCTTGGAATTGCGGAGCTGGCTATCGCTATCGGCAGCGGGATATCCGTTGGAATTTTCGCCATTTTGTGTATGTCCAAGCATGGGTATTTCGCCGTCTGTTTTCGCCGAGCTTTGCGGGTCATGGGGATAATCATCTCTGAAGAACTCAATGTCGTTTGGCCCAATCATCATCTCGCAAGGTGCCCAGTTATGATCCCCAATTAATTTAGTCTGAAGGTGTTTAATTTTCCATAGGGCGGCGTTTTCCTTATGCATGATACTGCAGCATTGTTTTGTGAGCTCGGTGAGGGTTTTCGACGTATACGGCCTCGAAAATGTTTGATGGGTTGGAAGATCGGTGACTGCGGTTAAAGGAGCCAAGATAGCTGTGCGGGATTGGAGGTTAGCACTTGCATTCTGGGGATCACGATTGGCGGCACACACTCTCTAGTCGGATGTTCGCGTGCGGGTTGAACTCGGCAGCACTGTTCATAGCATCGAGGACATGCTCTTCGTCGTCGTCGCTGTCGATTTCGTAGCCTTCGTCATCTATGAGGGGGGGATTTCGACTAATGATGGCTCGTCGGTAGCCGGCGTAGTTGATGATCTGATTGTGGAATTCGGTTAGTACAACCAGGCGGAACAAGGAAGATAGGCGGCCCTACTTACCTCTCTGTATAATTCGGGCCCCGACGGGGGAGCCAGCTGGCCTTGACGTGCGAACCTAGCGCCCTTCTTAAGTTTGTGACCACGGTTCCCGTGATAACCGACGTCGGAATCGGAGTCCGACTCTAGCACGCATATTGTCAGCTCCGAAGCGCACTAGAGCTGCGGTGAGCAGGATTACCGTATGCCTTCCGCTTTCGGGCTTTCTTCATGGCCGCGATGGTCTCCGCGAAGACGACATGCTGGGAAGCCATGGCGATGGGCTACCTCGGAAGAGAGCGGCGGCCGACAGCCAAGCCAAGGTGTGAGAAGTATCGGAGCGTAGTGATGTGAAGAGAATACAGGGGGCAAAGAGCCCGGGAGCTGCCCAGGAGTTGCCCAGCGCAGGAAGGACAGGATACGGACGGTCTGCTTCGAAGAATTGCGCGTGTGTCGGGAGAGGGGGGGAGCGGAGGAGGGAGAGGCTTGGTTGATCGGCAGAGATTAAGTACGCAAGAACGTTGTTCGACCCCTATAGATATTGAAGAGTAGATATTGCTCGGTCGACAGTCAAGGATAGTTCAGGACAGAGATTGTCGGGAGAAGAAACGGAGGGGTTTTAGTTGCTTGGGTGCGATGTGAAAAGGCGAGGCGTGGAGATGGACTGGAGATGGGCGCAAGGACGGTGTCCACGCGAAGAGGAATCCGACTTATGCGCAGGTACCGACCCTACACTACAGGCTACAACCCGGTACGAAGTACCTTATACATGTTAGGTACCTCTTGGATAGGGCCCTCGGGATTGGGCTAGTAGCCACCGATCTGCTCTCCACATGCCCCAGCCAAGCTCACCAATCATTTGAAACCGTGCACGAGTTTAATCTCCACAAAGGTACCTCTTCGTTGGTGCGAAGTACACAGTTTCGAATGATAAGATGATAAGAACCGACACTCCAGCTGAAGCTTAGCTAAGTACGGCCCTACCCACCTAGACTCAGCTGGAGGTACATACTTGTACCTACCTTTGTTCTGACGAAGACACCTCCCCACCATCGACGTAACAAGACTACACACCCAGTTCCAGCGCCTCGCCTTGAGCTTCGGGCTACCATCGTCCAGTGAGGCACGTTCCTGAATTTTCCCCTGGCAGGTCGGTCATCCATGTCTGGCACCATCGTCGCCGCACCTTGAGAGGCAATGGAGGCGTATCCTCCAGGAAGTCTGGACCACAACGTCCCATTCCTGGTTGTCTCCGGCCTGAGCGCCAGTCCGAGCAAGCCTCTCCTCGCCGACGACCCCGAGCTGAGAGAGCGAGCCATTCTTGTGCGCTCCGAGATCGCTCCCATCGACACGCGCGAGTCGAGAATCTTGTTGCGCTTCATAGAGGAGGCCGACGCCGCCGCCCTCCCCTGGGTGTCGCGGGATGGCCCTAGGCGGTACAAGTTCAACATCAAGACCATCGGGCGGGTATGCGATGACCCCCATGGCCCCAATGACGGACCGGAACGACGCCTTCTGACCATGACTGCTAGGAATTCCTCCTGCCGCCTCGTCGTGCCCGCCTGCCCGACGACCTCGATGCCCCCGCCTCCGCCCTCGTCTTGCATTCGCCCTTCTCCCCGCTCAGCCCCGGCTCGACCGTCTACCCCGACGGCCTAATAGATACTCGGTGGCTTCACAAGCACCAGAACCTGCTGCCGAGCGTGTGCCTCTGCTTCTACAGCCTGACCTCCGATCCCACCCTCGCCACCCTCCACGACAACCAGCTGAAGACGGATATCAACGCCATCAAGAACGCCTTGGGTCAGTCGGGCTACAAGACTCGCTTGGCTGTCGTCATTCTCAGTGACCAATCCACAAACACGGTATCGCAGTTTCAGGAGAGATTGGAGAATATAAGGAGAAGCACGGGACTCGACCCCAAGGCATCCCTCTTCGTTCTGCCCACGCGGCGGACAGAAGCCGAGCTGGAGACGGCCGTCGACAATGTCTTAGCTGCCATATTCGATCAATCGCTAGAATATTACCGTGATCTTGGACGTCATGTTCGCAAGAAGAGGGGACGTGGGGTCGCGCCCCAACCCACGATACCTCCTACTAGCGGAACTTCCCACACTCTAGGTCTTCAAGGATGGTATGTTCGTTACGACTTCAAGGCAGCTGTCTTGGCTGAATTCCGCCAAGAGTTCGATGTTTCTTTGCGATCTTACGAACAGGCCTACGATACGTTGTTGGGAACAGACGTGCTCGAGACCATACCCGCATGGAACCCCAGATTCAATGACGCCCGTCTTCTGGCCGATATAATAGCGATAAGAGCCATCAGATGTTTGCTTCTGAGTGGACAAAGCACCACCGCCGTGCGACGATGGCAAATCCATAATGATAGGATATGTGACATCGTGGACAGGAAAGGCCGTGGTACGCAGAACTAGTAAGTAACGTCAAACGTCTTTCTTTTTCGATGGAGCCAATTCCGAAGCAGACGCCTCCAATTATGGCTAGTCCATGGATTGAAGAGTCCTGCGCGCTTCTGAATCGCTGCAGATACGGCACAGAATGGAAAATCACTGATAGTTCGCTTTAAAGTGGCTGGAAAGCATGGCAAGCAACATGGTGTACGGTGATGGCCAATCTAATTGAGAAAGTAAAATTTCCCGAATTGGAACCGCCATCATTGTCTTTCTTCCGCCTACCCGAGAAGAATCTCTCCGCTGAGCGCCTCCAGCCGTGGGAGCTACTCCATCATTCCGGATATTGGTACCGTGCCGCCGCACGGCACTTGCTCGATAGGCGGAAACTAGCACGGTCGATACCGGAAGAAGACCGAAAACCGCCGGATCAACAAGCTCAGACTGGCATCTCTCGAAAAATATACACGTATGATACTTACATGTGCCCCGAGCCGCACGAAGAGTATCCGCTAGAAGGATCGGGTATCAATCATGCTCAATTGGTATTCGACCACTTATCACTTGCACGAGCTGGATTCAATAAACACCGACAAAAACGCGCCTCGGTAGAGTTAGCCCTTGAATCCTGCAGGGAACTAGAAAACATGGGCAAATGGCAACAACTGCTAGAGCTCCTCACCCCCTTGTGGCGGGACATGTCATTCAGATCTGAAGGTTGGTGGGATATTACAGAAGCAGTGAGCTGGGCCCTGAGAAACGCAGCTTTTGAGACTAGTCAGAAAGAGCTCATAGTCGCCATTGACTGGGAACTGATGCATCAAGGTCCGTGATCGAATCAGTCTAGATTACCTTGGGCCCGTTACTGATAACCCTCTTCTAGGCTTCTCGAGGCGCCCTGGCTGGCATTACGATATTTTGAGGTCTTTAGATGGAATCAACGTAGCGCAGCCACCGGTTATTAATCTCGACGACGCGCATTTGGCATCATTTGTTTGCGCAGACTTTATTTTCAGACACGAAGAGGGAAAATCCGGACAGACAACCCCTTCGCAGCTTTCCCTGGTTTCAAAAGCCTTCTTTGATGCAGCTCCCATAACCCTAAATTCTCTTCAGATTGAATTTGAGGGGGGCTTGCGAGAGATTCGCTTAAAGCATGAGAAACCCTATAATCGAGACAGGAAGAATAATCCTCTCGAACTCGTTCATGTTGCTCTGAAAGAGGTTGAAATCGACGGTGTTGAGGCTGCGGCCAATGTTCCCGACTCCAGTATTAAGGAGGAAGCTGTGATTGCTCTCGAGGGGACGCAAGACCTAACCCTGTTTCCTGGTCAAACACGGGTCTTGGAATTTAACATCCCCCTTAGAGAACCTGGTGTAGCGAAGGCAACATCCCTACGTCTTTCTCTGAATTCGGAGACCTTTTCACTTATGTACAGCATGAAACTTGATCGAACAAAATCCACGGGCCAATGGTATTCCAGTCTCTCGTCAAAGAGAAAATTTATCCGAACAGACCCTCGGAGCATAAGGATCCTACCCAGGCCTCCAAAGATGCAGATTAAGGCACTTGGGTTACTGGAGCAGTATTATACAAACGAAGTGATACGGGTTGAGCTGGACGTAATCAATCAAGAAGACAGCGACGCCATTGCGAAGATGGATATCACTCTGCATGGGAGTGGCGCTCCTTCGTATCAAGTCCGGGTTGTCGGCGGGAATGAGCAGTCATGTTCCCCAGAAAGTGATGATAGGAGCTTGCGCGGTATTCATATGAACACAATCAGCGCGTCCGAGTCGGGGAAAATATTCATTTCCCTCGATCCCATGGATGGACCCACCGTAGTAGATCTAAGCATTCGAGTCTCTTATTCTCTCAGTGTGGATCCATCGACACCGATTATCCAAGAAGCGTCGTATCGGCTGAATATTGTCTCGCCATTTGAGGCAAGTTACGACTTGCTACCGAGAATTCATCCCGAATGGCCCAGTTTCTTCGATACTGAAAACATACGAAACCTCTCAGACAATGAGAAAGTTGTCGCACGGCCTCGTGGGCTGGCGCAGAAATGGGCTCTCGTCACACGTTACGCCTCCTTTGCCCACGAAGAAGTGTTAGTTTCGGACCTAGAAATCCAAGTCCTTGCCACGCAAGGCAACGTGACCTGTTTTGCTTCAAAGACTGAGGATCTTCCTGCTCAAGGTCAAGTGCTCAGTCCAAAAACAATAGAGGAGAGACAATTTGAGCTTGTTTCTCAGAAGTCCAGTCTAGATGACCGATCCCCAGCGACCGCAGATCTTGCCTTCATTATCAGATGGAGACGGATTAACGCTCCTGATACGGTACTCAACACGACAACTTTACCCTTACCAAGATTCTATGTGACTGTCTCTGAACCCCGGGTTCTGGCCACGGCTTCCTATTCTACTTCTCTACCGCCTTCAGCCTCGCCAAGTGCATTATCGTCGCAGCTTCTCTTCCTAGATATCACCATAGAGAATCCGTCTTCTCATTTCTTGACATTCGGCCTCACCATGGAACCGAGTGACGAGTTTGCATTCTCTGGTGCTAAGACTACGACGATAAACGTGTTGCCCATTGCAAGACGCTCTATCACATACCGTCTCTTACCACTGGTGAGGGGCACATGGATTCGGCCGACGCTGGTTGTTCGGGATAAATACTTTCAGAAGGTCCTCAAGATAATCCCGACGGAAGGAATAAAAAGCGATAAAGATGGGATTTTATTATGGGTGCCACCAGACGACGAAGCCGAAGAGGGCAGCGATGAGGTAGCTGCTGCCGTGGATACGTGAGAAGCAGCTTGACCAAATCATTGTGTTTCTGTTTTGGACTGTCGCATGCGTGGAGTAGTAGATAGACGGAGTCTTACCATTCCATGAGACACGTGGTTAATATAACAATTAGCCCCCCAATCTCCAGCACGCCGCGTTACCGTGATGTACATATTTATGTCGTGCGAATGAAAGACTTTTTCCAGTACATTGGTGCCGAGTAGCGTGTCCTAGCAAGATTCGCTGTCGAATACACTTACCATTAGCAGCCTGAGATGACAGACAGACAGAGTTCTTCGCAAATTCAAAACGTCCCCCTTCATGTTGCTTTTGTATCTAAAAACGATAAACTTAGCGGACGTTTTTGCGTCAACGCGTAACTCCCCTACACCCCTGTCCTCTATCTAGACAACATGTACACGCGTGTGTCGTCGAAGCACACGGCTTTATAAAACTTTGGGCCTGCTACGGATTCATGTCTCTCCAGGTTGAATAGGTAAGAATGAATAAGTTCACAGGCCTAGGCAATTACAACCCCCTGGGAGTGAGCTGCGCCTTGCTTGACGCCTCTTGGGCGCTTGACACCCGAGGCTACGTGGGGATCTCACAAGTTCGCACCTGGACTATGAGACTATGGCAGGGGTGGGTAGGCAAACGACGTGCCTCGTAAGCCGTCGATTTGACGATAGATCAAAATAGCGTGCGATAAGCTGAACCTCTACAGATGATTGGCTAAGTACCTATTGAGTGCCTGGATTCAAGGGGCTCCATCCTGCGATCGGGATTCGCCATGCTTAGGTACCGTAGGTACCTTTCTCCTTGTGTATGGGACGCGTCGTAGTGACTCTCGTTACAGCTATAATAAAAGCCCGAACAAGTTGAAACCCTTTGGTCCTTTGGTGAATTGCAAGTATCTACCTATCATCTTAGGAAATATTACCAGGTCTTAGGTAGTAGTGTAAAGGATGAGTATGAGTTGAGTTCAGAGTTAGGCACCGAATCCGCGGGTTTGAACGATTGGCCCGCGGGTTGCACATCGGAGCTAGTTCTAATTAAGTCAGTGGATCCTCGCATTCGGACTCTGCCATGGCCCCGTTGATGCTGTTAACCGGAGTTAAGAGACATGGCAGGGCGGCTAGAACACTCCAGCAGTCAAAATTAAGCCGTCTCACTGGTAGCGCAGGCAGCGGGAGAGTCGGGAAAGATCTGCACTAGTCCCGAAACGAAGATGGCCTCGATGCTTAGGCCAGGGTACCAGTTGTACTCCGTGGACATTCATTTTCTCAGCTTCTCGGCGTCAGACGGAGAAAGGCCTTACACGTTATCTCGACAACGAAGCAATTTTATATAAACGGCCCCCCCCTTTCCTCGACTTATTTGTTTTCTCTCTTTCTAAGCTTATATGTAAAAACAGCGGCTGCCACCTAATGCGCTTCCTACGAAGATTTCTACAACTAGGATTTCGCCCTCTTCCGCCATCAGTAGCTCGATATAGCAAACTCGCCTCCGCCGGGACGAAGACGTCAGCAATCGCCATGGTGGCATATGCCTGCACCGTCGCGGCGAAGCCCGTCTCCAGCACGCCGTCGGATAAGACCTCCAAAGACCATCACGTCAAAAACAGCCGGGGAGAGACGATCAAATTCCAGAACCCTTACCCGTCACATGTGTTTCCCCAGCTATCAGCATTCATACCAGCAGTCATGTACGTCCTGACCTAGGTAATAGAGATATAGTGGGAGAGAGCGGCGTCGCTGACGAAATGCACTGTGTAGGAAGACTGTGTTTGGCCGGTCGGACAGGCCGAAGCTAAAGCTGGAAGATAAACTCGTGCCCGTAGTGAAGCCTCACTTTCTTCCCGCGCGCGACGGGTCTTCCCAGCTGCGAGCCACATGGCTCGGCCATGCGTGCTACTACGTGGAATACCCGTCAGGGCTACGAGTGCTGTTCGACCCCGTCTTCGAGGACTGCTGCGCGCCGGTGAACTTTCTCGGGTTCAAGAGGTACACGGAGCCGCCGTGTGCCATCGCCGACATCCCTTATGTCGACGCCGTCGTCATCAGCCATTCTCACTACGACCACCTCTCGTATCCCTCCGTGCAGGAGGTCAAGAGGCACCACCCCGACGCACACTTCTTCGTGGGGCTCGGGCTGGAGAAGTGGTTCCGGTCCAGCGGCGTCGACAACGTGACCGAGATGGACTGGTGGGACGAGGCCGAGGTCATCTTCACGCCGAAGCCCGCCAAGGAAGCCGACGGCGAGCCAAGGCCCATCAAGGCCACGATATCGTGTCTCCCGAGCCAGCACTCGTCCGGCAGGAACGGCTTCGACAGGGATCACACGCTCTGGGCCTCATGGGGAATCAGATCAGCTGATAAGACGGTCTGGTTCGGCGGCGACACGGGTTATCGCACCGTGCCCAAGGTTGCCGAGGACAAGGACGACTGGGGCCCGGAATTCCAGCTCCTCCCCGTCTGTCCGCAGTTCCGCCAGATCGGAGAGCATCTCGGCTCGGTCGACCTGGGACTCATTCCCATCGGCGCCTACCGCCCGCGGCACATTTTCTCTCAGTAAGTCATCTTTCATACGACACTACTATTCTCTACGGGCCCCCATCCGGTTTTGGAGAAGTCCGAGATCTACCGTCAAAACCTAAATTTACACCACGCTCAGACATATTACCAAATCAACTAACCGCGAGTCTTTCCGCAGCATGCACGCAAACCCGTTCGACTCAGTCGAGATATTCCGCGATACCAACTGCAAGAGGGCAATGGGCATACACTGGGGCACCTGGATGCTGACGCCTGAGCACCCCCTGGAGCCCCCAAAGCTGCTCAAGGAGGCGCTGAGGCGGAGAGGCCTACCAGAGACGGGCCTCTTTGACGTCTGCGATATAGGGGAGAGCCGGGAGTTTTAGATTATTAAAAAGAAACGAAAGAATGCAAGGGTCTCAAGGTTCGTTGCTTATATCATCATGTAATATTTATACCCCCTGATCTGTCTGTCAGTTAGGGGCTTGTTTTTGTGTGTTGTGAAGTCTATATCATCATGTATCTATCTAGCGCTGGGTTGGTTTCATATTGCGTTTCCTTCTCATGAACGGTATTCAGATGAGATGGTTGGATACGTTCAGTGTGAATAAGTGGGCGTTGGCTTGAATGTTGAAAAAGAAGGGGAAACAAGAAAAGGAAAAAGAGACGTTTCATCCTAAGAAATGGATTACAAAGCGAACGCACTCCGCGGACCGACCTATCGAATTACCTAACCTAAATAACTAACTCGTCAACTCCGCACAGCCGGTACTTGGACTGACTTATCACAGGAGGTAAGAGGACGGTCAGGTGTATCTGTTAGGTAGGTACCTCCTAAGGTACATACATACGGTAGGTCAGGCGTCAAATCGCATCTCGGCATCGCATCGCCATGATCACTCCGGGCGATTCCTCAGGTCCCAGGTTTTACACTTTTCTGTGCCCTGCACCCCTCATCAGGGTTTAGCTTGCATGCCGCTTTTGCTGATGTTAGGTTCAACCCTGGACACCTACGGATGACAGAGCCAAGGTATACAGAAAGGAACGGTTATTGCTAGTAGTATGTTCGTGTAGCGTTGCAAGCTGATTTTTTAAAAAACATAACGGCAGTTTGAAATCTCTATGCAAGCTGATCATGGCATTATCATTTCTGACACAGTACTATAAAGTTAAAATGCACATAGTTGAGCATTTGATTGAGGCTCATTTGATTTGACTAGGTACCTACTTCAATACGTGGGTTGGCGGTCTCTCAAAACTTAGTACCTAGCTGAGCTGAGCTCACGCAGGTAGGCTCCGGCTAAAAGCGGCATGCCTCAGGTTGTGGTGGCCCTACTCCAATCCGCAATCTGGAGTGGGGCCTAAACCCTTTGGTAGCGCTACCTATCTACTTCGTACCTCTCTTACCACTTACAAGTTTTACCCTTAGGCATCTTTGAGGTTGTTGTGCCTGGTCATTTCATCCCATTGACCGCAACGTTGATGAATCGATTCACCAAGTTCATCGACGATCTGTCCACTGTCATCCCTCATTTCCTCCTGGGCATCCCCTCCTCTTTTTTCACCTCCTGTCTTACCTTGCTACGATCTTCGGTTGCTGCCGCTTTTTCTGTGCGCCGGGAGTCATCACGGATTGCGCTCGCATTCACTCTCTGTGATCTCCAAGTATTTATAATTATGCGTCGGCGTTTGCACACATCACTCATCCCTCTTTTTGCTCCTCCACCACACTCTTGATCCTGCAGCACTTCATATTTTGGACTCATCGCATCGGTATCTTGGATGAGGATGAGCGATCCCACGCAAAAACTTATCGTAAGCCCGCCTGCCCCCGGATTCTTGCCCCCAGAGCACCAACCCGTGCTACTACCATCACCGCCGCCGCCATCACCACTATTACCACCTTTCCAAAGCTTTGAGTTATGGCCATACTCGTTGTTTTCCAAGATATTCATACTCGCCAATGTGTGGTGCCTCTCGAGCTTACCACATATCCACTTCTCATGCCACGCAGCTATGAAGAAAATATAGCATAGTGAATAAAGCTGACACGGTTAGGATGAGCTTTGCTCGCGTCTAGACGAAGCAACCATTCTGTCCATCGCCGGTGACTTTGATCTTCAGAATCAGCAAGAATTCGCCGCTGCTCGCGATGTTTTATTAGCCATCTCCATGGACGTGGAGGCTGAGGAGGCGACTGGCTTCAACCCTAGCGGCTTTGGCGACCATAGCTTGGCAGGTGATTTGCTCTCTGACTCGAGTGCAAGTTCCAAGGCCGTCCGTGCGGCCGAGGGTGATCTCAAAAGTAGCGATGAGTTCACGACTGCGACTGGAGATTCAGGTTCCCATCCACAGAGCACCGTGTCTGACGCGTCTTCTAAGGCATCACCACTAACAGAGACCCCGGGTATTGTTCATGTTAATATACTGGACGATCTCACGGACGAAGAGAAAGAGAAACACCTCGCTGCCATGTTCGTCTGCCTCAAGCTCATCGACGTCAAAATGGCCTTGCAGAAGAGCAATGGAGACGCAGATCTCGCTATAGACGGGCTGCTTAACCTGCAACTGCTTGAACAAACGGGCCAGCGACCTAAAGGGGTCGATGGATTCTATGTATCGGATGATGATGTACCTAGAGGGAAAAAGAAAGCACGAAAAAGGGCGAAGAAAGCTTCGAAGGCGGTGAATGCTTCCCAAATAATAAACTCGAAAAGCACGTATATGGTCCCCGCCCAGGAAGGACCTGATCAAGACGACAATGTCAATCACGGTAAGTAGCTGGGACGTCTGAGTAGGCCGCGAAACGATAACTCACGAGCGGCAGAAGGCTGGCCCTTTTATATGCTAACATAAAACGCAGACAATGTCAAGTTCATTTCGGATCATTTCTCGCTGCCAACATCAGAAGCTACAGAGATATACAGGAGTCGTCAGTCCTCACTTGGAAACTCCATCATCGCCATCTTGGATAACTATATAGCCCTCGGGTGGAGGTGCAACCCCAGCCAGAGTCAACTACAGCATATGAAAGAGCAAGAAGAGAGAGTGCCGTGGATTCCCAGCGATTATTTCAGTCCCATCTTCAACACGACCGCGACGCCCGAGGCTGCCGTTGACGTCGTCGACGTATTAGCCAATCATTTCAAAAAGCCAGCGTACCTGAAGCACAAAGTACCTTACAGCGTCATCGCCTCGGACCTTGAGCTAGATTCCGATATGTCACTTTCATCTACTAGAGCACAGGCTAGTCGAGGAGCTCGCCCACTGCCGACCACCCTACAAGAGGCCAGCGCGACGAAAGCAACCCTTGCTGCCTCGACGAAGCACTCGTTCGCAGTGGCGTCTTCGGCTTTCAGAAAGGGCAAGGCTGATCCGCTGATGCGGCAGGCGGCGAGCTTCTTCGCGGACCGCGCGCGCACCGAAGCCATCAGCCATCGGGCGGCGATCAGCATGGAGGCCGAGCTCCTCGTCGACCAGCAGAGCACCGAGGACACGATCGACCTACACGGCGTGACCGTCAATGACGGCGTGGACATCGCCCTCCGCCGCGTCTGGCGTTGGTGGGACGCGCGGGGCCAGGCGGAGAAGACGCGCGGTCGGGCGGGCAAGGCCGTGGACGACGGACTCAAGGTCGTCACCGGCATCGGCCGACATAATCCGGACGGAAAGTCGCGGCTGCGCATCAACGTCTTCAAGGCGCTTGTCGAGGATGGCTGGAAGGTCGAGGCCCTGAATGGCTCGTTCCTCGTCACTGGACGCCGCCGATGATTCCTTAATTTTTTATTCCTTCTCCCCCCCTTTTTTTGCTGGGTGTGCCCCATTTATTATCTTATTTTTGGTCCCCCGATGCACGTTTTCGGCCCCTTCGCCCTCTCTGGGCTCTGCTTAATTACGCCCATTTCTTTCTACGTACTGAGCAACTCGCGACGATTTCTGAAGTCAATGGTACACGAAGTTATACGGCCTCTGTGGACTATCTTAGCATTGGCGACTTGCAACTCGGTCTGCGGTTGTCCCCCCGAATCAGAGATATACACGTGGACGTTGGCAGCCACATGAAGGATAACCTTGGTCTTAGACGGTCCGCCGGTGTGTTTGTGGTGTTATGACATGGTGTGTACTGAGAGATAATTCTTGTCTATTTGATACGAAAGATTGAATAATACGCACCGACAGGATTGCGCATGTCGGCATGTTTGGCTAGTATAGTTGAGTAGATGAATTGAATACGAAGTTTGATTGTTGTAATGCCTACCAGTAAGGCTTAAGTCGTACTGTTGAACGTATCTATCATGCGTATACATCCTATTCTGACATGTTCTCGTCTCGCGGCTGTCTGTTATTTAGCACTATATTCCTGGCAACTACAGGTTCGTCACGTCCATACATCTGTGCGCAATGTTTCCTCTCATGCTTCTTCCCTATCTACCGTGCCTAGGTATGTTAGGTAGGTACTTACACATCTATCTCAAAGCTGTTGTCCATATCCATCCTCATCCACCAATCCACGTGATGTGGCGTTCGTTCCCGAATCATGGGGATCCTCGATCTGTCGATCTGCATGCGTGAATCCGAAAGAAACCCGACGCACCTGAGGAGAAAAAAAAAAAAGGGGGGGGGGGGGGGGGGCATTTTAGCACGCGATCTTAACTCACCCAGAGCCATGTTTTGAATTATTATTAAAACACAATTTGATTCACAAAATGTATATGATATATTTTGTGGGAAAGAAGATATAAAATCAATAGTAAGAGCCTAACTATTAGGTATAGTACCCAAATTATGAGCCTTTCCCCTCAGATCATGTCTGTGCTTATACCTCCATAGCCTATCAATTCTCTCTATATACAATCATCTAACAAGATATTAGATTTTTCCATGTCGGATTGTTTACTTAACTATAGTCTTTTGTTTCGGGCCTGAATTTTTAACTCACAATATCTATATAGGTCACCTCCCTGGAGATAACTCATATCACGACGCAAACTTAAAAAAAAAAGGCGAGACACAGACGCAAACGCAAAGCGGAAACGCACATAGGGTCCCTCTCCAATCCTCGTGCAGCATGTGCGTGGGTTAGGTAGGTGCTAAACGGTTACGGTGCGCCTGGTTTCGGGCCCGGTTTCGGGCCTGTCCCGGAACTGTACACTTAAGAGGTTAGGTACCTTCCTACTTACACCTCAGCGAAACTCCATGTTGGGTAAGAAGTACTTACTTACTTAATCTAATCCTGTCGGTCTCCCGACTTATTCAGCTGCAACTAGGTAACTGCACTGTCAAGTCAAGCGCTCGACATTTCGGCAGGCAAAGCTTAGGTAAGTGGTAGGTATTTAGGGTTATATGTACACTACTTCGTAAGTACACAGTGCTTCCCTGCCTAGGTACCTAGATATCTGTAAGTACTAAGTCCCTGTCTGGTAGACCAACAAGTACGGAACGTGCATTCACGGTGCCGATCACGGTGGGTGGGTGACGTCGCTGAATCAGCCACTTACGGTATTTACAGTATTCGTACCCGCCCGCGTTCTACCAGAGAAGTAATCAATCAAGCACTGACTATCTAGGTAAGTTTAGGGGGTTCAGGCAACCGAGGGAGGCGAGGGAGGTTTGCTCGCAAACGACGCCCATTAGCAATCATGTGTAAAGTATGTATCTTGTGTATTATCTTCGTTCTCTTCAATCATCAGCCATGTCCATTCGTGAGAAATTGTTATGTATCCTTGCCTCTCTATCTAAGGGATAGGCGGGTAAACTGTAAACCAGTAACAGCCTCTCCGATCGGAACCTCCCTCCCCTCCAGGCAGGCTAGGCTATGTAGGCACTTGGCATTTGGCATTCCTTGTATCTTTCCTTCTTTCTCCGCTCAAGCTCATGCTCGCGCTCTTCTTCATATCAGCGAACAAGCGTCAAAAGTAAAAAGAGCCCAAACCGAGAAAAAATAAGATAATAATAAAAAAGATCGAGTTTACCGTTTTCGCGGGAACCGGCGAAAATAGACAAGAGCCGCTAGCGCCAAAGGCACAGATAAAAAAAAAGAGAAAATCGCTACTTTGAGTAGACGCTGTTTTTTGTCTGCTTGACTGTTTTCCATTGCGAGTCGCGGTGTTTAAAAAAGGGCCTGGGCGATGGCGCCATCCATGTACCGGAGCACACCAGGGCGAAATTGGGATGCCGAGGAAGTGGGGATCCCTCTCAATGCCAATGCCGCATAGCTGTGTGAATTCGGGGTTCTTCAACAAGAACCCATCGATCGCACCCCTCACACTGCCATACGCCAGCCCTCCCTCCCTAGTCACCTCTCCGGTGAGCGCCGGACTCCCGAAGTGGCAGTGCGGAGATATCCGTGATCCCGCGTTTGCTATGGGAGGACGCTATATGAGCTCACACGTGATGAGCGTTCGTAGTGATAATAGTAGTGGTAGTAGTACAGTATCGCGACAAAATGCGGACTACATGGTGCCGAGAAAGCGGGATCCATGAACGAAGCCGTCGCCTATGACTTGGATGTGGGTTGTTTGTCCTTCGATTTTGTGTTGTCCTCGTCCATGTAGAGCCGATTCTCCATTACATATTCGATGACGGGCGAAGGGATCAGGTACGTGATGCTCAAGTCACGCTTGAGCAGCAACCTGATCTTGGTGCTACTCACTGCGATGTCATTGTTAGCTTTGGAGTGGTCTATCAAGAGGGTAGCTATATTGCACATACCGTCATTCTGGATCATTTGTTGTATGACGTAGATGTTATCTTCCCACGGTTTGAGGTTGGCCAGGGCGTCTTCCATGTCGGTGCCGGCTCGCTCGACGATCATGGCACCGAAGTTGCCGAGAATGTGGTCGAGATCTTTCTCGGCCCAGACGCCCGGAGTTGACATAGTACTAATGAGGTCGGCCCCTGCCAGCAGCATGATCTTGACCGGCCTCCGACTCTGGCCATCGGCGCTCAGCACGCCACCAATCACGTCGTTGATTTCGTATTGAAAGTGATCTAGCACGGCTGCCGTGGGGCTGTACTCGGGCTGTATAGCCTCCCATGGGTCGACCATGAGCCAGTTCGAAGTCTCCTCGGCGGCCAGCTCGCACATGCGTACTCTGACGGAGAGGAATTAGCATCTACGCCCATGCATTTCGGAACCCGCGGGACCAGATGGGACGGGACGGGACGGGACGGGGAGGGTGGCTCACCTGTGATTTGACTGCGCCAGACCAGCCTTCTTGTAGGCATCAGACACGGGGCTAAGGTACCCGCCGACAACTTCGAAGTTGGTGTTCATGCGAGCGTAGTCGTTGGCCATCTCGAACATGCGCAGGTGGAGAAAGGTGATGGGCGAGAAACTGCCACAGGCGACGAGCACGAGCGGGATGCGGTCGGGGTCGAGCTGCTGCCGCCGCAGTCGATGCGCGGGGAATCTGTAGTTGGCAAGCGTCATGCTGGATGCGGCGTTAGGGAGCAAGTTCGATGCCGCCGCCGTTGTCGACGTCGTCGCCGTCGATGTCGCCGTCGTCGTCGGCTGGGACGTCATCGTCTTGTCTGAGGGGAGAATGAATGCTGCTGAACGCGATGATGCAGGATATGAGTCTATTAATCGGATGTTTGGCGTGGATTGAGTTGGGGCTTGGCAATGTTAGTTTGGTAGATCTAAGAACTATGCAGGTTGAGGCTATTTAGATCGCCTTAAGAAGTATCTAGAGAGAACTGGCTGAAAGGAATTGGTTAAGTTGAGGGAGAGTTGAGTTTAAGTACATCCGAAGTAAAGGACTGGGTGCGATGCGATGTAGGCTGTAAGTGGGCTGTGAGTAAGTCGGAAGTACCTCCCTTAGGTGCGAAGTACATAGGTACCTACCAGGCTGTAGTACAGCTTGCCCGGATGACCTGTGAGGAGGGGCTTTGGAGCGCTTTGGAGCACCGAAACAGCCTCTGTGGGGGTTGGGGAACCTTATTTGCGTAACCCCCACACCCCGTAAACCTGGTACCTTAAGATGTGCCTACCATCAAAGTACAAAGGTAACTTGGGTACTTACAGTAAGTTACATATGCTGTATCCAAGTTACGAGGTAACCAACGCTGTGTTATGCCTCTCAAACTTCTTTTTATCACTGTTCAAGGATGGATGATGAAGAAACTCGCAGGGGAACAACAACGGAGATGCGAAGAACATTGAGAAACTGGGCGAGAAAATGACAACCACAGCCGCTTCGACTTCATCTCAGAAACTTGTGACTCACCAAGCCTCACTATTTACCTATCAAACAAGTCGACCGCCACCATGCCGGCTACACAGGGCGAGGGAATACGAGCATGACCAGCCAAACGTCTACCTTGCTTTACTTATGTCGCACATTGGGCGGTGTAGCGAGACACAAACAAGCGTGGCGATGACGGCGGGCGCCTGGGAGGAGGGGAGGAGGCTGCATCTCAGGACATTCTCATGAACAGTAATTACAGCGTCCGCAAAAGAAGAGAAATTGACAAGACAGAGACGAACACGGGCGTCAGCCATGACAGGAAACTAGGTCATCTCAAACTGTGATAATGGGATTGATTATGTACCTATGCCAATTCGTGTGCGTATTGACGCCGTAGTTTCTATACCAATAACCATGTTGTTACCCGAAGTCGTACAGGCTACCCCAACGCTAAATTCGTATACCATTCTAGCTGCGTAAACATGCCGTGATTTCAAATCAATAATACATACTTTACTTAGTCCTCGTACTCGTCCTCCGAGTCGCTCATCGCGTCTGGCACCAAGCCCCTACGCCGTCGAGCACTCAGATCCTCCACAAGCCCGCCCTGGCCCTCGGGATCAGCATATCCGTCGCCGCCAACCAGGGATAACGCCACGGGGAGGAAGATGAGCGCATGCGTGGCAGCAAAGACGACGAGCGCCAGCCACACTCGGAAGTAGTAGATCTCAAAGATCTTGGATCGCGTGAAAGCCAACACGCAGACACCGAG
The DNA here is from genome assembly GCA_022578495.1 of Nemania sp. NC0429. Classification (NCBI taxonomy): domain Eukaryota; kingdom Fungi; phylum Ascomycota; class Sordariomycetes; order Xylariales; family Xylariaceae; genus Nemania; species Nemania sp. NC0429. Next base: position 129,052 of record MU392166.1, on the reverse strand, counting down.
AAGCTTAGTGACGGTGATGCCGCTGAAAACGGAACCGCCGACGTTAACGAGGGCCGTCCAGGCGCGAGCGTCACGGCCCCGAAATCGGTTCTTGGCCCGGTCCATAACCGAGCCCGCCGGGAACATGAAGGCGCGCGCAATGTGCGCGCAAAACTCGACAGCGATGCCCACGCAGATGATCAGGTTCACCAGGGACACAGCGTTGAGGGACACATCGAAAACTGCCATTGCGCCAATGATATCAACAACTATCATCACAACGGTCGTGGTCACGACAAGTGCCGTCAGAACAGATCCCAGGAGGATGCTGGACACGACAAAGACGATGCCGACGGCCGAGCCCAGCAACGTGCCAGTCAGTTTGACAATGCTGGCATATTGATCGAAGAATATGTAGAAGACGCTGTAGGGGAAGATATCGGCACCAGTGCTAGCACTAATTTCTTTGGCGATTCGACGCGCAGCGGCATAGGCATTGATGAAGTCATCCTGGCTGCGCAGTGGCCGGTGCGCCGTCCGGAAATGGCTGGCAGGTATGTCGACATTCTTCGAGTCGACCACCACGGCTGTACTATAGGCAGCTTGGCCACCCAAAGGACATTCATCGGTAGTCGGCGCCGACAAGAACTTCTCCAGGTAGTGTACGAACTCATCGCCCTCAGGCATGCCGGAGAGCGTAAAGTTCCAAGGTGGATTCCGCCCAGCGAAACAAGCCTTGCCATTGTCCTGACAGCAAGCCTCGTTCTCTGGCTTGAGCCATAAAAAGAAATCATCGATCCAGCTCGCAGTTGGCGAAGAAATAAAAGACACGTCCGGCCGCTTTCGTTCTTGCTCAAGAACTGTTGCGAGAGACAGCTGATCGCAGGTGCTGAAACGCGAGCAGATGTTTTGCTGATGCGGGCGATCGGTGGCATTTAGGCCCTTGGTCACAAAATAAACAGGAGGGCCAGCATCCAGATACTTGTACATGTCGTTGAAGTAGTCGATGAGATATGAATTATCAGGAAGAGCTACACGCTGATCCAAGCCAAGCTTAACGTAAGGAAGAAGTGCCACGCCGGCGGCAAGTAGACCAAAGAATATGGTGATAACAACGACCTTGACTTTCTTGCCAAGGAGAGCAGGCGCATAGTGTTTGCGGATGAATTGCTGCAGCAAACTTTCCTCTGGCACATCATACGGGCGAGGACCACCGTTCCCATTGCCGCTCAAGTGTACACGAGCTTTCTTGACTTGGATGCAGGGGAAACAATCCGCTCTGTGATCCTCGGTTCGAATCTGGTTTAAGGATAGAATAGAGATGAAAAGCGTCATCTGCAGCAGGGCATTGATGAGTACGGCACCAGCAGCGTATACGGCGAAGTTTCGAACCGCGGGCATCCCGACGAAGGCGCCAAGGGCGAAGGAGACCGTCTCAGTGATGGCAGAAAAGAGAATTGATGGCCCCATTCGCCCGAGAGCTTTCGCAATTCTCTCCTCGACCACCGCATCCGGATGACTTTGATTTACACGGTCAAATTCGTGAACGATGAGGAAAATGTTGTCCACACCTACGGCCAACACAATGAAAGGGATGACCTCGGCGATAATCAGCGTAACCTTGATGCCAGCCCATGAGAATAGACCGATAGAAGACGTAATCGACATCAAAACGATCAAGATACCGACAAGGCCGAGGGTGAACTTGCTTTGTACTAAGCCAACGGAAGGGTTTCTCATCAGCTCGCGGATAGTCATGCCGCTTGAGCCTAGCGCGATCGAGGCGTACAAGAACATGACTACATAGCTAATTACCACAATTCTGGCATCGGTGTTGGTAGATTGGTTCAGCTCCTCTTCCAAGCTGATTTCCGTCGAAAATGAGAGCCTTAGACCACGCTGGGCGGCCTCGTCTTGGGCAAGCAGAAGCCGAGCCTTTAATGCGCCCTCCCAGTCTTGCACATGTTCAAGCGCTGAGCTTCCTTCTGGTGAGTTATTCACAACCCAGGTAACAGTGATTGCGGGGGTGTCTGTAATATCGTCAAGGCCCTCAAAGCCGCCGAGAATCATACTTGGTTCAATTGGCTGGCCAAAATCGGGTCGACACAGGACAGGAGAACTAGCGCATTTTCGGAACTCGGACTTCCAGTCCTTACTGCCATCGAACCAGACTGTAGGAGACTGGACTACACACGCAGATCCAGTCGGTTTGAAGCATACATCCTGGAAGGGGATCTCGAAATGAGGGCTTTTAAGCTCTCTCACATCTTTCTCAACACCTGCCCACCAAGTCAGTGTATCGTAACTCAAAACTGGGCCGGTTCCTGCAGCCGACGTGTCGTTGACCAGAAAAACCTTCTCTGCGCGGTAGAAGGCACCGAAGTTCTCATCAAAGAAAGCCTTCTCCTGTGCGGCCGCAGAATCTGGGCTCACCCACAGCCGCACTGGTTCCCTTTCGACACTGAAGTGGATCCAACCAAAACTCAGTGCGACCACGACCACTAGGCTGGAGAAGATAGTAATGGCCGGGAATCTTGCGCAAAGGTGACCGAGTCTGCTAAAAGCGGTGTCGCACCATGTATTGAGCACATAATGCTTTTGAGGGGGGTTATAGGTGGCGACAGCACGAATAGGGTCACGGTCGTCCTCGTCGTCACTTGGTTCCGCCCCTTGCAAGAGATGAAGCCGTTCACTCCGACGACGCGCGTGTCTTCTCCATATAACGTGTCCAGCCACGGCGATGATGAGCGAGAACAAGAGTACCCCATACGTGAAGATGGAGGCAAATGTTAAGCAGGGAAGTATGCCCACACGGCATGAATTGGCCTCTTTGACCGCAGGGAGCGCGGGACATACAGCCGGACAATCGACGCATGCGCATCGGAAATTAGGGTCCTCGTCGTTGCACTTCTTGGGCTTCATCTCTTGCGCAGACATGCCAGGCTCAGAGTATTTTGGGGGGAAATTGATCTGGAAAGGCGAGCCAAGAGATTGCTCCTTGCCGAGGAACTTCAGAAGCCCAGTATAGTTTGTAGCACCGCCGCCGATGAAATTCATAGCCTTGGAGTTGGACGGGCCGAATTTGACCTCTTTACAGCTATCATAAAAGCCTTCCCCATATTCCTCCGTTATGAGCTGATCGATCTCGGCAACGGCGGTACCACCACTAAGCTTCTGGGTTCGAGTGACGTTCACAAAAAGAGACTGGTCAGGCGAGCAAGTAAAGGTACAGAAGAGGTTGTAGAAGTTGTCTTTGCAGGCCGGACAGCCCCCGACGATCTGGTTGGGGGTGGAGAGCTCGTTTTTCAGGGCGTTGAGCTATCGATGCACATCAGCGATCTGAAGCTCTAGGGAAGGGGGGAGCGAGGGCGCCATACCTGTTCGGAGTTGCAGCAGACTTTGCTGTCCTTCCATTTGGGGCCACAAAGCTCCTCGATCTCTTTGGCGAAGTCGGCGTCGGGGGTTTCGGCGAGGCCGTTGTCGACACAAGGCAAGGCCTTGCCAAACCAGCCTTTCTTCCCACAATGGCCACGGAGGGCGCAGCGACCTGGCTCGTGTTTTGGAGTGAAGAGCTCGTCGGCGGCAGACCGCGTGACCAGCAGTGCGGCCGCGGCACCGACGAGGTAGGAGATTCGCGCCATGGTTGCGCCTTAATGCTGCGAGACGGGCGGCGGTAGCATCGGCGTATATTCGAAAACGGGGATGAATATCGATCTTCGTGGTGAGAGGAGGTGGGACGTTGGCGAATGATGAGAATGGTTGTGGTGGTGATGATGGCGGCGGTGGCGGCGGATGCTTGAACGGTGAAGGTTGGGAGTGTCAGAGGTAAGAGAAGTACCTAATGTTGGGAGAGCTTGAACCAAATCGGGCGTGGCTGGCAATGATGACCACGGTAAGGAAGTTGTCTGCGTCATCACATGGACCGTGTCTCACTCCACACATGGACCTGCCAAGCCTGGAGTCATGCACGGGTACGGATGTAGACTTAGTGGTGCAGTCAGGTACACTCCCGAGTCCTCAGGCCTAAGCTCTGGCCTGAGGTACCTAAAGTACTTAGAGTACCTAGGTACCTCAAGGGGAGTACCAAAAGTAGATCTAACATTTTCATTTCATCCTTTTATCACTCTCAGCACCGCGAGGAGTTTTCACAACTTCGCATATTTGATCTCTTTTCAATTATAGGTACCACAAGGTAAAAGGAATGGTGTTTAATATGAGGACACTTACACTGGGCTATAAAGGCTGTAAATATCATTACCATGGTTGCCCCTGGACTCTTATATATTTTCAGGTGTTCCACGATAGAGCTGAGTGAGTGGGTTGGCGACGCAGCACCAGCTTCAACGAATTCAGTAAGAGTTTTCAAGAAATGAAAGGAGCTGCCCAACTTCCATCGATTATAATCAAGACGGATCGTTCTCAATGGAATAAGGGACGAGGTGCAAGTAGCTACCTAAGTCGGTATAGAATGACTTCCTATTTCCGACCACTCATTACATTACCCCTGAATGACCTCCTGAAAGAACACAAACGCATCTGCTAGAGCAGAATTATACAGCATTCAGATGACATCCCAAAATACAGTTATATCATGTTCCATGATCATAGCACCAATCATAACACCATTTCCGTATAGAAAGCTGCCTGAATCACATAGGTAGTTTGAGTAGGTAGGTACATGAACAATTGTACTCTAAGATGTTATCCCCAACTCCAAACCTCCCTCGAGTGTCCCTACCTAGTTTATAACCTCTCCCCCCAGAGCATTTGGTCCCCAAAAACACCTTCTGTACTCCCAAGGCAGATAGATACTTAGATAGATCAAAGATCAGTATTCGAAGCTCTCAAACGCGACCTCCTCACCCTCCATCCACTGCAGAAGCACCCTCATCAGAGCCGGACCAGTGCAGCAGAAGAACTTCCTCCTCCCCTTCTCCCCCCCGGCTCCTAGGACGTCGTCCCTGCCCATCCTCCTCTCCTCGACCCGCGCCCCGAGGTTCTTGACCGCGGTTACCAGGTCGCTCTCATCATTCCTCACGCCGTCCCTCGAGCCCGTGACGAATAACCTCGTGACGGGCCCCAGACCATCAATCTTCTCAAACACATACACGGCCAGGGGCAAGTCCTCGATCCGCAGACTCCAGAGCACCGTGAGGGGCCCGCTGCCCCCGTGATGATGATCGTAATCACCCCCCCGCAGCACGTCAGCGGCCTGCGCCAGGAGTGGCGTGATCCCCACGCCGCCGGCGACGAAGACGCTGTCTCTTCTGCTGCCGTCTGCCTCCGCCTTCTCAACCACACTCTCGCCAGACCGTCGTGCGGGAACCGGCATGCGGAAGTCCTCGGCCCCGCCGAAGCCGACGACGGGGATCTCGAGCGGCACGCGCGTGTTCCACTTCGCGAGGAGCGCCGTCGCGGGCCCGTGTCTGCGGGCGATGATCTCGAGTTGCGGCCTCGCGTCGCCGCGTAAGAAGACGCTGCTCCCGCTCCGGCTTTCCCCGTCCGCATCCACGTCCACGAGGCACCCCGGGTCCAGCGGCGCGCTGACGGTGAACGTGCGCACGAAGTCGTCGTTGAGGCTCTGCGGGTCGTCGTCCCGCATATGCGAGTATCCGTGGTCGAGCTCGGCGGAGAAGTCGAGCGTGACGTGTTGCCCGGGGAGCCAGGCGCGGAGGAGACCGCCGCCGCCCCCGCCGCTCGTCGTCGTCGGCGCGATTCCGAACACGTACCTCGCGATCGTGGGCGTGATGTTCTGTCTCTCCAGCAACGTCGCCGTGGCCACGCCCACACCACCAGCATCGGCATCGACCTCGTTGTCTCCGCCCTGCTCCGCCGCGAGCCGTCGCACCGGCGGGTTGTACGGCGAGTAGTCGATCACGGTCCCGCGGAACGGCAGCCCGTTGCGCACGAACCGGGCCGAGGCGACGTCAATGCGCACGGCGAGCTTCGCGCGCGGCATGTACGCCGCCGCGCGCTCCGCCACGAGCGTCGTCGTCGTCCCCGTCAGGTAGAGCACGTCGCCCGTCTCGAAGTCCGGCACCACGAGCCCCGCGACCGGGTCCTCGTCCAGGTTCCCCAGCGTCTGGTACAGCCGGTTGCCCGAGTACTCCGGGTACACGAGCACGATGCCCGCGTCGCCGTCGCCGTCGGCCCCATCGGCGTCGGATCCCAGGTTCCGGAATACCCGCAGAAACCCCGGGGGCCCGCCGCGGTGGTTCACATCCATGCTCCCGTCCCCGTGCTTGCTGGCGATGAAGAATAGGTCCGCCTTCGCGATCAGCTCGACCGCTTCCCGCGGCAGCGGGAGCCCAGGCTCGTCGGCGGCCGAGGAGGAGTCGTCCCTGCTCCACAGCAGCTCGGGCGTCGGCACGTTCGGCACGATGCGCTTCTTGTTCAGGTACTTCGGGCAGTTCCCCAGCGCCTCCTCGACCGCGAAGGCCATCTGCACATTGACCACGCCGGGCGTCGTCGCCGTCGCCGCGCCCGCGATGAAGCGCCCCGCGAGCTTGAGGCGGTCGCGGGTTTCGAGGTCGATGGACAGCCCGGCCATGACCTTTCGTTCCGCGGGCCTGACAAGCTCGTCGTCGATGATCCGCTTCTCTCCGTGCGCCGTCTCGCTCTCCTCCTCCTCCTTCTCTTCCTCCTCATCGGCGTCATTTGACTTCCCCGCGCCTGCGCCGTGGACCGCGAACAGCGCTTGCGTCACGGGATCGAAGCGCGCGTCGGTGGTGCCGTTCACCCCTAGTACGTTCTCCGCGATGGGACGACAGAATCCCGCCTCGCCGCCCCAGACGGTAGCCCACGGACGCCCGCGCTCGTCGAGAGCCCCGAAGGCGACGAGCGGAGAGACCATGACGCGGTAGGCGTGCGCCTGTCTCAGCCCGTGCACGGTCGGGTTATCCTGGCTCGGCACTCCTAGCATACGTTGAACGGCTTTTTCGCCGGGATGCCACTGCGACTGGAAGGCAGTAAGCGTCGCCATGGTGGATGCAATGAAAAGAGCAAAGCGCGAAGGGCTCCGTGGTAATAGTGCGTGTTAAGTCAACAGCTCGCCAGACAAATATACAGCGCGTTTCGATAACTAAAACACCATGCACTGGTAGATAGATGGCTGTCAATGTTGTGCTTGTGCCCAAAGGTTTTTCTCGTTAGGAAACGCTGATGGGTGTTGGACCACCATCATCTGCTTTGGTCTTATACTCAGACTGGTCCATCGCCGAGACGCCGATACGTCCACCACCACACTTACTTCGCGAGGAGCATCATCTTACAGTTGCCGCATCGAGTCGTGGCCACTCAGCCGATTACTCTGTCGCTGCATCGCGGAAAGGCGCTTTGCGCTCGTGTTATTAAGCTTATAAATCCCCAGAAAGGGCGCGCTTGTCAACGGGCCGCCAAACCCCGAGCTCTGTCCTGAGAAAATATGAAGGCCTGGGGTGGGGTCGGCCTTTGATGTGGGAATATGCTAAGCCCAACTGCCACATAATGATTCCACAATCAGCACCTCGCTAGCTACCGATCGATACCTTCGGTAGCTAAGCTTGTACCACCGGCATTTGACTCGTTGTGAACGTCGTCCAGTCGCCACAATCCCCGCAGCCATACACGCAGCCATACCGTTTTGTAAGTGGGTTTGAATATCAACCCAAGCCGATGAAGGTTTAGTCCCCATCTATAATCATATTAGCAAGCTGTTGCCATCACCGTCTGAAATATTACAGTACTAGGTGCTCAATCACGATCTCTACTATATCAGTTGGAACAAACTTGGAGACGCATCGACCCTTTGCACATTGGCCTCATCTAGCATTATCCGCAGATCTTGATCGTACAGCAACTATGAAAGCATGACATCAATCCATTCCCTCAAACTCATATATACAGAATTTCGATATATCAATATCTCGGACCGTCGTAATTGTACCTATTACCATAGCCTCTCTGGCTCGCGCCCATTCCTGCATTACTTGAGAAGTACTCATCTGACGGGCGCATGGACTGTGGCGCCGTCATATTTCGTTGAGGGGGAAATCGTGGTTGAGTAGGCATAGCCGTGGCACTGCGTGCTGGAGGATAGCCTGGACTGTTGCGACCAGCATTATGATAACCAGATGGTCCCGCATTCGAATATGGCCCATGACTTGAGTACATCGAAGGTGTTGTGATAGATCGACTATCAGAATAGGGAGGGACATTTGATGCTGGCATCCCACTATAGCTGTCTAGAACTGGAGCTGGTGAACGAACCAAGTCAGGCATGGGTGGCAATGTGTCAGGGGATCGTAGACTGTTCGTAGGTGGTTGGCGATTAAAGCCCCCGTTCGATCCGGTTGTCCGTGTTTGTGGTAGACCTTGGTACCTGTCAATATCGAGGTTTGGCAGCGTTGGTGCGGACACACCCGGTCGATCAAAGCTCATTTCAGCGGCACTGGCGACGAGCGGCGCGCGAGAGGAATAACTAGCAGCCGATGCGAAACTGCCATTGGTGGCTTTTCGTAACGGCAGTGATCGTTTCTGGTCTACTGGACCAAGTTCGATGCTCCCAGGCGTGCCTGGCCTTGAAGTATACGCAGGAAGAGTTGTCATAGTATCGTTGCGAGTCAACATTGGCATCTGCGGAAGTTGATTGCCCTTCTCTAAATCCATGAGCGACGGTAGGGTTGCCTGTCGCTCAAACCGCGGCTTATCGCCTGCCAATGTAGTGGGATTATTGTCTGGAGCGCGTGTCCATTTCGTTTCCTGTTTCGCTAGAGCCGTGTTGATCTTGTCTTTCACAATAGCCTTCAATCTCTTGTTAACTTTGTGTTCGCAGTAACCATGTAGACCGCCGTACTGGCGAGGAATAATATGCCAGAGGTAAAACACGTAGAATAGTATACCAAGTAGTAGAAAGAGGAAAGAAAAGACCCAAACGACTAGGGTAAACAGCATGCCCGATAATATCACTGCCTGTCGTGTATTTTCCTCTGCCAGAGCTCCAATGTTGGAGAAGAAGCCGCCTATGGTGCTTTCGAATGATGAAGCATCAGTGGGGGTGAGGTTCAGTGTATAAATACCGTAAAGCGTCAAGGCATTTATGACTTGACGAGGAGCAGAGCAGAGAAGCACTCGGATCCAAGCTGAAAGTGGTTAGTGACCTCTGCGCTGGATGATATACTGGTAAGTGGTATACTCACATTGTAAGCTGAAGTAGGAGAACAGGGCAATGTATACAGCTCCTTTCTTCGACTTGGTCAGTTCCGCGAAAACTAGGAAGCGCCTCCAACCTTGGCCCTTGCCAAATCGAAGGCTTTCCAAACGGACCGCTAGATTATCGAGGTAACATTCGGCAACGCTGCTGCGTTTCATAACACGTCTGGCACGAAAATGCTCAAATGCTAGATTGACAAAACTGGCGATAATGGTGCCGACGAAAATCCATTTCGTCTGGTCGAAGTTGAGCAGCTGCGTAGGTTTGATAGACGAGGACCATTGGTTGAAGACAAGTAAGTTGATGGCGGTGAAGATATCGACACCGTACACAGCCAAGGAGAGTATGATGGAGAAGTAGAGATAGACATAAGCCAAGTAAGGCCAAGCCGATGACGCTTTGAAGTCTCGAAGGCTCTGCAGGGGAGTCAGTGGAGAGAAGACATCTGGCGGACATATTGATCACCTACGATAGCATCCCATTGTTGTTCCGGCCGGATCTCGGCGGCCTTCCGCGTGGTGCCAAGGAACATCATCTTTATCAATGGTAAGGAACCCCCAAGTCGTGTTCAAAGTTCCATCCAGTATACCAGATAATATCAACGAATCATGAGATCGACGTAGTCGGTAAGGGTATCAAAAATCGCTTCGTGCAAGTGAAAAAAAAAAACGTGTGGAAAGCCAGTTCACAATCGTGATGGTCGTCACAAATCGATTGTCGGGTCGTTCAATCCCGCCGTGATGAAATTGGCGGTCGTTAAGGCGGCCCTGCCGTCGCGCACAGCCGTTCCCTCGCCTGCGAAGAATACGACCGTGCCGCGGAATGGATCAGAAGCACAGGCCGCAGAGAGACCGGAAGGTAGAAATGGAATGAGGACGAAAGTCGTTAATGAAGGTAAAGCGGCGAGCGTCTGCTCAAATGTGTTGAGAATAGAGATGTGCTAGACCGGGGTCATGCTCGAAGAATCGTAGAAGTAGCGTTCTAGACGTGTTAATGTTAATGACTACCGCGAATGAAACACCATATCCACACAGCAAGGTCAAGATGGAAAGGTGGTATGGGTATGGTGATTCCAGCCAGCGCGGCTCCTGTGAAGCTGTTTCGAGAAGAGAGAGGATGCTCAAAGTACCGAAAGGAGATCGAAAGACGGTAGAGAGCCAAGAAGAGAGCGCAAAGAGTGTAAGTGGCTGGGCCAGGCTTGACCGTCTGAGTCTTGGCGTGGAGTTACCAAGCAGAAGAATAACAAGTTCTTGAGATAGTGTGATTCAATGTCTAAAAGACTGGACGACGTGCTGGAATAGTCGAGGTCGACGAGAGCAGTCAGTCGCGTTGCAGCCCTGCTGTTCTGCGACGAAAGAGGACGAGCGGGATCATCAAAGAAAGGGAAAAGTAGGAAGAGGTAGGAAAGTGGGTGGGTAATACAGGTTTGGTGGTGTACCTAAGGCATGGAGAGGCCTCTTAGTGTGGTAGGTACACAAGGAGCGAGGGGTGCGGGTGTTGTTTCGATGTTGATTCCCGTCCTCTTGGAGAGCTCGAAATACAGGGGGTTCATGTTTGACCCGCCCACCTGCCGAGATAGGTAGTGTACCTGCCTTAGTTTTGATAGCATGGCCCACCTTTTACCTAGTGTAGCATAGTGTGGATATGGTTATTCAGGACTTCTCGAGTTTTCATTGGTCACAACTCCCAAGAGGAACAGCGGGGCTGTCGATGAGTGGCCCCGGAATTGGCGCCTTCCTTCTGCGTTGGCGTTGCGTTGCGTTGGTGCTGTGTTGTACGAAGGTCCGGGCCAGAATTGATGAGTAGGGTTTAGTATGGCCCACACAGCCAAACCCTACTCATCAATTCTGGCCCGGACCTTCGTACAAAGGTAACTCTTTCATAATGCAAGAACCCGCCTGAGTCAAATGAGGCCCGCGCCAGTTCCTCCTTCTCCTCCACCAGGACCGAGTATTCTATCTGGAACAGACGCAGGAGAATCGGGGGCTCGTCGGGCGGCTTTGGCATGCACACTGAGCGCGCGTTTAACGTTAAAGGACCACTTGCTTTCCAACCGATCAGCCGCCGACCCGCACATATGCATGGCCGAGACAAAACCGCATGATTGATTGTACGAAGTGTACTTCATTGGTACCTCCAATACATCACATACGCCACCTCGTCGACCGACTTGTCGACGACGTTCCTACTCCCATCAATGTCGTCATGTGGCTCTTATTGTTATCATCGAGCGACAGTCAAGCTAGACACATGTCTTTTAAACTTACCATCCGTTTTTCATATTATCAGATTGCAATGATGTCAGTAGTCTCACCACTCTTTTCGTAAGCCGAAGAGTTACGGCTTGCCCAGCCTGGGAGGTTTGAAGTTGGATAGATTTGGTATCGAGGCTGCTCTGAACTTGGGGCATAACCACGGGCGCTTCCTTCCAGAAAACACGATTTCTGCTGACTTGAGGGTACAATGTCTCATGATAAGTGAATAAAGAAAGCTAGATTGGCCGTTTCTGGCGAAGACGCCTTTGGAATGTGATCCATCTCTGAACTACCAGAGAACAAAGGCATTCAGACACCAAGTCCAAGGCGAGTTCTCTTCGGGAGTCCGTCAAGATGTATTGGCACCTCTTTTCTTCTTTGATATTCACTCTTCTCTACTGTATCGAGCCGTCTCTCTCTCGACGCAAGTTCTTCGCTCAGTCAAGTCACAAGTATGGCGGCATTCAGAAGCGTCTACGCCGAATACTACGACAACGGGCTGAAATATGAATTCATCACTGAAATAGCGCCCAATGTCTGGAAGATATCTCGCAAGAGCGATCGAATGGACTATCTCGCTCACGATGTCACGGATATGTTATTCGCTGACGTCAACAGCAATCCGCAGAAATTGACGGACTATGGCCGTTTGCTGGCACCCGACGGCGAGAACATGATCGAGAATGTCAAGGCGGTCTTGAATCACCCAAATTTGGTGTGTTTGGTCGATTGTTTCGCCCTCCAGTTTTCCGACTCGGGCAAGCTCGGCCGCGAGCAGTGGTTCGCCGTCTGGGACTATTGTGATGCTGGAAATCTCGGGAACCTGCTCCTGCCCCCACAACCACATCCTCAAGATCCTGCCCCCTCAGTCCAGCACGGAAATGGGGATGGAGATATAGAGATGGAAGATGCATCACGCGAAGCCGGAGAATGGGCCGCCGCCAAGTTTTTACCAGAATCCTTGTGCTGGCATGTCCTCACTTCGTTGCTGAGAGCCATCACGTGGCTGCATGACGGTGTCTATGATGTGGTGCAAGGGGAAGATGGCCGATGGAAGATGATTGACGAGGGGGCAGAGTGGTTGCCCATGTTGCATCGTAATATCACCCCTCAAAATGTATTCATTGGTTACCCCCGTCGTCGAGAGTGGTACGGTCCCGTAAAATTAGGCAACTATGGGCGGCTGTTCATTTCGGGGCACTGTCAAGATGCCGGACTCCAGCATGCGCCAACTCTTTCGAAGGCAATCGGACCGCACCCCCGTCATTGGGCTCCTCTCGAAGAGTTGGCGACCTTAGACTTCCAACATGGCAGTATCTATCCCTATCAAGTAAGTAAACCGCTGCAGAGGCTACACAGACTCATGCTGACCCAGAGGGAAGATCGCTCAACCCTACACTTTTGTCAGCGAGTACCGGGCCGTTGGCGAGATCATCCAAGCGATGATGATTGAGCCCATAGGGGGTAATCATATGGAAAGGATACGCTCGCAACCGGCGCAGGCGAATTTACAAAATGCAAAGTACACGGGACGCTTGAAGAACTTTGTGGTGAAGCTGATGGAGAATGATCCATGGCAGAATGTAGCTGGGGCTGCTAATCCCACCTATGTCACAAGCGACCTGTACCGTGAGGCTCAGCAAGGACTTCGGTGGTTCATACGCAGCGGCAGCGGCAAAGACGAGGCGGACGCATTCGTGACGTCGCGAATGGCCGAGGTCGAAGACTACGTCGAAAACACAGCACTCAAAGACACACAGCTATTTGACTCCTTTCAGAACGTTCAGGAGATCTTAGAACAGTTTAGCAAAGCGGCTTAGATGCATGGTTACACTGGTAGTTTCATTTTGGCTATTTCACTCTACTAGTTACCTGAGGACTGGCTTCTCGAAGCCTGATACTGATAAATAAGCCTTGTACCATAACACTGTATCGAAGTCATTCCCCTTACGGTTTCGAATTTTGATTGTTTATTCACATCCTCATTATGATCAACACCCTCAGTCAATTAGTTTGCTTTGCTTGTAATCGCGTGTCAGGGGACTTGGTACTTCGAGGTGGAATAGGTACTTACCAAGGTGCTTATGGTCTAACTTCTAGGTAATGGCCAGGTAAGAGCTAGATACCTACGTATGGGAGTAGGGACCTGACCTATTGACTACTTACCTACTGAACCACCCTACAAAGTAGGGAGGCCCTGGTCCCTTATATAGACCCCCCTTAGCAACACAAATGCACCTGGGAATGTAGCAGCGAACCTCCTGCGACTTTATTGCCTGGCAGTGCGCTGCGAGTTTATGTTAAATACCAGGCACAGCAAGAAGTACAGCATGCGCTCATGCCAATTTGTTCAGCGCCATTTAAGCTGATGTGTAGCGAGGCTCATAGTTACTGCTGATTAGAAAGAGAAGAAGGTCTTCCTAAAATCGTCGATATTTTCGGGCCCCTAGGAGGATGCCCCTAAATGTCATTCTTCGGGAGAACACAAGCATCAGCAAGAGCATAAGTCGACCAAATCGATCTGAGAAGATCGGAGTTGCGAGCAACGATAAAACCAGTATGCTGCTCGCCGCACGTTCTACTCATGCAAACGCTGAATGGTATAGCTATTTCATACTTGTTCTAGCTCGCTGCATGGTAATTTGACATTTCTGAACATCTTAAATACTTGACCGCATACCACTGCTAACTGTTAGGGACAAGATATCCCAACCAGGGCAGCTTCAAAAGTTCAGTAGCGCTCATTCGGTCAGCGGGGTTTATCTTCATCAAACCCCTCAACACATCTAAAAAGCCTTCTCGAACTTCAGGGTCGAGGCCGGGCATCCATATATCTGTATTGAGACCTGGTCTTTCCAGAGGCGGCCAATCCTTGACCCGCCCCTCATCATCGAAGATTCGTTGGACGAGCTCTTGGTCCCCTTGCTTCAGAAGAGCAGGGGGAAAGGGGCCAAAGAGATCTACGATCTCCGCCAAGTGTTTCTTGAGCTCGTATTGACCGTCGGGCGGAATCATCCCGCTGAACATGCGTACCGCGCGAAACACCTCGAGCAGGACGGCTCCCAAGTTCCAGAAATCGGTCTCTACGCTCCATGGGGCCTTGATCAACACTTCGGGTGATCTTAGGGCGACAGGTTGGATGTTTTCCGTTAAATGATTGTCGGTCCAGCTTGACACACCCCAGTCAGCGAGCGCGAGCTCAAACAACCCGTTAAAGGTGCGAGGGTCGAAATAGGAATTTCGCAGGGGTGCTGAAGGAATCACGGTGTAGTGCTCTTCGTCCCTGTTTTGGTGCGGTACAGGTGTCTCTTTAAGGTATTTTGACTCGATTAACGAATAGTCTGTTACTTTGACGAGAATGTTGTTGGGTTGAATGTCTTGCCAGATTGAATATCAGATCAGAGCAATAGGTAAGGTGTTGGGACAACGTTACCTGTATGAATGACGCCTTGGTCGTGGGCGAGCTCGACGGCACATATCAACATGATCGCGAATCGGCGCATGATGCTGTTTGGGATCATGCTGTCGGGGAACCAGGCGCCGAAACTTCTAAGTGTCTCCCCACAGAGTTCGAAAACCAAACAAATATGCTTCCCATTCGGACCTTCATGCTCAAAATCGTCGAGCAGATGGGCAATGTACTCATAGCCGGGCTGCGTCTGATCTCCGTCTTTCAGTCGCTTCAGGATCTCTCTTTCGAAGATGTCGTGCCCAGTGCCGTAGCATTCCGCACTCAGCACCTTGAGGGCCAGGAACTCGCGTCGGCCACCAGGGCTGTGTTTTGTTAATACTCGGTAGAGTTAGAAAACGATTCCCCCACTTACCCGCCTCGAAGATCTTCGACCATCCAGACGGTGGAATAAGTGCCATAGCCGATCTTGTTCAAGATCTTGTACCTTTCGTTGTACACATCGCCGATATAGACGGGGTGGAAGCCCCCAGGCCGGTAAACTTCACTGCCTTCTTCCGCCCGAAGAGACACGGAACCCTGCTGCGGCTGGCTGACTGCCACCTGGGGAGGAGACGGTTTTTCTGGAGAGGGGCTGCGAGCAATAGAACGGCCCGGGCCGTCAGTGGAATCCATCTAGCGCAGCTTAGATCCACTAAAAGGGCGAAAGTTAGGGGCGATTGGGGAAGGTAGGTTGAAGAGATTACTTATTACTTCGTATAAAACAACGAATAATTCAAGGAATACAACCTGATCGCATACAGGTGCAATCAAAACTGGAAAGTACAGCAAAAGGACAAAAACATTAATTTCGGTTGTGACTCTCTAAAATATGGATTATTCGGGTTGTTAGCTGTCTGTGGTGGGCCGCTAGGCCCGATCAATAAGACCCCGGCTCACCCATCCTGCTTACCCCTATTTAATATCTTCAGGATTCAGTGTTTCTGGTAGTTTGCTCGACTTCACCTTTTTTCTATCATTAGAGGCTGACAATCCAGATCAACGTATAGGCCGCCGCACTGGCTTGTACACGTAACACTTCCTCATGTGACTATTCAGTGCCCGCGCTGTATGGAACGGCGGATATTTGCAATCCTGGACTGTGAATATAGTCAACTGAGTGTGGGCCATCTTACGCTGGCGTTGTTAGTCCTCAGAAATAAAGCCCTCAGTGGCGCGAGGGCAGAAACCAAGACGAGATGTGAACGCGGACGTTCTGAGCAGGCTTTCCATGATTCGAATTATGAAGAGGACACTCCTGGATATTGGTCTTGCTGGAGAATAAAAGTCGCCGTCTCCTGATGAAAGGATAAGATTGCGGAGATGGCATCTTCCCACGATAAGGAATGTCGCCTTTCGGAAGTTCGCATGACAGAACGCCGCTGGGAGGACTTAGGAGTATTGGCTTGTGCCGCCCGTAATATATTATACTCTAAGCGTTTCAGACATCTGGCGACTAGTGATGCCTTGACCTGTTTCAACAAAAGTGGTCGCTCCTTGACGAATTCCTAGCATCTATCGAAGAATCGTGAAACGAGGCGCTGTCTCCATCGAGTGGTTTCGTATATTCTTCAATTTTACTTGCCAATTCGTCCGCGAGCTTCAGAAAGTGCTGAGAGCAATTGAGGTCGCCCATAGATGCATAATGAGAGAGATCCCCAGTCACATATGCAAGGGGTGCCTACACCGGCCAGCTGACGGGCTGGCTTGGTCAACGCATAACGTCATTTGCTGCCCTTGTGATAGATAGACTCAAAAGTACAAGGAACACAGTGTGGTGGGAATGGTAACCTGCGTCCTAAGGCATTTGTGAAATAACCAAGCAAGGAGCAACGTTGACGGAGCATTTTCACACCAACACCCGTAGGTATAGGGTATGGGTATACGTAGCTGCCATTCCAGTCTTGGCCTGTGGGATCCCAAGTCCGACGTCGCCCTCAGACTGTCATCCCTGGTTTTGACCGCTTTATAAGGCCATTTCTTAGATTCTTGTGTCCGCGTCTTCATCCCAAGTCCGTACTTGCAAGCAGAACGACCCAAGCTATGGCGAGCGTACAAACACATACTGTTGTCGGACTTGGGGGTGCATCTTACTACCTTGGGGATCAGGCTGAGGTAAGTTCGCGCCCTTGAAGAGCTTTGGATGCACACTAAACCCGGCGAGTACATCTTACCACGGGAATACGATACGGGCGGGAGTGTCATTCCGGCCGTTGTCCTTCATACAGAGGATCGAAAGATTACCACTGAGCTCTTCCGAGCGGAGTTCGATCGCTATAGCCAAGAAGATGATGTGTTCCAGCATGATTTCTCTCGAAATGGCATTATTCTACTCGTGTCCGATAGGAATGAGGAGCCAACCCCGTCTTTGTCAGAGCCTGTGGTCGAGTACTTCAACAAATTGTCAAGCACTCTGATTTTCGTCGACGAACGACGCGCACCATTGCGCAATGGCCCTTACTTCCTCCAGGGGAGAAATCTTTTTCAAGCTTGGAGGTTGTATGCTGATACCAACGAGGTATTCACCCTCCCCGTGATTCAAGTCAGGGGAGGCAACCTATACGCGTGAGCATTCCACCTAAACGTCTATGCCAAGAGCTCAAATGAAATAGTTTTAAACCCCTTGGCCTCACCGATTCTTCCGGGCTCTATCCGGCCATCGCTGTCCCATCCCGATTACACACACCTTCAACCCCTAAGCGGCCACTTAGTGGGCTGCGCATAACCGTCAAAGACAACTATCACCTTTCTGGTGTACATTCTACTCTCGGCAGCAGGTCATGGACGAAACTGTATGGTGCGCAAGGCTCGACAGCAGTCTTAGTACAGCAGTTGCTCGATCTTGGGGCTGTCATAATCGGGAAAACAAAGATGAGCGCCTATGCCGGTTCAGAAGTCCCCCCAGAGAAGACCATCGATTACTTAGCGCCTTGGAATCCTCGCGCGGACGGGTACCAAGGTCCATCTGGTAGCTCAAGCGGTGCTGGCGCAAGCGTAGCAAGTTATGATTGGGTTGATCTGGCTCTGGGCACTGACAGTATGCTTAAGTACACCCCAGATTTCGAGCCGGCAATTACTCACCTGTTAACAGCTACCGGAAGCATCAGAATGCCTGCAGCTTCATACGGATTATGGGGCCTGCGAGCGACGTGGGATTCATACTCACTGGAGGGTGTTATGCCGGGTGTTCCGTAATGCCTCCCCCCCTTTTCCCAGATGCCAATATCCCGTTCAGTACATGCTGACCTGACAGCCCATTCGATACTGTCGGGATACTGGCAAGATCTCCTGCCGTCCTGAGGAAGTTTCTCCTCATGCGAAATATGCCAGAGAAGGCTATAGTAAGACGAGGCAATTAGTTATTCCTCGTGTAGTTGATTACCAACTAATAATGAAACTCTCAGAGTCCACACTCCATTATCCTGCCAACGGATTGGCATCCGATGAGAAATGCGGAGCAGCAGCGCATGATTGACAGTTTTGTGGAAATACTTGAAGCGCATCTGAATGTCCCCGTCGTGAAACTATCACTCGAGGAAGAATGGTCGCAGTCAGGCCCATCACATCTTCGCAAGCAGACTCTCGAGCAGTTCCTAGACAAGGTTCGCTTTTGCCCGAGATGGGTTTCTGTTTGACCACGCTAAGCATCCATTACACAGTCAATCTACTGGCCCAATTATTTTGACGGTTACCACAGCTACGATGCCTTCCGACACGAGTTTCAACAGAAATACGGGTTTCCGCCTTACACCAGTCCGTTCATGACTAAGAGATGGTAAGCAGAAGACTCGGAATTAAATTGACTAGCGAGCTACGAACTCTCCTGCTTATTACCAACTAGGGCCCTGTGCGATGATATTTCTAAGGAACAGCGTGACCAAGGCCTTCGCGAGGTTGAGATCTATTACGACTGGATCCGTGACCATGTGCTCAAAGACGGGACTGAGGATAATATCATGATCCTCCCTCTCGGGCGAGCCGGCGCAAACTATCGCGATGTACTACCAAAACCTGGGTAACATTCTGATATTCATTGCCAATGCGAGTACAAACTAATATGACATGCCCAGAGGAGAGTTTTCCACTTCGGCGTATGATCCCGTAGACCTTGCCTCCGTGCTTGGGTTGCCTCATCTCGTCATTCCAGGTAGGATCGGCTTCATGCTACAAGTCCCAGAAGCTTGCTTACACCACCTAGTGGGACAGAATCCGTTTCAGTCAAAGGTCACTAAGAGAACTGAATACGTGCCGATCGTAGCTTCGCTTACAGGACCTCGTGGTACATCATCCAGGTGGAACAGCATACACGATCAGAACTCGTCGCTAACGTCAACTAGGATGTGACAGATCGCTACTTGCTTTTGCAGAAGAAGCGATGAAGAAAGCCGGTTGGGAAACAACTGTTCTTTGTGGCACGTCAGCATTTGAAGTTGGCGACAATGAAAGAAATGCGAAGCTTGCAACCAATGTTGAAGCCTGAGAAGATATGCAAGTAGTGTCAAGCCTGGAACTATTTTACAAGTTAGCTAGTTGATACAGCTGTAGGTAATCATATGGCGCTGCCGCACAGTTGCTCTTTACTTCAGAAGTTCAGATGCAGTATAAACACTAAATCACAGCCCTGTGGTCATCGATCTTAGAGCTTCGGTGGAGTGTCGCGTCTCGTAATTTGATTCTTCCAGCATTTTGTACAATACCTCCACGCATCCATAATGGAATATGAGTAAGTAGATACTGCCTCGCAAAATCTATCGCAGAGGAGTAGCGCAAAAGTCGAATTGTATGTCATTTCGTAGGCACCTCAACCAGAAACGTACAGGCGAAGGATGCCAGATTTCAAAGAAGATTCGAATCGTCTAAACGTAGTGGCTTTGGTAGGGAGACCAGATGTGAGCAGTCACCAAAAATAGGCCTTGATATTTATGTTGGACCGTGAACCAGCGTGGGGGTTCAATGGAGCAGTAGGGTGAGCTACCTACTACTTATTGAGATATAATATCATCTGTTGAGTAACCTGAATAAGTACTAACTAACGACAGGTTGACGCTGACGGCTGCGTCACGAGCTTATCTGATGGAACCACACTGGTGAGTGGTGATGATGGCCACGCACTCAATCAGATCTAGGTACTAATAAATGGCCAAGAATCCTACTCTGGAAGAACAGGCACTGGCCCGAATCCACCGTCTCGGGCAGAGTCGAGAAGTTGAGACTGTTCGCTTCTACGTGCGAGACTCGTTCGAAGAGGGAAAGATAAACGTGCGATTGAACACTTGAGGGGATCGTGCTAACGGCCACTGCAGCAAGTCATGAAGATGCAAGAGTCCAAGAAACAGCTCGCGGGCGTGCTGCTATCGCCTCATGATCGCGAGGGCAGCGATGATAACCTGGGCACCCTTGAAGTAGGTTCCCCCTGGCCCTTGGATCTAGGTCGGCATAACTAACGCGAGAAAGAAATTGCGGTCGCTATTGTAAGTGCGGTGTCTGCGAGAGAGTAATTATGGCAAGGGCTTGGATGAGGACCTTTTAGTGAGCTTAAGTTAACAACAATAACCTACGGTCTGTATCTCTATTCGCACTCCCCCTCGCAATCTCCAGAGGGGGATTATATTTCCGTCGGTACGGTATAAGTGGTCGCGTGTAGTTGGATCGAATTGGTTGTCTTGACTCTTGAGTGAGCAAGTCGCCGTCATGTTGCGGTATATCTACCGTATCTCCTTAACTTGCAGAAATTAAAATAATAATGCAATGAGATAGTCTATTAGCCCCATTGATGATTCAGTATATTTTGCATCCTCTTAAAATTATACCTACCTTTTTAAACTTCATGAGCTGTATTCCAATTTCTCCGAGTTAAGAACGTGCTGCAAAGGTGTAAGCGTAGTTACAAAATACATCTTGTGACAAAATGCCCTTATGAAGTAGGTACATCCGCGAGGTGTTTTCCCCACTCTAACATCCCCCGCTTTCTCCGTGAGGCTTACCTTCAGTAAGGTACCTGCGAAGTACTCATTCACACTTGGTAGGTATATGTAAGAAGTACACTACCTCCTCCGAAGCTACGAAGCTACGTAATCATCCTGAATCGCAACACCAACAACTCCTATTCCCTTCCTGCACTCATACTCGAAGCGTCAATACAAAAGCGTCTTTATTTGACATTTCAGCCTCCAGCTATCGTCCTGATCCATGTAGCGATCAATAAAGCAAACTCAAAGACCTAAACCCGGCGCCGATCCGATCGCCTTCGAGCCTATCATATATATCGAGCGCGCCAGTCCCAGCAAGACAAAACCCCGATCATCGCAGTCTCACTCTCTGAACTCGAACAACCAAACCTAGAAAAGCGAGAAGAAGATGTCGGTGGCAGCGCCTACACCACCCTTACTCCTAACTAAACGACTCACGGCCTTCCTACGAGCCAACCTGTCCCCTCAGATCCATACTGCCGTCCTGAGCACCGCCGCCGGAAAGCTCCTCACCCATGCCTCGCCCCAGTCCGTCACCACCTTGCGCACGCAAGCGACCGTCGCCGCCTCCCTCTGGGCTCTGTATGCTGCCCCATCCACAGGCACCGCTATAGAAGGGGCGTTGCCATCACATCCCTCATCGGCCTCGGCCCGTCCACCCACGCAAAGCGCCATAACCGTCCAGCTTGCCGGTGCTATAGTCGTGATCAGGCAACTACGGTGTGGCTTGTTGTTCGTCTGCATTGGCCCTGTGCCAGAGCCGCTCGACTCCATCTCTCTACGACATCCACATCAGCAGAGCCGACCCGTTCAGACCCCTCAAGAACATATCGAGCCTCAGCCCAGCCCTCTCCTAGGCTCGCCTTCAGAAGTAGAGAGTGTTGCGAGCGCCGGTGCTGCCACCACCGCTAGCATCGCCACAGCTACTAGCGTTGGGGGATCAGCCGTGGTAGCCATGAGGCGCCAGGCTGAAGAGCTAGCGCGTTGTTTAGACGAAAGACTTGACCCCCTGGATATACCAGATGAGACGGCCGGAGCATTCGACGCGCGCTGACAACACGACCACGCCATTTGAACCCTGTGTAGCTCAAGTCAAGAATATACAGACCACCTGATGCGAGCGGATGGAATTCTCGATGTGCGAATTTCTCGAGAAATCAACATCGCTTCTGCATCCTCACGAATCCAGTATCAGATACTCAGCCATCAGCCTCCTCTGCCCTGTACCACACGATCGATATACCGGTCTTCCCAGTTCTGAGTCCGTAGGGGCACACATTTTGTTCAAAATTCATGCAAGAGGTCTCGGTCTCAGAAACACGATTTGCATATTTTTCAAGCGCATCAACAAGTCCGCACTACCATGTCGGAGTCTATCGGCTCGAAAGCGACTATACTAGCACAGATTGCCTAGCTCAGCGGTAGCATTATCCTGGACAACAGTATAGCTGGGCTTGTTTGATTGTTGGTGTATGCGCTATTATGCTTCCTGCCAAGAACACATTCCTCACAACTGGCTGATTAAGGCCCGCAGCCGCGGGGACATTGCTGGCCTCAGAAACAGAGCCTGCCAACTCTAGAATGACTAGTGAACGCGATCAAGACTCAAATCATATAACCAGACTGATGGCCAGGCCATAGTATATTTGGAGCGTGATATCCACGTTACTAAGGAGATCAGATATTATCAATAGTGTGATTTGGTCTTGTCATCGTCGGAGCCTACACGTACTCTAATAGCCCCCCTTAGGTAAAAGAGTTTGGTGCCTCCGGATTTACCAGAGGATGACCTCGTCGATCGTGATGATCATCTCTTGGCTTTTTCACCATCACATACTGCCCCTCATACTCATCACATTGTAGTACGTGGGCAATTTTGCTGGCATGTCGGGAACCCTAGCCGCATGAGAAGAGGGTCTCAACCTGCTTCATATAATCATCCTGGATGATCCAAAACCCGCGCATAGGCGAGACTGACGAGCAATCGACGTCCCGTACCTGACGCTAGAACTAGGACTGCAGCTTTCCCCATATTCCATACCTGATACTAGCAACAGCACGTCTCGTATTCTTCATTGGTGTAGCCTTCTCCAATATCGAAAGTGTGGGGAATCTATGTGAGCGGAAAGGGGAATTCATTTAACATGCAAGTTCCTTGGAGTCAAGTCATGTTCGCGACTTTACCCGGACTCATCATTTCCACATTGAGCAAGAAGGTATCCCGTTCATAGCGTTGCCTCCGCGCTAGACCTCTGTGCGGTTCTATTCACCCCTTGACGAAGTACGAGTCACTCTACGGGCGTCGACGAAAAGAAGAAAAAAATCAAACGCCCATGATACCCCTCGTTTACACATATCGTTGTTCCGAACGGTTCATCAAAATATAACTCCGAAGAGCCAAAGTGCGCATTTGCTTGGCTTACGCGTCCCAGGCCATTCGTCAAAGCATTTCGGCCCTTAATTTTCAGAGGTCCACTCATATGTAAATGACAACTTATTACACGGTACGCACATGACACCCGTTCATCGACTCATTTTCAAGCCTATTCCTTCTTGTTTCATATTGGCGACGTTACCTTGTACGTGGCGATGCCCATTCCCCTTGCATATTGTCCCTTGAAGTTTTATGTAGTATACATGTATCTAGCTAGTGAGGCTGAAACGATGTGAATAGATGTCACGATAGCTTTCAGCTATGACAACAGACCGATTGCGTCATTGGTACATCGAGCAACTGTGCACATACAGAGGCAACGAGGGTGGACAAACCTGTGTTTAATATATTGGTTTATTCAGAAACTAAGAGTTTCAAGAGAAGATACTTGACATTAAACGCCGTGATGCTCTGCTACTCATCGCGCGGCTTGCGAGTCGTTGATCTACCCCCAAGTGGAACTCCCTCCTGCCACAGATCCCTTCCGTCCTGCAGGCTCTCTCCATTTAGCAACTCATGACAGTAAAGATCGTCGACGTGTGAAGGCAAGAGATGGAGTGCTCGGTTACCAGGCCCAACAAGCCGTGACAACTATTTCCAATCAGTATACCTTTCTAGACTTCGCTAATAGCATGTAGATCGCGGTATTATGCGGCCGTAGCTACTACTCTGGGCTGGTATTCATCTCTGTGTTATACGATGATGATGATGATGGATGCGAGGCTTGCTGCGGCCTCTTGCCTCTCGCGACATCCAGGTATAAAGGCAAGGGCTCGTCGTCACTTTCTGCTCTCGAGTTAACAGACCACACCACGTCCACTCCCACGGTTCAATCCGACAAGAACTTTTCCTTCCTCATTGGCATCATGATGAACTCTAAGACCGCAGCCCTCGTGGCCGCCTGGACGGCCGCCACCACGGTTTCTGGGCAAGCCGTAGGCACAGAGACGGCCGAGACGCATCCCAAGATGACCTGGCAGAAATGCACGGCTCCTGGCAGCTGCACGACCGTCAACGGTGAGGTCACCATCGACGCCAACTGGCGCTGGCTCCACGATGTTGGCGGCTACACAAACTGCTACACCGGTAACGAATGGGACACCAGTATCTGCCCCGACTCTGAGACTTGCTCAACCAACTGTGCTGTCGACGGAGCCGAGTACGCGGCTACCTATGGTGCCTCGACCAGCGGCGACGCATTGACTTTGAAGTTTGTGACCGAGGGAGAATATTGTAGGTCATCGCTCCTTAGTATGGGAAAAGGGGTATATCTTACTAATACTACGTCTGCAGCGACCAACATTGGGTCCCGTCTATACCTCATGAACGGTGCGGACAAGTATCAGATGTTTGAGCTGCTCGGCAACGAGTTCACGTTCGACGTCGATGTGTCAAAGCTGGGCTGTGGTCTCAACGGCGCCCTGTACTTCGTCTCCATGGACGAGGACGGCGGAATGTCCAAGTACTCAACAAACAAGGCCGGCGCCAAATATGGCACTGGTTACTGTGACGCGCAGTGCCCTCGTGACCTGAAGTTCATTGACGGCAAGGTCGGTATCTCCATCTCCACGTGTTGACGGTCCCTCGAACTAATACTCTTGACATAGGCCAACTCCGACCAATGGGAGGGCTCCACGAACGACCAGAACGCAGGCGTCGGTATCATGGGCTCCTGCTGCTCAGAAATGGATATCTGGGGTGAGTAGCCGCCAAGCCGTGGTATTCAAGGTCGTTGGCTAATCGTTTCATCAGAGGCCAACAGCATCTCGACTGCCTTCACCCCGCACCCTTGCACCACCGTCGGCCAGCACGCGTGCCAAGGCGACGACTGCGGCGGCACTTACTCGGATACCCGCTACGCCGGTGACTGCGATCCCGACGGATGCGACTTCAACTCCTACCGCCAGGGTGTCACGGACTTCTACGGCCCCGGCATGACCGTCGACACGACCAAGAAGTTCACCGTCGTCACCCAGTTTCTCACAGGCGACGACGGCAGCCTCTCGTCCATCAAGCGATACTACGTGCAGGACGGCCAGGTCATCCCCAACTCCGAGACCGCCATCGAAGGCACCAGCGGCAACGAGATCAACGCTGAGTACTGCTCGGCTCAGAAGGTTGCCTTCGGCGACACCGACAACTTCAACGACAAGGGTGGTCTCGCGCAAATGGGCAAGGCTCTGGAGGGTCCCATGGTCCTTGTCATGTCTCTCTGGGACGACGTGAGTTTTCCCCTTCCCTCTCCTTTTCTCGCAAAATAATAATAATCACATCCCACGCCCCCGCACGCGACGAAAGCTAACCAACATTGCCTCCGCAGCACTACGCCAACATGCTCTGGCTCGACTCCAGCTACCCTCCCGAGAAGGCCGGCACGCCCGGCGGCGACCGCGGAAGCTGCGCCCAGGACTCCGGCGTCCCCGCCGACGTCGAGAGCGGCCAAGCCTCCGACACCGTCATCTACAGCAACATCCGCTTCGGCCCCATCAACTCCACCTTCGAGGCCGCATAGACGGGTTCTCGTTTCCCGCAGATCGTCTCTACTCCGTCTGCTGCTGCTCTCCCTCCTGCAGGCTACCTACCTACCATCTGGCCTGGATGCGTTTTATTTTCTTGTTGAAAGGGGCAAAGGTCCGCCGGTCCGGTCTGGTATCGTGCCATTAAGCTGGTCTTTAGCGAAAGGCAAAATTAAATGTGTATGCATAACACACGCCGCTAGAAGCCCTAGGGGGAGGGAAAGCAGGGGAGGGCTTGTTGGAGAAGAAAAAATTTGGGTTTCTGTTATTGACTTATTTATGTTCGCTCTATTGTCTGCTCCCTTCCTTTTTTTCCTCTCCTCTCCTCTGGTGGACATAGCTTTATTCATTCCGCTCGTACTGAATCTGTATCTTACTTAACCCCGTACCCAGCTCCTCTTCAGTCTTGTGCCCCCCCTCTTGCCTTCGTGTTGTGAATAGTGCTGACCTCGATTAGAGATTGGTGAAAGGGCTGTCTGGCTGGCTGGCTGGGGTGTTGATTATATCCAACCGTAATTTGAAAAGACGCGATATCAAGGAGCTACCTACATACATACATACTCTACTATATTTTCCAGTAGCATAAAGTTACCAAGGGTAAAATAAACAACGCCAGCGGGCCTCCAAGTCCAGTGTACCTGTTCGACCACGGAATTTCCAGTTGCAGCGCAGCCGGCGAGTATATAGGTAGTAGCTATCAGATAATTAGTCTCGATATCGCGATTCGTCCTCCATGCCGCCCGACTCTCTTCACCCAAGACGCACATAAAATAACTGGCCTAGACAGCCGCCGCCGCCGCCGCCGCCGCCGCCGTGGCTTGTTCGCGTGCTACACGGGACTTGTTAGTGTGCATCGATCGATCGACTGATTCATAAATATATCAATCGATTACCTAAGGCTAAAACCTAGGGGATGATTTCTGTCTAAAAGGATATATCTACCTGTCCCCGCCCAATGACGACTCCACGATTGGGAAGTCGTCGCACAGCGATCCACGATCGAGATGAGACGGGACGGGAACGAAACGAAACGGAATGATACGTCACGGATCCAAACTGACAACAGATACATAATTCCAATCCAACCCGCATAATTATTGGGCCGGAAAGGGACAGGAGTGAGGCAGACAGGTGTGCGACCTAATTACTTCTATCTACTATGCGTCTCTGTCTTTCTCTAATTATGTCTTTCTCTCTCCGCCCCCCCCTTCGGTTTCAACCATTCAGGCGAACGCAGTTGTTATTTATCTACAGATTATAAGTACAGGAAGCAATCATGCTGCTTTTAATACCGATCAATCAATCATCTCGCCAACGGGGGGCGGTTCTAATTATTGGAACGCCACCTCGGCTTATATATGTAGGTAGGTAGCTTACTTTCTCTCCCAGGAATCCAGCTCCCTACTGTAGGTACCGCGTCCAGTGTAGAGTAGTGCAGTACAGGTGTCCTGGTTGCAGATGTTTCTTTCTTTTTCCTCCCGTCGGTAATTAAGTAATTAGTCACTTGTGCACAAACCTACAGAGGGGTCGTCGGGATATTACCAGTATAGGTAACCCGGTGGTATCATCTCCTGTCACTTAATCTACCTACCTAGGTACTGTAGGTAAAGTATCCCAGGTCGTCTATTTCTCCCCGTTGCGTGCCTCCCACTGCGTTGGCACGTGCGAGGCGAATGACGTTAATCTTTGGTGGCACGTGAGAATATAATTAATAGCCCGAGAGTCAGGCGAGCAGACGGGCAAGGCATATGGGGAGACATGTCATACAAATATTACAAAGTATTTACGACAAGACATGGATGTACACGCACTATATATATATATATAATACGATGATACCTGTTGTGCTGCCGACGGTTCGTGAACCGCGCGGGTCGGTGGACGAAACGGCTAGACGGGATCAGGGGACAGGAGGCGGCAGCTGATCGATCATATATGCTAATCAAGACAGCGAGTAGGATACGTAACATTATACATTCAACGTAAATAAAGCTCTAGACATGACGAACGGAGGCTGGGCTCGGGAGTAATAGCTATAATTAATTATCACGAACGCACGTTTGTCGTTGTGTGCTTGTGGGGAGGTACCTAGCAATTATTACTTTATGTATCACGGTAGCGTGTGTATGGTACTATATTAATTATTACAAGCAACTGCGGGCAGCGAAGCGTCCGATTTGCCTGTTCTGTGACACGACTGCAAATAGTCTAACTTGTCCCAACTTAACTACGTTCTACCCTTAATTACCACTTACCAGCAGTGAGTGTAAACGCCAGTGTAATTAGTCTT
Source organism: Nemania sp. NC0429 (assembly GCA_022578495.1). Classification (NCBI taxonomy): domain Eukaryota; kingdom Fungi; phylum Ascomycota; class Sordariomycetes; order Xylariales; family Xylariaceae; genus Nemania; species Nemania sp. NC0429. The sequence goes on along the minus strand of MU392166.1, from coordinate 100,971 downwards.
CGTATATACTTAACTATATCTACGCCACTTGCTAATGTCAAGGAGGAAAATGGGGCGAGGTAGCATGGTCTGCGTGTAATTATATATATATATATATATATATATGTGTGTGTGTGTGTGTGTGTGTGTGCAGTAAGAAGAAAATTACTTGCAACTTTGAGGAAAGAATGATGTATTTCAAATGTTCTGATATCCCTTGCGTAACTATTTGTGAGGAAGTACTTACTTGATCCAGACTTTAGACCTATGTAGCATTGGAGTCTTCCATGTGTTGTATTTATTTGAAAATATCAAACATTAGACACGGGAAATAATCATCAAGTTCGCAATAATTAACTAGTCAGAGTAAATATTACAGTAATAATGCCATTTCACGTTTATTCAGTTTGCTACCTGCTAAATATTCACTGGACCGAGAAGATCGCAAATCTATAGTTGTGTCCGTAGGCGGTGCGGGAGACGCAATGTTGGTGCCGTGCTCAACACGATACATTTTGAATTTTCCGTATCATCTCTTTTTACTGCGAGGTAAGGCAAGTTCGTCAGGCCCCCTCTCTTTACAATGCGAATGTTCTTGGGACTAGACAGCACCTTTCCGCATATGCCTGATAATTGTTGACCCAATACAATAATTACTCGGCAACGCGCTCGCTTGTCTCTCGCGGCTTTTGGGAACCAGCGCTGATATCACATGTGTGTCCTGCGAATTTGCCGCCCCCCCCCCCAACCCCAAGATCCCCTGATAATTACTCGCCGTCGTTTATGCTCGAGCAAAATCGGAACGTGTGGGGTATTATTGAATTGTCCAATTCGAGAGCAATCCGCCACTCTCATCAGGCTGGTATCGTGTTCGGTGCCGATGGAATGGGTGGGGGGCTACAGGCTTGTAGATCGAAACCGCCACGGAGGCTGCACAATTCCGCGGTCTGGTTCTTGTCCAACCTCCCTCGGGTCTCAGGTCTCAGGTCAGGGGCTCGCCGCTCACCCCTGCTCACAAATCTAGCTATACTCTTCGCTCCCATCCCATCATCTCAGGTCATCTTCTCCGCGAGGAAGCCGATATAATACTTGGGCGCCGGCGTGTCCCAGCAGATGGGGATCATGGTGAGCACGTTCGTAAACCGCTGGCCGTTCTTCTTGAAGTTAGTGACCTCGACCATGAGCTCGCAATTGGTCTCGACGGCGCGGCGCATCATGCTCAGCGCGGCCTTCTCGACGCCGTGCCGCCGCGCCGACGCCCCCCCGCGCACCACCTGGCCCCCCGGCGGCGCCTGCAGGAACCGGCAGTTCCGCCCGAGCATCTCGCCCTGCGAGTACCCCGTCAGCTCGGCGCAGGCCTCGTTCGCGTACGCGACCGGGCAGTCCGGAAGCTCGATGTCGCACACGACGATCGCGCAGGACGCGTCGACTGGCCCTAGCTGCACCACCGGCGACGGCCGCATTGCCACCCGGCTCTTTTTTCATTTAATTTCCCAGTTAGCGCGCGTGGTTCCGAGGCGGAGATCGATCAGATGGGGCAGCGGATTGTGGGCTCCGGTATTGGTATTTATTTACTCACGAGAATACTCATGATGTCGAGTCCGCTCGGTGCGTAGATTCCGGGATAGAGAAGCGACTTCTGAGCAGTGTTTGTTTGGGATGACCTGGCGACGTTGCTGTTCTGTCCGTAATTATACTACGGAAGCGCATTAGCCATGAATCCATCATCCAACATCCACACAACTCTCCGTAGCCATCATTGGTCTGGGTCCGGCGCATGCTGTGAGGTTCAGCTAGCCAACTGACTCGGGCCCTGGGCGGAAGGAACTCACTTCGAACGCGCCATGCTCCCACGGATTCATGGGCGAGACTGAGAGTGGGTAATAGAAGTTGACGGGCATGAGGTATATCGTGACGGGTGGCAGAGACGCGGGTGGTTTTTAACAGAGACAGAGGAAACTGTCCGAATATACGCCACCATGAAAATAGATCTGGTGATACGAAGCTTGATGGGAGGAGTCAATGATGACCAAGAGGAGTAGGTAGCGCCGGCACGACGCTCACGAGAGAGTACACGGCTCCGACCCTGTTACAAGCGTTCTACGAAGGCTTTTTATCGTCCTAGCTCGTGATATCGTTTGCTATCAATGGTCATGCGCGGGCCAGATGATGCTCCTGGTGGTCGGATGGGGTGGGCTTGGGAACATCCTCGGTAGCAAAGCTCCGACCGAACACATATGTATGTATGTATTATCATTCTGCCCGGCTCATAGGAGCAAAGAGGAGCCAAGTGTGGTAGCATGACTTAGTTTAGATCGTGATCGCAGACATAGGCCCGGCGGTCATTGTAATAAAAGTGTCTTCGGGCCTCTGCAGCGCTAGAGAACACCGGAAAGCTAGACATTTTTTTTGCAAAAGAGCAACACAGACGGGCCGGATATGCGAGATGGCGGAATATTGCTCGAATGACGCAAGCAGTAGGCGAAGGGCGAAGGACGAGTTGCTGAAAGGGACACACCCGGATCATCTCCCAACGGCTGATCGCCGCATGGCTTGATGTCTACTGCGATCGGGAGCCCGAGCGGCCGAAGCAGAAGCAGCCCAGGAATTCCAAAGGGACCCCAGGGAGGGCCACGATCTGACCCACAAGTCATTCATTGATTGAAATTCGTTGATCGATCCACGTGGTACTTCGTAGATAAAATAAATAGATAAAAAAAAAATACTATCTAAGCCTGGATGGGCCCGATCGATGGTTGGGAAGCCCAAGCGTGCAGCACGCAGCCAGCTTCTCTCGGTTAGACCAGCCAGCAAAAACCACAAAGAACAAGACTAATGCCGGATCGCAACTTTCTGGTCACGATAAGGCAGAGAGAGAATCTTAGACATTTGTATCATACTGATAGATTGACAGTCTTGTCCAGCTCCAGCCAGTCCATGTGTGGTTGTGTGATCTCCTTACACATGTCTCACTACCTAGACACTCGGTGGCCTGGTGAGATCGGAGACAGGATAATACAATACAATGCCTGTCTTCTTTGATGTTGCATTTCTTATGGCGGGCGGCTTAGGTTAGATAGGTGCCGTTTTGATAACAACTTCCGATCCGCGCCGGTGTAATTACTCCCTCAGCGAGCGTGTGCATCTATTCAATGTAATACGACCCGAGCTGTAGGCGACGTCCAAACGGTCAGGGCGGACTGCATCCGAGTTTTCGCAGGGTTGCAGCCGGCCGCCTGTCGTCGCACGCTGGCCGGAACAAGGTTAGCTACAGTACCTATGATTTATATACGTGTGCTAGGTAGGTCAAGTTAGATAGATCCAGGTGGGCTGAGTGAGTCGGCATGTACACGTGTAAGGATCGGTTAGGTAAGGTAGGTAAGGTTAGTGGCGATCTGTGGCAACAGGCCGCATCGACTTGGATCGTGAAAATCATAGCGCCATCATAGGCAGATCGGATTCCGCATCGAAAAGTGAGAAAAAAAGAGAAGAGAGACAAGACCGGTAGAGGAAGAGAGACATTTCACTGTTTTTTTCCGTCTCAGAAAAAAAGAAAGCCACACCGGTGTTAAACAGCCACCGATGAAACCATGCGTTTATGGTAGGATTCTACCAAGGCCTAGATCTGCCCGCGTTTCTAAAATGCTCCGGAATTCTTCGCTGGCACATTTACACACACCTTAGGTACCTACCTACTATTCCAAAGTTGTACAGAAGAATGCCTGGCTGACTGTGGTAGGACGGATATATGTGAACCCGTCCCATGTTACACATACACTACACTACCTTATGCGAAGTTACGGCAAGAAAGGTTATTTATTGAAACTCTGGGGCAATACGCAATACGTAGCCCACAACTTTTCATTGATGAGCTGAACTAAGTGTACTTTTGCACTTATAGTTGTCAACTTGTCCTGTACTACCAAGATACTTAGGTAGTAACAATATGATGAACAGGACGTGATGCTTAATATGCCGTGTGTTATTGTCAGGTATTGTTACCTGAAGTAGGTAGGTACGTAGTATCACATACCACGGATAGAGGAGAGTGGGCTCCAAATTCAATGAGCACGTGGCTGCAGCTATCTATGACGACACTACTTTGCATGATTGGCGTTACCTTAAGACTCAGTTCCAATTCAGTTGTCAGCGAGATGTCTAGGTTAGATGACTCAGCTAAGAAAGGGAAACGAGTAAAGGGAACAAAAAAAGAATCCGACTTTCGACGGAAGCAGTTTATTCACGGTGCTACGACCGCCATCGTGTAATTAGCGGGTATTATGAATACAACACGGCCCGAGAGACCGGACATGTCAAGTGCAGCTCATTGTATATCACACCTCCACTACTTTCACGATCCCGTCCCGCCCCTTCGTGTGTCTTGGATTGATTGAGGTGAGAAATCACTTAACGAACCCATCAGAATATCAGCCGAAATACCAAGTCAGTCGGACAAATCATGTTACTGTAATGCGATTGTATTTTCGATACAACGTAAACATAATTCATCTAAGCTGCATTAATCTCAATGGTGGGAGTCCACAAGGACCGCGTCATTCGTTCTATTCTAACAACGAAGAGGAAGCAGGATATTGGACAAGACAAGGCCAATCGCACTTCGCGTCTCATTATCATTTCCTCATAACGTACCACAATCCGAGTCATGCGGAGTGTTTTACAAGATGTATCCTCGAAGCCACACAGATACTTCCTGTGAGAGGTGGCCCGATAGGTATAGTACTCGCTGCAATAACCCGACATGATCACCGTCTGCCAAGTATATGGATAATGGACCAGCCATCTAATATCCACCATGTACACCGGCCGCGGTAGCCAGGGCGAGAGTCGAATTCAACACAGATCGCGAAATAGCCACAACTACGGTGATAGCCATGATACTGTAGCAGACCCATCCGATCACGAAGACGGGGCCGTCCAGACAGAAGCCGAGCACATGGTAGGGGTCGGGCAGTCAATGTAGATCAAGAAGGCGACGATTCTTAGCCTGCAGTTGTCGAAACTTCTTGTCAAGCGCCTCGTGCTGCTTCTTAGCCTGAGCCCACACCGTTTCAGCGTCTTCGACCGACATGAGGGGCGTGCTGCCGATGGCCGGTGAGGGGCCATTCTCGGGGTGATCGTAGCCCCCATAGACAGGATCGGCCGGCTCTCCGCCTGGCGACGCGCCGTACTCATCCGCAGCACGGCCTGGGAAGAGCTTTCTTTGATCTTCTGCGTTATCTGTGGGCGGGTAGATCCAAGGTGCAAGTTGTTGCAGATTAACATTCTTAGTAAAGTTAGAACTGCCACTCATAGTCTTGCAGCTCCCAAGGTTAAGGGACGGGAGCACGTGTTGATTAATGCAGCTAATAGCCTCCTCTCGGTGCATCTTCCCGACGGGATCGCTAGGGTAGTTGTCGGGGCCTAGTGGGAAAAAGGACGGTGGTCCATTAGGCACAGCGCGGTTCTTGACCAGGCTGAAACCACTCGCTGGTGAGTAGCGGGGAGCGGAGAAGACAGTTGGGCGGATGCTGTCAGCTCGCAGGCGATCTTGAAGCTCGAGGAACAACAACTCCTCCTCCGGTGTTAGATTCAACAGACAGTCTCCATTGGGAGTTAGCAGTACTGCGTGATCATTCACAGTCTTTCGAACAGGCTCGAAAGCGTTGAGCTTTTCCTCATCTTCCTTCGTAACGATTGCTTTTAGAGTTGGCGGAAGGGAGACTAGGTTATTGTGAGGATCTAGACGATGTGTTGGAGGGGGCTTGAAAAAGCTGATCTTCTCTATCACAGGCAATTCACCACTATCCGCTAGGTCGCGGAAAACATCTCGAAGCTGAGGAATGTCGCCAATATCTCGCTCCTCTGGCTGCTCCTCTCTTACGTCTGGGGTGTGATTAATATAATCTGGAGTCAACACCGTGGTTTTCGTAGACTCGTTTAATTTAATAGACGTATCAATAGTGGTAGGGCTTTTGGGCGAATCGATAGAACTTTTGCCTCTTTCTTTGCTGGACTTGGACGATTCCGCAGCAGTCTGATTTGTTCCGGCATCCTTCGCGATATAACCGCCGTTAGAGTGAGTAACGCCATCCTTATCCTGGATAGGTTTTTCTTTCTCGTCGAGGGCTTCAAAAGTGCTCGGTGTTGCTGGCCTGGTAGATGTTCTGCTTGTGCCAGCAGGCTTCTTCTCCTTCTTCTGCTTCTTCTTTCGGCCCAGGACGGGTGCAATCTCAACGTCTGGCTCAAACGGGTTGACATCGGCTATCTGCGTGGCCGCCTCCTTCGAAGCCTCTTTGCGTTGCTTGCGCTGTTGACTTTTCGTAGTGGGACGTGTAGGGAGAGAGCCAATTTTGGACGGTGGTGGAGAGCTAGTTCGTGATGCAGAAATAGAAGCACTGACAATCGATGCAGTATCAGAAATAATCTCGCTTCCAGGTGTCATTGGCCAATGGCCCGAGTTTGCTGCTGCAGCTGAGCGAATTGAAGTCACGGCTGCTGGTGCTATGTTTGTCATTGGCAGCTCGGTCTTTGGTGTCTGCACTAGCCGAAGTGTCTTCGGTGCCGCTTTGGTAAGAGGAGAAGACACCGAAGCGGTTGTGGGTGTAGGTGTTGGTAATGTGGAACCCACTGGAGTTTTACCAGACTGAGCACTGGCAAAGGTGTTGGGGGGCTTGTCTTGTATCTCCGTCTTTTTGCCTACGATATTCCGGGGAGCTGGATTTGTGGCGGCAGCGATATCGAGAACTCCAGGAATCGGACGCTTTTCAGGTCTTTTCGGCTTCTTTTCCACAGAAGTCTTACTTGCTGTATCAACAATGGCTTTTTTGCTCGATGCAATCTTCGTCGTTTGACTAGGCTTAGATGGCTGAGCGGGAGTTGCCTTGGACGGGGAAGCCGTCTTCACTGAGAGAGCCGGGAAATCCTCTTCTTGCAGCAGACTCCCCTTTGATTTATAGGCTTGAGCAGCAATATCTTGTGACAGACCGCTAGTGTTCGCTAGCTCCTTGATAATCTTCTTCGCATCGTCGTTGCTAGATGATGACTCTTCCTTACCTCGAACGAACGTTTGCTTTGTAAATGACTTGATTGAAAGTGGCGTGGCTGGTCGAGGAGTTGTATTAGAGAGCGGGAATACTGCACTGCTTCTTGAGTGTGGTCTGTCCTGCGACACGGGACTATGGATTCTCTGGCCAGTCTTCTCACCAAAGAGAATGGGTGGGTGAGCATGGTTGAATCCGAGCCCAGGGGGCAGGGATGGTGATACCACACTATCGAGGTGTAGGGACTCGGGTGGCTCAGACGGGTATGAGTCCGAAACAAGTGCATCGACGGCGGACGATGCTTCATCGAGAGAAATAAGATCGTCATCTAAAAATACGAAATACGTCAGCTTGGAGGTCTTCTAGCACACGGTATGGCTACGTATTAGGAGGGACAAGGTCACGTCGCAAGCTGCCATCGTCGTCTTCCACATTATACATGATATTGGGAATGCTAGAGGGTGGGAATGGTATATTAGCCAGATTCTCAGGCGTAAGCTCTGGGCTAGCTCTGCGAGTTAACGTACATAATAGTTGTGGAAGACGACGATGGTTTGCCTGGCGTGACCATTGAACTGAATCATGTGAAAAGAGAAAAAGAGAAAAAGTCGAAATGTGATGCCAAGAATGAAGTATATCTCGAGAACCGGCAGCAGCCGTGATGGAGCAGCCCCGTCGTTTCCAAGAGCAAGTGGACGCCATGCAACCTTGGTCCATCCTGGACCATTGTCCCCTCTGCAATGCTCGCTTAAACAGATGTGATGGAATGCTCCGATTATCTTCCATTTCGCAAATCTCGACGCCTTGACGCACCTTTGCCGGAAACCCAAATTATAATAAAATCAAACAAGCCGCCATTACTCCACAAGCTCTCCCAAACGACTACCATCTGTATCCGCCACCTCCATACATGGGACTGGGGTTGTTGTACCCACCTTGTGTTTGGCCACCGAACAGTCCATGCCCGGCTCCCATGCCATTGCCCTGCTGCTGCTGATGCATCCGTGCCTGCAGGATACTCGGGTCCGCAAGATCTACTAAGCCACTCCCCCCAGAAGAGGAAGTGTTAGCGTGTCTGTGCTTCTTCCCCTTCTTCCTCTGCTTAGGTCCGTAGTCCGGGAAAGCTCCAGGCTGGGGGGCATAGAGCGTTGCCAGGAGGCCGGGAGCCGGAGCAGGAGTGGAGGAGGTGGAGGAGGACGGGAATTGGCTATGGAAAGAGGAAATTTGAGGGAACATGAACTCACGCTTTCCATCGTGGGCTTGATTACCCACGTTGCTCCGAATTAGAGACTGGAGCAAGTCGTTTGGATTACCCTTGGCAGTTGCCCCAAAAGCAGATGCTCCAAAACCATGGCCCTGGCCAAACATGCCACCAGCCACAGGAGGCGTACCCGTCGACTTGAGACCCGGTGGGGGCCCAGAAACGGATGTAGCATACAGCTGACCACCTGGCTGCGAGCGAAATGTAGAGGGCATCATGGATGATTGTTGAGCCATGTACCTAGGATCTCCAGATGATTTAACATTGATAGAGCTGCCGTTGTTCTCATTGGCGAAGCTGAACCGAGACTGTTGACGGGTGTGGCCTTGTCCTTGAAATAGAGAGGCCTGTTGGGATGTTTGCTGAGGCGAAATTCCAGGGGGCATCTGGTCTGTGAAGCTGCTCTGGGGCCGCATGAATAGCTGTTGCTGTGGTGTCATAGTCCGGCTTCCAATTGAGCCAACGGTGGTGGAAGCCGGGCCAAATCCTGTTAAAGATGGGCCAAATAAGTCATTGGGGGCTCCCCGTTGAATGGGTGGATTCCGTCTTTGATCATAGCTCAGGCTATTCCGTGCCTGGTCTCTGTCTTCCGGCTCACCCCCTAACGCGAGACTGCCGCTCTCAAGCTCTCCATCTGACTGAGTAAGATTATCCACCTGGTCATCCTGATCACCCAAACGGTTCTCATCTTCGTCGCGCATCGCTCGTCTCCTCGCTGCTCCATTTAGATCAAACATGGGAGGGAACTCATCACCAGGATCAGCTCTAGCAGCAAAAGCTTTAAGTTTGCATGAAGCAAATTGCTTGAAGAAGTAACCGAAATCATATGGATCGATTGTTGCTGGCGACTGCGCCTCGGAACCTGTACCACCCGATTTCACTGGTGAGTCAGCTCGTTTTTCCGCTCGTCGAGCCGACTCGGGAATCGCTGGTATATCGTTGGTCTCATGGCCGGAGTCAGCAGCGGCAGGTAGAGAGGTCGAGATAGCCGGGCTAGAAGCAGCACCACTAGTGGCATGACTACCGCGTCTACTACGTTGCTGGTTGGTGCGTGCCCAGTTTGCCGAGGCTGGCAAGGCCGGACCATCGCCAGCTTCCGAATCCTCTTTGCTTGAAGAACGAGCCATGGGCTGGGATGTAGCCGGTGGAAGTATGGTTGGAAGATGCGTTCGCGGGACAGGCCGGGATGACGAGGCAACACTGGGAAGAGGACGCTGTGTGTGTACGCTGTTGAGTGATGACAAGTCTTGCCGTGAATAGCTGTCCTCTTCATCGCCAAGTTCATGCAGAAACATGCACTGTCTATTCCCGCATTGCTCATGACGGAGCCAAGCTGAACAGTATTTCGTGGTGCCAAGCTGTGCTTTCAGCACTCGGTCACCATTCTGAGAGCCATTCACAGCTGCGATACACTTCGCCGCATCGTCCTTTTTCTCGAAGGTGACATATATACCAAGAGACTGTTGCTGGCCATCAGAGGATTTTCTATTGCTGATGGAGATCTTTTGGATACTGCCATATTGTCCAAAGAACTCGGGCTTCCTCAGGGTTTTGAGGAGTTCGTCCTCTCGAACAGTCGGTGTGAGACCTGTCACATAAACTAGATTCTTCTGGACGACTCGGACACCTTGGAGATTCTTGCGGTTTTCCTTCTCGGCTTCACGTTTCTGGGCTTCCTTCTGGCGTTGCTCGGTCGCTCGCTTCTTCTGATTCCTCTGTATGTTGGCCCGAAATTCGGCCTCCCTATGAAGAGTTAGACAGCGTTACTCCCAAGTTCCAGTTTGCAGTATTTTACTCTTCACGTGTTACCACCTTCCATTTCACGTCCTTTTCATCGTACGGCCGTCGGCATGCAGGGCACAGACCGCTAAGGTTGTTTTTGAGATTGTTGAAACAGAACTGGCAGATCTGCAGACCAACAACAGCGTCAGAATGGTTAGTAGGGTTGGGTAACTCGGGATGATCGTACCTGGTAGCCACACGGACACGGTCGAAAATTTCGGTCCGATAGATCGAACTCTTCGATGCAGAGGGGGCTATAGCAGCTATCAGTATACGGTGTTCCCCAAAGGGGGACATGCAAAACGATGTAGATAGGCGTATGGGTGGGGTTAGTGAAACTCACCAGGTGTCGTCCTCATCATCGAAAAAAGTGTCTTCCGGGGCCATGGCGAACCTTTGAAGCCTCAGGCTTAGGACGAGGATGTGGATATGGGACGACGACGGGCTGCGTGTTGCAGAAGGCTGTCGCGTTGGGCTGTAGAGCGCCTGGGAGCTGTGGCGCCTATTATGCGGAAAAGGACACGGAGATGGTGTCCGGGCGCGTTGTGTTGGCGATGGGTTGGGAGGTCGGGATGAAAATGTTGTATGGCTGTTTTATGATGACCTATCGAAAAAGAGGTGTGACAGCGGCGGAGAATCAAGCAGAAGCGTTGGCAGAGAAGGCCGGAAACGAAATGCAAGACAGTACGAGACAGTGCAGCCCCAGTCGTGGTGTCGTTGGGAGGGGGTATGGGTAGGAGCGCTGAAGAGGCGGGATGGGAGGGTTCAACGGAGGAAGGGCAAAAAGATGCAAAGGAGTTGGTTGCTACCTGGTCTAAGTTTAAGGTGAGAGGGAAGGCTGTATGTAGCAGACTAGCAGTGCTTGCCCGTCTCCAACAGAAAGAACCTTAGGTACTGACTTGCACCGTGCTTCAAGCCCCAGGCGCGACTTGATTGGGTTAGACCCGAACTTCGAGTTTTTTCGGCCGAATCTGGTTGGCTTGACTGGCGGCGCAAGGTGGACGTCACCTGACCTGCCATCTACCTAGTGGTACCTGGTACTTAAGTACGTAGCCTGATCTTTGTAATATTCGCCGACTTACACTACACGTGTAGGAACTTAGATGTAGGATTTCATCAGGTACTAAGTACCTACCTACCATGTGAGATGTAGGTGGCGATATGTACCTTCCTAATTGAATGTTTCCTTGCCTACCGTAAGGTAAGTAGGTGGTAGTTTCTAAGAGGCTATTCTCATTGGTACCTACTTACATATAGGTAATTAGTAACACACATGTTTATCGTACATGTAGGTCACGGGTATGGACGTAGCAAGCAGCGATACTTATGCTCAAATAAGTAGGCACCTTAGGCGGTCTCAGCTGTAGGTGAGATGACTAATGTTAATTGTTCGGAGGTGGTATTGTTAAAATTTTGAATGTCTACAACTCATATTATGAGGTCATAGTAAAGCTAACGCTGACAGAAATATTTACTGACATTACCTTATCTAAGATGAGTATTAAGATAGGCTGCCTGTAGTGTCAGAGTATCCCTAATTTTTGCCTAGGTAGTTAAAGCATGAATGACTAGGTATATATAAGGCTAACCTAGTAGATGTGCTGTAGAATCACATCCCGTAGGCAGCTACCTAGTGTACGAAGTAGGTAACGCAGGCTTTTTCTTCTGAATACTTAAGGTATATCCGTATGACTTCCCCAAGGTGTAACTTTCGGGTCAGATAACCCGACCTAGGTAGCTTCAGCTTACTGGCTAGCCAGTTTTGGAAAGCCATTCGAAGTAGGGTACTTCTCGTAGAGAGAAGTCGTAGGTTACATGTAGGTAATGCGCGAGGAAGGCAAGGTGTACCTAGACACCATATCTCGGTACCTAAGGTAAGTGGTAAAGTAGGTACCTAGGTAGGGTACCCTTTGTACCTACCTTATCTTCGGATGACGCTATAATATTTTTCCTAGGTACCTCGCCATCCACCCCTGCCATACAAGGCCTAGTACAACTGCCTTACCTAATAAGTATCAACCTCTCAAGATGTCATGGGCCGTTGAGTGAATGAACAATGGTCAATCCACTCATACAACAACGGCCAACCTAACCGCAACCAATTGGCCCCGGCAGCCCTCCCTCATCAGCCATGGCGACCAAGCTCTGCCGCAGCAGGGCTTTCGCCACAGCTCTGCGACCAGCGAAGAGCCCCCTCCCGCCGCGGAACGTGCGCTGCATCGCCTCGACCGCCCGCCGAGACGTCGCCATACCGCAGGATGTCAAGAACATGAGGCTCGCGCCCCGAGACCATCCCAAGGAGCTCAATGTGCCCCTCGTCAACCCGGCCGACAAGTACACCACCAAGGCCGACCACCTGCATCGCTACGGCTCTTGGCTCATGGGCTGTCTGCCCAAGTACATCCAGCAGTTCTCCGTCTGGAAGGATGAGCTGGTCATCTACATCCCCCCGTCGGGCGTCATACCCGTCTTCTCCTTCCTCAAATGTGAGAGCCCGTCTCTCTTTTTATCTCGTCCCCTCGCCCCAGTTACTGACACACAGACCCCCGCAGACAACACGGCCGCCGAGTTCACCCAGGTCAGCACCATCACGGCCGTCGACTTCCCCACCAAGGACCAGCGGTTCGAGATCGTCTACAACCTGCTGAGCGTGCGGCACAACGCGCGCATCCGCGTCAAGACGTACGCCGACGAGGCGTCCCCGGTCCCCAGCATCACGCCCCTGTTCGACGGCGCCAACTGGTACGAGCGCGAGGTCTACGACATGTTCGGCGTCTTCTTCACGGGCCACCCCGACCTGCGCCGCATCATGACCGACTACGGCTTCGAGGGCCACCCCCTGCGCAAGGACTTCCCCCTCACCGGCTACACCGAGGTCCGCTACGACGAGGAGAAGAAGCGCATCGTCACCGAGCCCCTCGAGCTGACCCAGGCCTTCCGCAACTTCGAGGGCGGCTCCAGCGCCTGGGAGCAGATCGGACCCGGCCAGGACCGCACCCCCGATAGCTTCAAGCTGCCCACGCCGAAACCTGAGGAGAAGCCCGAGGAGAAGAAATAGATTATCCCCGCGAGACCCTGTACATACAATAGCCGTCAAACAACCAAAATACATCGAGTTTTCATTTTTCTGGATTAGCTAGATTCCGGGTCCCATCCCTCAAAGTTTGCTGTGCCCATGGTTGAAATCCAGCGGGTTAATAGAACGTAGAGCACATATAAAATATATGAATAACCATTAGCCTTTTCTATCAGGAATTCATTCTAGAGCAAGTGCTCTTCTGGTAACTCGTGGTTTACTATGCCCCTCTTATCACCTCTTCGCAAATAATATGGCACAACAACACCTATGTCAATCGACCCGCATCAGCGTAGATAAGTGTATACTACCTTACCGATACCTTCTCAACCCTCAGCCAAGTAGATACCTACCGTGTGTCAGCGAAGAAATAAGTACTTAGGTAACTGTCGTCGGTAGAAAATACACACACGTAGTGTGTAGTAAATCCACAAACCGGGAACTACGACCTTAGAGAATCATATCATCTATCGAATCTTTGGAGTGAACTACGTACGTTGTTACTTGAAACTCATCAATTATATATATGGGTAGCGTCGGCTGAGATCAGAGGTTTATACCAAAATGTCTCATCTACTACCTTCGCATATTACCCCGAAACCTAAGGGTGCGAGGTAAACCTCCGCACCAATCTCCGTCAAGAACAGAGTCCGGTCACCTGAATGTCCATCAACCTTGAACTCAACAACAACAATAAGAATCATCAATGGGGGGTAATTTTTACATATAATTTTTTTTCTCCCCCTTTCATAAATTTAATATCAACATTGTTCATTAAGTCGTTATCGGGTCGTCAGTTGCCATCAAGCCCGATTATGCCTGCCCAAGCCATCGACCGTAACCCGTATCTCAGGTATCCATACCTAAGTACCCGCCACGCATCCTCATCTTTAAGTAGGTAGTACAATCTTTCGACCCCGGGCCACACTCGGCCAAATACCAAAACGCCGTCCATCCATTTATTTCTACTCACACATAGACTCGGGAAACGCACGCATGCCGCCTCACCCTTTCCTTGACATTGATTTCATTGCTGCATCTCCCAACTGTAGAGAAATAGAGAGAGAGAGAGAGAAAGAGAAAGAAGAAAAAACCTAATCCGAGTGCTCGTCTGCGGAATCCCATACAATAGGCGGCGGCTCGTGGATATCTTGGTTCACCAAGCTATCCGGCAACATCTGGCTCGCGGTGGGGAATTGTGAGGAACGCAAGGAAGAATGTGTGCGGCTTATCGCTCCCGAATGGCTGCCGTCTCCAGACTGGCTGGAGAGGAGAATCGGACGATGTCCTGACTTCCCTGGCGAGATTACCGGGCTCGACGACGCCTGGCTCACCGTAGTGGCCTGGGATGGTCTCACATAACTGGTTCGTTTCCGGCTTGGAGTCGGTGGTGACCCGTGGTCGGATGAGCCTAAACGGACTCCAGGAACAGCCGGTCTGACAAAGTCTTTCTTATCCATCACAGTCTTGGATTTCGCACTAGGTTTTCGTGGCGACTGACTTGCTGGGATGACCTCCTCTGCCATGTCCGAGTAGTGTTGCGTAGAATAGGCGGCGTCGGTTTGCAGTTGTGCCGTTAGCTCTTGAGACTCGGATATGCCCTCGCGGTCGGCGCTTTGAACTTGAGACTCGTCCTCAAACAAGGCGCACCTTAGGTTGGCAGTAAGTTCGCCCACAACAGCAGGGGGGATGTAGGTGTATTTCTGTGGTGCACCGGCTACCCAGCCTTTCTTTTTCATCTCGTCCAAAGAGACTGGGTTATTTAGTTCATAGACCTGAAGTATTGGGTATGCGAACTTTGCCGCCTTCTTCCCTTGGTTGAAGTCAACGTTACCAATACCATTCTCGTCTTCTATCTCTCCAGGCGTTTTAGGCTCGCCAAAAAGACACATGTACCTCAGTTGTGACTCCGGCCTCGTGATGTATATCCATACACGGGAGACTTGTTGTGGTATTTTCCAAGCTCTGAATTCATGATTCTTAGTTCGGTCCACAATTCTGCCTATGTGCTCGGGATGTAGAGAGACCATGATGTCAGAGTGAGTGGTTTGAGGTCCAAGGGCGCGAATAGAGTCGAGAGGTAGACGCTGACTCTCGAGGCCCTGTGTGTACCCGAAATCTTGGGTGACCGACATGGTGGCTGCTGTATTCTCATATTCACTCTGCTGCGATGGAGCTGGGCCCGAGCTGACGTCTTGTTCTGGTGTCGCAGCCCCAACCTCCTTACGAGATTCTAGACTAGAATCCTCAATACTAGATTCGGTAGCAACCTGCTGCTGCTCTGAGCCAGAGCCTTGCTCCGCCAGGTTCAGATCAGTTGATGCCACTGGTTCATGTTCTAGTACGTATGAGGTTTCGTTGGGTGACACTAGGCCGGGCTCATGGCTCAAAACTTGATTTTCATCTTGGGCTACTGGTTCGGTTGTCGTTTCCGCCAAGTGAGGGACTTCAGGAGATGGGCTCGATTCTAGCTCCCGGTCCGGAAGATCAACCGGCGGAACACCATTATAGAAGCGTTTAGGTGTAGGACTTTCGGGATCACCGGCCCCGAACTCGTCCTCCTCGGTCTCATATTCAGTTTCATCTGAGTCCTCGTCCATTTCCTCATCGGAATCGGGAACTTCTCGTAATGGTTGTCGCCCAGCAGACGTGGTTTTCGGCTTTGGAGTTTTAGGCTTTGTCCTGCCAGGGGTAATATTCTCCTTATCATCGGGCAGGTCAAAGCGCAACTTCTTCGAAGGAGTCTCTTTGACGGTGGACTTTGGCATGGGAGAAGAGTCGTGGGCAGTACTGTAAGAGTCGGGAATAATCGCGGTCCTAGGTGTTTTCTGCAGCTTTGGGAGAGGTACCCCGACCTTGGTTGACTTGGCCATCAAAGGTGACTCTGCAACAGGGGTATAGCGTAATAGCATGGGTGTCGGTGGCGACTGGGAGGATGGTATTTCTGTCTTTCTCTGCCGATTGGCGGGTGTAGCAGATTTGACCAAGCTGGGGACCGCGGACTGAGTACCCTCTGGAAGGTCATTCTGAATCTGGTATGCAGATCTTTTTCTCGGGGTCTGTACAACTGAATACGAATCCTCGTCGTCCTGAGAGTCTTCAATTTGCCAGGGGTTCTCGCCCTTGTCATTTGTGGATAGCATCTGGGTTAACGTCTGGGTGTGGAAGCTGCTGGAGATATTTGAGTTAGGCAAATCTCCCAGTGTCTTTCGTCTTTTAGACTGTCTGGGCTCTCCCTCGATATCTAGTTGATCGCCAGCAGTTTTGCGTCTGTTGCTATTGCGTGGCTCGGGCTTCGGCTTGGCTTTCACAGCTGGCTTTCTAGCTGGCTTTTTGGCTGGCTTAGACGATGTTGACTCCTTCGTATCCTCTATCTCCTTCTTGAGCTCTCCCTCTTCCTCGTCATCGTCGAGGTCGACAAACTCTTGCATTGCCGAGGAAGTGAAGCTCATCTGGGTCAAGGTCTCCTGTATCATCTTGCGAGGTTTTGCCCGTCCATAAGTCTTGGCCGACCGACGGCGAGGCGGAAACTCTTGCTGCTTGGGAGCAGCAGCCGTAGACTTGTAGATAGTGGTGGCAGGGGGATTGTCGCGAGAACGAGTTTTTGCGGGCATCGTGACGCGGCTCAAGGTGGCGAGGATGGAAACACTACCATCTACTTAAGTATCTATCAGTCGATCACCACACTGACCCTCCGAAATGGATTGTTGATCACAGCTCGAGATTCGTTTGGCGTGGATATAAGTCAAGACGGAGTAGATCACAAGAATGTGTATGTTGGGAACAGTAGGCCACTGACAGTTGTGGTAGCCAACATGGATTGATTTTAAGACTCCTGTGGAGGGAACACAAGGGATGGATACCCTAGCAATGACGTGGGGGAAAGGGAGTGAATGGGGGGGCGGAGCCAGGCGACGCGTTCACGAACTTCGGTAACGCGTCAAGTGCATAACAATTACACTGTGACACATTCCCCCGATAGAAGAATACACACCAATTAATACCCCGATCGGTTCTAGCGCCAGGCGATCCGCTTTTCTATTTTTATGCCTGAGTTTGCCCAAGTATTACAATGGACAGTGGAGAAAACAGCGCCTTACGGTAGGTAGATTTATCATACCTGCTCGGCTTTCCTTTTCTTCCACAACATGAGAATCCAACCTAGAAGGTAAGATCTTAGGTAGGCAGGCATATACATGTAACTCAGCTCATCGAGATTAATAACGCTTCGTTCCGGGGATCCAGCTTAAAAAGCCTCTATCGCTTATGTAAGCTGAACTGGTGTGGTTTTACACAACTACACAACGTGAAAGTGCACACTTATCCATCTCCACGACGGAGGAACATGTTGTCATTACAACGCGAAGCGTAGGAACTTGCGTTGGGATACCGAGTGTTGCCAAGAACGTCGCCTCAAAAACAGCATGTTCGGTTGACTAGAAAGCTTCAACGGACCTTAGAAAGCCGGCGTTTGGGAAGTTCATCTCAGATACCCCCAACACTCTATTTGAGAATCTGGTCTTCTTAGTTGACTTCATCGTGTTTCTGGCTGTCCCATTGGTTGGTCTCACAGGTAGGGTGCCTCAAGCACGATTCTATTCAAGGTTGTGGCTCGCGTATTGATTTAGTTGTTGTTAAGCCCCCCCCCAAAGGCCTTCTGAGGGCTCCTATTCCCAGGGTGAGAGGGCAAAAGGCCGTCGCGGGGGGTTTTCCCCTGGTATAACATTCAATCTACCATAGGTAAGTAGGTAGTAGGTACGAGAAGTCGGCAGGCCGGTAGATTTAAATCAAAGCGTTTGGCATTTTGATTGTCACCGTACTTAACAATAGAGATTCTTCACCAGCACAGCCTTCTATTCAGAGATGGCTCGCCTGGCGCTACGATTTTGATAACAAGACATTGTCTACCTAGCTTGTAGTTTTTATGTTGTCACAGGCGGTGTACAGGCTGCCGTGATAGTACTATGTATGCCTATATCTTGGATATCTTGCTCGTTGATGCCTAACCGCCGCTGTAGATCGCCTGGCATCATTGGACTGGAACACTCGGTGCATTTGGGGGGTCTCATTGATGCCAGCACCTCAAAGTCACACGGCATAGAAATGACGGTTAGATACATGAATATGCCTGCGTTCTGTGTTTGAAGATAGATCGATTACAAACGCCCATCCTGATATTTCCGCACTTCCACCCTCTCAGAATTCACCTCTCAGACGGAACTCCCGGCAAAAATCAAGTCTGAGATCACTCACCAAAACTGTCAAGATGGGGGCAGATGCTGGATTCGACATGGTGCCTCGGCTGTCACAGGGAGTCGAGGATCGATTCAAGTGGGAGAAGTTTCTCGAAGTAGTAAAGCAGTTCTATGCCGGTGATGACCAAGTGGAGGTCGGCCCGCGCATCATTGAATTCAAGGTGGGTGAGCGGCCGTCACTTCCGACTGAAGGACATAAGTTCTTGCGATTTAGTTCAAAAATCACCGGCCGCAATGCGAGCATTTCCCAAGTCGAAAATTATATTAGCAACGTACGGGCCATAGCGAGGGATTTATTCGGAGACCGGATCCGTCCTTGGAACGAGTTGTTCGATAAATTTGGCTTCTACAGATGGGATTTCGTCAACGCGTCAATCAAGTCGTATAGACTAGTATGTATACCCATTGAGTACCCCGCCGTGTATATTTCCTGACCTTCTCGAAAGGATGATCCTACTCCAGAGTTTATCTCCAATGCCTCTGTCAACAACCCCGATCTCTACGAAGTGATGACGATCCCTGACCGAGGCAGAGGATTAGTGGCCAAAGTCGACATCCCAAAGGGCACCCGAATCGTCTGCGAGAAACCGCTTTTTACAGTCACAGGCTCATCGGCACCGTCCGTGCATCGCTTTGTAGCCGAGAAGCTCAAATCACTTCCTAAAGACAAGCAACGAGAGTTCCTGTCTTTGCATAACAACTTCCCTGGTCGACACGCTTTTGCCGGTGTTGTCAAGACAAATGCTCTCCCCTGTGGCCCTGGTTCTCTGGTCGGAGGCATGTATATCACAATTTGCCTCATCAATCACAGCTGTATCCCGAATGCCCATAATAATTGGAACGAGGCGGCCCATCATGAGACGATCCACGCAACCAGGGACATCCTCGTTGGAGAGGAAATCCTCATATCTTATGAAGACGGGTTACCGTCGCGGGCTCGTCACCGAAAGCTCAAAGATAGTTTTGGGTTTCGATGTTCTTGTCAGCTGTGTTCTCAACCGCCTCAGGCGACACAAGCAAGCGACAAGCGGCGGGTCGACATCCAGCAGCTCGACGAAACGATAGGCGATCCAATCGCGATGATGAACAGCCCGCAAAAGAGTCTGGCTGCCTGCCATAGCCTCCTTCAAATTCTCAATAAGGAGTATGGAGGTGTAGAGACCGCTCTCTTGGCCAGGCTCTATTATGATGCCTTCCAGATTAGCATTGCACACGGAGACCAGGCTCGAGCGAGTGTGTTTGCAGAACGTGCGTACATGGCACGAGTTGAATGCGAGGGCGAGGACAGCCCGGAAACTCAAAGGGTGAAAGGCTTCATGCGGGATCCGACCAAGCACTCGACGTTCAACGCTTACTCAACGAAATGGAGGAGTTCCAAGACGGCCAAGCCGAGAAACCTTGATGCGGGTAGTTTTGATAAATGGCTCTGGAGATTGTCAGTCTAGAGAAGACATGTACTCTACGATCTACTATTACGGGATCTGGTGTGCCTAGCAGCTCTTGGAATCATTGCGCTTGCACTGTTGTCGTATCGATTTGTCGTGGATGAGCCAGGGCTATTTGAGGCATCTTTGTTGGCAAGTATAGCCATGGGCGATCAGTCTGTCCTAGGTTCAGTGATTTATGTGTAAAATACCTTCGTATATCGCCCTGATATCTCCATATCGCAACTCCTTGTGTAGAAATGTCAGGAATATACAAGCAACGAGAAAAACTCGTCAACGCACCCAGATTGGTTCATCACGCGTGGGTTCCAGGTCAAGGACCTGCAGCGACACTGCACATTGGCCAGGCTAGGACGTTAGTGGTAAAAAAAAATGCCGAACGCTGGCAAGGCAGGCGCGTTATCCCGTGCAGCGAGTCAGCCGCATAGATGTCCTCTGCGGTGTTGAATGGGCGCCAGTAGGTACCTAATGCTGCCAAAAGTTTGGCCACTGAATGACAAGTCGGTCAGGAGCATCAATTTACTCGAGTCGGACGAACAAGGTACGAAGTACGAATACAGCTGAATTAAATTTGACGCGTTGAAAGGCTCTAAGTACCGGGTAATTATCTTGGCACGATACCTACGAAATACTACTAGTAGGGGAGGAAAACTCCCTATCTCAAATGCCTCGGTAAAATGGCAAAGTGGGACACTAGCACTTCGCGGTATTGCAGGATACAGCATACCAGGCCTTGACCTTGCAAAGAGACTGAAGAGACGACAAGGCCATTTCTACACACATACCTACCACCTAGTACCTCTCTACCTCTTACACGGAACTGTGACGGCAATTTCAACTTTGCTCTGATCAGCAAGGACATCATACAAATAATTCTGCCTTTCCTAATCGGGTGAACGCAGCAGCAGCGTATGTCCACTTCGGGAGCCTCTGTCTGTTACATTGATTCACGGCAACATCCGACCTACCAACCAACCACTTACCTCACTATCGTGAGATCTTGAGGATAAATCAGCCTCACACAGAGACACACAGAGTCGCAGTCGAACGCGGATAGCAGCGTCGCACTCACTCATCCCCAGCGGAAGCTGTCTTAAGCTGAGACGAGGACGAAATAGTTATGAGTAGATGACAACGAGACAACCCGATACACATAGAAGATACGATTATATATATATTAACAAATAGACGGTCTCCCATCCCAACAACTGGCAGCAAGCAACAATAACTAAATCCTTCCATCACACCAACCAACCACCACACCGCCAAGATGTCGTCGTCTTCCCCGGACTTCCCCTTCCACATAATAGAGCACGTGGTGCCGGGCCAGCACATACGCGAGTGGCCGCGCGCGACGGCCAACAGCCAGGAGGACGTTCTCCAGCTGCACGTGAAGCAGTACGTGCCGAAGGACAACCCGTCGCCGCGGCCCGGCGACGTGACGATCCTGGGGGCGCACGCCAACGGTTTCCCCAAGGAGCTGTACGAGCCGCTGTGGGAGGAGCTGCACGCGCGGTCGCGGCAGCCGGGCAGCGGGTTCCGGATCCGCGGCGTCTGGATCGCCGACGTCACCAACCAGGGGTACAGCGGCGAGCTGAACGAAGCGGCCCTGGGCGACGACCCCTTCTGGCACGACCTGTCGCGCGACCTGCTGCACCTGACCAACGTCTTCCGCGCCGACATGCCGCGCCCCATCGTCGGCGTGGGCCACTCGTACGGCGCCAACATCCTGACCCAGCTGGCCCTGCTGCACCCGCGCCTGCTGACGAGCCTCGTGCTCTTCGACCCCACCATCGTCGCCTTCGACCCGGCGCGCATGGCCGGCCCCGGCACCTCGCCCGCCCGCGCCTCCGCCGTGCGCCGCGACGTCTGGCCCAGCCGCGACGCCGCCGTCGCCTCCTTCGCCCGCTCCCCCTTCTACCGCGCCTGGGACCCGCGCGTGCTGGACCGCTGGAACCGGCATGCCCTGCGCGACCTGCCCACCCTCGTCCACCCCGAGCCCCCTGCTTCCAGCTCCGAGACTGGTTCCTCTTCGTCATCATCATCATCATCATCATCATCATCAGACTCCACCTCTGCCACCAAACCCGTCACCTTGCGCACGACCAAGCACCAAGAAGTCTTCACCTTCCTCCGCCCCCTCTACCCCTTCATCACCTTCCAACCCTCCACCACCACCTCCACCTCCTCCCCCCCCTCGCCGCCAACTTACACCATCTCCCGCACCGGCGCCCCAGACTACGACCCGTCCCTAGCCTCCCAGGCCCCCGGGCCCGGGTCCGGTCCCGGATCCAAGTCAGGCGTCTTCGCCTTCTACCGGTCAGAGGGCAGCACCCCGCTCGCGGCCCTCCCCGCCGTGCGGCCGGGCGTTCTCTTCGTGCACGGCGGCGAGAGCGACATCTCGAAGCCGGAGATGCGCGCCCGGCGCCTCGCGACCTGCGGCGTCGGCCCCGGTGGCAGCGGTGGCGCCGCCGCCGGCCGCGTCGCCGAGGTCCTCCTCGAGACCCGCGGCCACCTCTTCCCCATGGAGGTCCCCGCCGAGGCCGCCGCCCACGCCGCCCGCTGGATCGCCGCCGAGATGGCCCTCTGGCGCCGCGACCAGGCCGACTACGAGCGCTGGGCCCGCCTGCCCGCCCGCCAGAAGGCCACGCTGAGCCCCGAGTTCCTCGAGAGGCTCGGCCCGCCCGGCGGGAAGAGGGGGAAGAAGCAGCCCGTCGAGCCTAAGTTATGAAAAGAAATACCAGTACCTACTTACTTGGTGGTGATGGTGGTAGTCTAGTATATATAGCGATTCGCGCGGCATAACATTTCTCACCCAATGTACTTAGACAGCACTTATACAAATATTCAATGAACAAAACACACACAACATTAATTTCGTGCGGTGGCATATAAACAGTCTATGTACCTCATTGTAAGCTGCCACGGGATGCATTGTTACAGTCGGAAGAGCAAGTCCAGGCTACCAACATAAACACCTATGCCTTTTGCAGCCTTTCCGTCCGGCCCTACGCCGCCAGCGAAACCTTCCATGCAGAAAAAAAAAGCCTTTGCCAGCACACATCCATTTGCTCATTGTTTCTTATGTTTTCGTCAACGCTCGCGAGACTAGATATTCTTGAAGGCCGAAGAGCGTGGCGCGTTGACCTATGGGAAGATAAAAAGTATTTCGTCGCCTGGGCCAAGACACCCCTCGCTCTTGGACCCAGATACGACCGATTTTTGATCACATTACTTTACTTTTACTGTGTTTGCCGATGCAAAAGTGCAATGAAGAACTTGCACTTCCTTCGTCCTTGTCGACGCTAATGCCTATACGAGCTCAAGATAGGTGGAAGGCGCCTTGACCTTCCTTGATCGCCGTGAAGAGCTGCCGCTTCAAATTATCAATGCTGGTGTAGTCGGGAAGTTTTAGGTAATTCACACACGTCATGACGCTAGGTAGGTAGTCGTCAGACGTGTAGGGCGGCTCGCTGGGTTTGCAAACAACCGTAAACATCGGAGTCAAGCTCTTGAAACCTGGTGTAATGTTAGTCCATGCAAAATCAGTTAATGAAGGCGAAATATGCATACCTCCGATAGGTAACTTCGGACTGCCCGTAGTAAATTGTAAGAAGTCACGACGTTGAGTCGGGGTGAGTTCGCTCATGGTTTGAAGCAAATTCTTGACACTCTTGCTGTCCATGTTGAAGCCGTGGTCCGCTTTGATAGAATCCGTGAGGGCTGTCAAAGAACATTAGCAAGTTAACACAATCCGTCATCGTATATCAACCTACTCTCGAGGGTCCAGTCCTCCTCAGCACGGCCGAAAAGTGTCACCAATTCGTCCGGGGTGAAAGCACTCAAGGCCGAGTAAGGAAACACCTGGGAGAACCCGGTGCGGAAAGAATCGATCTGGCGCTTAACGCCACGCCCGAGGGTCAGGTCAATCACCTTGTCCAGATAGGATTCAACATTGTCAATTGTGACTTGTACATGGGAACCGCCTGGAGTGAGCTCGATGCCAGGATAGCCAGGCAAGGTGAAGTCTAAGGCGAGATCGTCGAGCATTGTCCCATCGATGACAATGTGCTCGGTGTCCGCAACCTTTTGGGCTGGTGTTCGGTTCGGGTCCTCAGCAATTGCCTTCTTGGCCAACACAAATTTCTTAATGTGCTTTAAAGAGTTGGCCAAGCCCGGATCCACGATCTTCACCGCTCCTAGCGATGGCTTGACCGCAGTGCCTTCACCTATGCGAAAGAAAGTCGGGTTGAGGTGTATGTCGATGATGCGGGAGTCGATCATAGAACGAGCGACGAATTTTCCAAGTGTCCTAAAGAGTTGCAAAATAATTTCGCTCGAGGGATCATCTTGACTAAGAGGTCTTGGAAAGAGGCCGTTGGGCGTGGACACAAACTCATTGGAGTCGTGGGAGTCCTCTTCGCGCCAGAGTTTCAGCTTCCTCTTAGAGAATTCTTTTGAGACTGTCGAGTAGAACTCCAGAGTTGGGCCTAGACCGGTTCCAACCTCTTCAAAATATTCGACTTCTAAGATGCTTTGGGAGCTGCCATATAATTCCATCACCTTGAGCGCAGACTCGAGGATCTTAGAACGAGAGATGCGGACCTTTTGTCGCTGAAGACGGCCAAGAAAGGGGCGCTCATCTCGGCGATCTCGTCGCGAGGTATCTTCTTGTTGCGCGTTTTGCCACCGGCTCATTGATCGAGCATAGCCGAATGAAGTCGACTGGAGAAACAAATGGCGCGTCTCAAAAGGGAAAAGGAATGGATACAGTCTGGCAAGGTCTTCGCTCCAGCCCGGTAAGCAGTTACTGGCAACAATGAGAGGCTCTTCTAGCTGGCGGTTGAGTTTCGCCGTCAATTTCGTGTTGACAAACTGAGATAGCGGCTCTACGTTCAGTCGTAAGTTATTCTTGTTCTCCAACATGATATCATCCGTGTTAGCATTCAGGTCATGGAGTATATCGAGAAGACGGAGAATGGATGCCGTAGTAGGGTGGTTGGCAAGCGACGCAGGCACGCCATTCGTATCCGGCGACCCATCAAGAGGAGGCGACGAGAAGCCGATAGATTCAGCTGGTGGCGGCCCTGGTACGCGCCGAAACTTGATCGTGTGGATTGTGGAGAAGACACTACGACTCAGGTGATCAGCTGCAGAGGACGGAGTGTTGTGCACAGCACGATAAATGGTTGTCTCGTTGGGAATAACTCTGTCACCAAGACTGAACTCAATGTGCCAATCCTGGGGTACCGATTGCACAACGGCAGCGTATGAGTGAGGCCTCGAAGATGGGCCAGGGGGGGTAGGGGTATTTTGCTGCGCTGGGACGGATTGTGTTGGAGCACTCCGACTCGGCAGGTTGGCAGGCCCGCTCGTCTGTCCTGGGGTAGGCACTCGTGTGCCATCTTCCTTTGTGGCAGTAATCTTCCCTCCTGCAGCCACTTCCATATTGACCGCAGTCGGATCAGGGCCCGGAGCATCTTCCATCTCTTCGTCCAGCTCACCTACTATAGCATCAAGCGCGTTACTGGTGCCTATATCAGCATTCTCCTCATCATCATCGTCCTCGTCGTCAGAGATATGCTTCTCATCAGCACACTCTAGTGCATTTTGCAGATCGTTGTCCTCTTCGGGCGGAGGCGGAGGCGGTGCGGGTGTTTCACTTGCCGGGATTGGATGACGGCGAGTAGATCGGCGGAGAATGGCTTTTTCTCTTCCTGACGCTGGTGTTTGTCCCGCTGCTGAAGGTGGTGCAGTCTGGTCTGGCTGTTTCGACTTGGGCTTCTTTGCCAAGCGAGACGAAGAGGCTTGGGGAGGTACTGGTGGCGGTGGAGGTGCAGGATGACTTGCAAAACCAGCACCTAACCTCTCTGCGAGACGGTCTGGCGCTGCGACGAGGCCAGCCGAAGAGGCCATAGCAGCTAGAGCACGGGATAGGCCGTCGCGAGGTCGGGACCCGCGGGGACGCTCGTGAAGATTGATACGAGGTCGTAGATAATCATCCAACGCTTTGAAGGTAGCAATTGCATGAATAGATACCATAATGCTCCGGTACGATCGTGGTATATCAGAGTCCTCGTCGGCATTGAGTTTGATCTTGATCTGCTTAGCCAACATCGAAGCAGCACTGCTGCTTCGGTTATCGAGAGCATTATGATGAACGGTAAGAACCTCGAAATGCTCTGAGCGACTAAGTAAATCTTGAAGTTTGTGAATCATCACGCTAAATGGAGTTGTCGGCGAGTCAGCGGTAGCGGTCTTCAGCCTAGAATGAACAGGTTGAGCCATGAACACTTCGAGAAACGCGGCCCTAGCAGAGTTGGCGAGAACCTCATCAGGATTACTGAATACTTCTTCCACAACACGGACCAAGCCGGAAGCAAGAAGCTCGGCACTTGTGACGCTCTCCAAGACGTCGCCGTCGAAATGTGATGAAAGTTGCTTCCATAGCGCAAGCCCATTCTGGGGGCTCAAGTCAATTGCCGTGCGATGAAGATAGAAGGCTTCAATGTTAGAGGCCAGTTGTTGGAGATCGTGCAGGATTTTGACGGCCTTCTTCTTCATTGTCTTGCCATGCTTCTCAGTCTCATAGGTTTCCAAAAATTTCTTAGCAGCTTCAGCAATACGAGACTTCATGGACGGCATATCGGTCACGTAGAGGCGCGGAGGTGCATCCAGAGACATAGTAGACCCATCAGAACTCGGTGATGCGGTCATGTTCTCACGGTTCTCGTTTTCCTGATCTTCATCATCCTCATCCTCATCCTCGTCATCATCCTCGTCACGATCCGCGTGATTGTCATCTTCATCTTCATCGTTGTCTTCATGAACACCCTCATCGGAGCCGTTGTGGGTCGAGGCCCCATCGGCTTCAGAATCTACCGAAGGCATGGGATGGTCCACCGGTGAGTTCTTAGCCGGTGTAACTTCAGGTTCTTTGTAGTCAGCGGCCAGTTTTGCTATCTCGGAGATTACACCCTCCCGGTAGATCTGGTACCGGTATATGTGGTCCAATCGACTTAGTAGCAGTTCTGTGATTTGTACAGCATACATCACTAATGATGGGTGATCCTGTTGAGACAAAATAGCCGCGAGAAACGAAGCGTATGGGACTGATTTCAACGAGTCAACGAGAATATCCTTGTCCAGGTTGGAAAGCATCTTTAACTGAGCATCGAGCACCTTTTGGCGTACTGTTAAGTTCACCGTACTAGAAAAGGCGTCGGTCAAAGTGGGAAATAGAATGAGAGCAAATCGCCGCACTTGGTCTTTGCACTCGTCTAAAAGCTCCAATCTCTTCTCAGCGGACGACTTTTTACGTGTCCCCAAAGACGATGAGGAAGGGGTGATCGGCTCAGCGGCATCGAGGTCACCAGTGACTTGAGGCGCCGAGACGTCAGGGAACCTTGGCCCGGGAAGCAACTCGCAGACGACGTTAAGAGTCTCGATGATTTGCTCGCGGGGCCGGTGGATTAGAGCTTGCATGATGACCACGCTGTCAAGTTTCGAGGCAACATCTTCCGTCTCGCTCGGAGGTGAGACGCCGGTTAAGATCTGATACAACGTTTCGACAACATTCAATTTGACCAGCTCGGCAGAAAGGCGAGGGCTCGCTTTGGCGGTGAAAGCCAAAGATTGAAGGAAAAGGGTGTGAATGCTGGAACTAATCAGATTTGTCGTGCCTGGAACGAGAAGACGCAAGATAGCTTTGAGGAGGTCCACGCTGACTAGCTGCTCCAACTTGGACGAGTGGTACCGAAAGCTCTCGACAATGCGGGTGACACACAAAGATGCCTGCTCGACGACACGCTGATCGCTGCTGCCGAGGACGTTAAGGAGAATTGGCATAACCTCCTTGATCACAGTAAAGGAGTCCTCGGGAATGTTGCGACAGCAGTTGGCGGCCGTAGTCACTGCGGTTCGTTGAGTACTTGTGGCAAAGAAATCTAGATAGGACAGGCAGGCATTTAAGCCGCCTTCACGGACGATGCTGGTGGGGTACTCGACAGAAATCTTCTCCAGCGTGCTCAAGGCTTGTTCAGCCAGGTCAATGAACTGGATTTCTAATAACTTCTGACATAGAACGGGAACGGCTCCTCCATAGACAACATTGGCGGCGCTAGCCGGCAGAGCTTCCATGAGATTCGCCAGGCAACGACATGCAAGAAGCATGATCTCAGGGCTTTCCTCTCCGGTAAACTCATTAGGTTGCATTAAAACGACGAGCTCCTTGACGAATGCATCTGGCGAAAAGTGACCCGACAGATTGTCCTCGTTAGAGACTAATAGAATCTCGGACAGTTCTTGTAAAGCAATGAGCTGCACCGAAGGGTCACCCTTCTGCCGAATATTGTTAAGAATCTCGCGTAGTCTTGATGAAAGGCCTGACATCATCCCTGTCAAAGCCCTGAGTGTGTTGGATAGACCTGACCCTGGGGGACCTCCAAAACCACCAAAAGGGTCATCGTCGTCGTAATGACGGTGGCGATCGTCGTCGTCGTCATCCTCATCTTCGTCATCGTCATGGTCCTCACTATCGTCTTCAGGATTGTGCGCGGGTGGTGGCGGAGGGGGCGGGGGCTGAGGGGTTCCCTTATCCCTCCCTTGCTCTTCGGTGCCGGTCATGGAAACGTCTTCGTCCAGAGAGGTTGGATTGTTGCCAGTCACCCGCTTGGACCTCCGAGTCGGAGCCGATGCGCTGGCTGAAACTCATGTTAGCTGCAGCTCAAGGGTTAGAGGCCGGGTGCGGATGCATGGGAGGATTACCATAGGGTGGCTGGCCCGTCTTCTTGTGACGGCTAGACTTTCGGCTCGATGACGTCGAGGCTGATGCGGAGTTTGGATTGTCTTGCATGGCAGAGGGCATTTGAGGCTCGGAGCTGCTATAGGGTAATGAATGTTAGTAGATACCACAAGTACATGGGCGGAAGAAGCATGGTGGAGCCGCCCTCGCGACTTACCCAGATGGACTAGACATGGTTGCTGTGGCCTTGCCCTTGCGCTTGCGGGGTGCAGCCGCGGGTGTCTGGTTTACGAGCGGTGACTCCTCAGGCAAAGCGTGGTTCTGGATTTTCTGGCGCTTGGACCTGCGAGGAGAAGACGACGACTCGGTGGGGGAAGGTTGCGGGGAGGTGTTCTTGCCGTCAGCAGCTGCCTTTCTCTTTCGTGGCGGATGTGGATGTATGCTGGAGGAGGCTGACTGGGCGAGGCTGGGATTGGGAGACGCCGCAGACTGGTCCACAGCCGATTGAGGCTGAGAATGGGCAGCCGAGGAAGTCGCCTGGGATGCCGCAGCGGCTTGGCGGGTCGATGAGCGAGTGATCCTAGAAGACATGAGTGTCTGGTGCAATCATCGGATAGGGCATGGAACGGTCAAGACTCGGAAGAACATGGGAGGAGCTGGGAAAGAAAGCCGGGGGCACTGTGGATACAGGAATGGTACAAGATGTCAGAGACCACAGCGAGGCGAGTGGGATAAAATATGTGGGTAGGGTATCAGTAAGAAACGAGTAAGAAGTATGGAAGTGAGTAGGTTGGCCGTAGTAGAGGTAATAGTGGGGAGATGTGGCAGCCGAGGGCAGTCAATGTCGCCTCTCTGAAGGTGGCCCTCGATGTCCGTAAGAAGGGCCCCGGGGTGGGAGGCACCGAATGCCTAACAATGCTCTGGTACAACTTGTTGGATTCACTGCAGGCGCCTGGCTATGCTGGCGAAGGACGGCAGCTCGTGACAAAGCGGAGACACACAAAGTGGAAGCTCAAGGCCGTTGTCGAGGCGCCGCTAGCGAGCGTGGGGATGACAAGAAGGGCGGAATAATGGACAGACCAGACGGACAGAAGAAGGCAGGTTGGTTGGTGGGATAGGTAGTAGGCAGACAAAGAGCAGCCGCACCATGCTACTACCAACTTTGTTACCAAGCTACCTGGTAGCTGAGCCGACTTGGTTCGCCAACAAGGTAGTGTAGAGAGGTGGTAGATGGATAGGACAGGAATGAGATATGAAGTATGTAGGGTAGGCAGGTTAGGTAGTATGAGGAAGGGAGGCAGAAGCAGGTATGGGCAAGAGGTACATGTATGGAAGTAAGGATGGTGAGGTTTAAGGTAGGCAGACAGTTTAGGTAGGTACAGGCAGGACAGGTAGGTGGGTGGTTAGGTAGGAACTTGAAGGTTGCTAAGCAAAGTCACTTTTTTTGTGGCTCGCTATCGAAAGCTTAGGTGGGAACAAAGAACAGTCCACTTCGTCGCCGACATACGTCAGAACACAAAGTCGGAATGGACTGTATGGGCTGTATTGGCAGTGGTGGGATGCAGGGAAGCAACACAAGAAATGCGGTTTGTCTTCCTGAGCAGACGGGGATAAATGGGCGAGTGTGTCGGGGTCCAAGAACGTCCAGGATTGCCGGTGGGGGATAGAGAATCAGGCCCGGGCCGGGAGTATGCCACGGGTTGCCGTCTTCTTTTTCGGCCTCCCCTACTTACGGTCTAACAGGAGAGAGCAGGGACAAGAAAGGGGGGCAGGGTTGAGAAGAAGAAAAAGGTAAGAAATATTGCAGTTATGGTGTTGATATGTGCAGGTGAAGCGAACAAGCAGAGCAGAGTCGGGTGCGTAGGCCTCTTCACTTGACTTGCACTCGCCCGTCATTCACACACAACAAGAGCAATAGGGACTCGGAGGTAATGACACTTCGCAGTAGAAGGGAATATCGGGCATGCAAACAATGGAACGTACCTAGGAGACGCCGGAGATAATGATGTCGTAGAAGGCGCGCCGGATCGTAAGCTCGGTGTCTTGTAGTCTGTCGGCGACGGCGTGTTCGGAGCCGACAGGGAGGGCGGCAGTAGAGGAGACGGTTGAGACGGATAAGATGGTTGCGCTATAGGATCGTGGTTGACGTCGAGGTCAAGGTCGAGGTCGAAGCCCTGGTCCTGATCCTGGTCCTGGTCTTGGTCTTGGTCGCGTTCTTGGTCGCGGTCGTGGTCAAGTGCCGATCGAGATCGAGAGCGCGGGTTCGCAGCAGAAGGCTTTCGGTCTGCCATGGATTACGCCATGAGGCAGGCGGCTTGCGACAAACAGACGGGGTCGAGGAGGCGGGTGTGTGTTGACGGTCGGCGAGGCGGGTTGGCACCTCGAGGCTTAGGGAGGACAATGGATGTAGTGGTGGTAGGGTTCGGAGCGAGGTCAGTTCGACGTCAGCCAGCCCGGCTTCCCCTCTTATCGAGATTTCGTATCCCGGCCGTCTCGTTGGTTCCTCATTCAATCGGAGGGTCCAGCCGCTATCGCTTCTATCTAGGCACGGACATGGAAATGGACATGCACACGGACAGGGAACATAGGCATACAGAGTCGGTCGGGCAGGTGTCTATAAACCTGTGGCCACTTGTTATACCTATACCTGATGGTGTTGTTGTTGTTGCTGTTGTCGAAGTGGTCACGAGTTATCGTTGGCCGGCATGGGGAGGTGATAAAGAGGAGATAGGCACAACTTTATCGTATCGTTGCTGGGAATGGGCCTCTCTTGGAGACTTAAGCGCTCAGAGCTTTTAACCTCATCAAGCAAGCTAGCGGCGGGTCGCATCGACAGGGGTGGCCCTATCCCGGACACTACTCAAGTACCTGCGCAAGTACCTCCTTGTCCACTATTAGGGACGAAGTTACCTACGAAGTACCTAACCTACAACAAAGGGATTATTCCTCCCTCTCCGATTGTTCTCCCGTCCGTCCTTCAGCCACCACTATACACGATCCGAGATAGGTACCTTCACCCCATTACTCGCTCTAAACAATGGCGTGAGATTATCAATTCATCCACTACAGGTAAGACCATGTAAGTTGTCGTCTCAACTTGATCAGTTTTCAATATGTCTCAAGTTGCTTACTTGTAGTACATTCTATGCCCAGGTGTAGATACACTCAGAGAGCACATTACCTACAGGCTACGTAGGTTTTAGATACACGATCATACCTGCATCTGCCTGATACCTACTAGGTACCTTAAGTGAAGTACCTAGTTCATAGGTATTCCCGATTGTCATGGACTGAAACGGGGTTCCTGGCCAGTAATTTCAAGACTCGAGTAAGTCGAGAGCAATGCAGCCCTGTCGATAGCATGAGAACACACGAGATACCTACAAAGCCCGTAGGCACTTGCAAATGTACATACTGTACAGAACGAAGTTTAGGTATAGGTATCACCAAGCTTTAAGTGTACCTGAAATTGGATTCTATCCTGATTTAGGTAGTCCAAGCAAAGACAGGCCATCTACGTGGCACGACCCATTGCTATGACTGAAAACACCCCAAAGCAATCAGGTTGGCGACTACTGCGCTTGCATCATGCAAGCCAAGACATTGTGCCAACGAAGAACATGTCTGCCAGTACCTAACTCACTCGTATGAGGGCATTCTCAACTAGGGAGGAGCATCTTCGTGGACACCCGAGTGATTCGACCGGCGATATATTGTACGGGGCATATCTAAAGTAGGTATCTTTATGGATCTAAGCTACTCTTCCCACCTTCATACTCGTCAACGTCGTATTCAGCGGGGTATCTCTCCAGGTGATCCCGTAGTTCCTTCATCTGCGCCTGGAGTTCTGGGGTGAGCTCTTCGTACATGTCCTCGAACATGGCACGGATGGGCGGCTTCTTCTCTCGCTCCGCCTGCGAGAAGGCCTTCAGCACCTCCCGTCTTATGCCCTCTCGGGCCTCCTTCTCCTTTGTCTCGTCCCAGAAGCCCTTCGCTTCCATGTACTTCCGCAGCCGAGAGATAGGGTTGTCCCGGCGCTTCCAGTCTTCCACCTCGACGCGCGCTCGGTAGGCGAAAGAGTCGTCCGACGTGCTGTGGTGGCTGACGCGATAGCTCATGGCCTCGATCAGGATCGGCTTCCCTCCATCCTGCAGCGCCATCTCCCTGGCCTTCTTCGTCACCTCTCTGACGGCCCAGAGATCGTTTCCGTCGACCCGGATGGTATCGATACCGTACCCGATACCTCGGCTAGCAATTCCGTCGCCTCGGTACTGCTCCAAGGTAGGTGTTGAGATGGCATACCCATTGTTTCTGCAGATGAAGATCACGGGGCACGATCGGGTGGCCGCCATGTTCAGCGCCGCGTGGAAATCTCCCTCGCTCGCGGCACCCTCGCCGAAGTATACGGCGACTACGCGCGGGGGTAGGGAAGGGTCGTTGATGCGCTGCATCTTGAGGCCGTAGGCAGCTCCGGCGGCCTGCGGTATCTGTGTCGCGAGAGGCGAGGAAACCGTATGCTAAAACAGGGTTAAACGCATGGTCTCGCTTACAGACTCAGATTCGTTCCCGGCTGACTTACGATGTTGAGCTCCTTGCTACCGTAGTGGACAGGCATGTTCCTCCCACGACCGTTATCTAACTTGTTTGCAAATAGTTGGTTCATGAATTCGCTTAACGTAAATCCGCGCTGGGCGAAGACGCCTTGCTCCCGATATTGGCAGAATACAACGTCTTGCTTGTCGAGTATGGAAGCAGATCCTATGCTGATGGCCTCCTCCCCAGCCGATACCATGTAGAAGCTTAAACGGCCTTGGCGCTGCGCATCGAACATGATGACATCCATGATGGAGATGGTCAACATCTTCTTGTATATTTCTACGACGTCCTCATCACTGAGGTCCTGTTTGAACGACTGGTCGACGATATTTCCATCCTGGTCCACTACGCGATACGTCGGTACGGCGGGGTGGTCTGAGGGCAAAGCGAACTTGAGCTGGCTCGTAAATGCGCTCTTAACGGCGCCTGGAAAAGACACATAGTCCGAGCCGGGCTGCTGCGACACGCTGCTCGCAGCTCGTGCGCCGGTGAACGGGACGCGACATATCGACGGCGTAGCGCAGGGCAAGGATCGGGAAACGCTCCGGAGAGACGGCCTCGAAATTAGTCTCGACCTCATCGTCGGCTCATTTACAGCAAAAACAAGCCTCTCAAACAAGCAATTGGCTATGCTAAGAGGATTCTAAAAAAAAAGGGCTACGAAGGAAGTTCGGTTTGGGGCTTATGGTAGTTGAAGTTGCTTTCCCCGGACTTTCATATGGGCTCGACTCGGCATCATCATCTTAAGCCGCTGCAAAGCGAGCCACTGATGGCCGTCGCTTTCCATCGTCTTGGCATACACCGGGTCTTGTACTTCGGATGTACTTGCAGTAGGTACATATAAGTTGTACCTACCTCCTAAGTGCTTTTTTCTGTAAACGGTAAGGGTAATACGGAGTACTTCGTGGGAGGTAGTTACCCAGGTGACTTAATCTGACCTCTCCCTTCGTTTGCCATGCAAGGAGTAGGTACAACATGATGATACACCACAGTCGACACGTTTGTGTTCACTTTGGCGCCATGCATGTTTTGAAAATTATTGTTGTTTTTAAAATGTTTCCTAGGTTACGGTGCTGTTGGCGTAGTGAGCAACTCCTCGGTCGTAGTGAATGCTTTCGTACTTCCTCTCCTCCTCTGCTCGCAAAAACCTGTGCCTACAACACTTGACCTCAGTGAAAGCGAACCGCAAACCTGGAACTGCACAAGTAGAGATCGATACCAATTTTCCTAAAGCTATCAATCAAGCGAGCGAGCGCCTCTGAGAAGAAGAGAAGAAGACATATCGCAGGCACCTCACATAATACGATACAGCCAAACAGCAGCGACAGATACACACACTGCCAACATCCATCCGAAATCAGCTTCGACAACCGACGTCGCGATAGCACACAGATCATCACTCTATAACATACATCCACAAGATTTGAGAGACAGACAACATGGGTCTGGCCGCCAACGCCGCGATCGCCATCATCGTCCTGCTCTTTGTCATCGCAATTACCCTCGTCTGCTGGAAAAGCCAGAAGCTCGTCCACATCTTCGCCCGCCGCATGTTCGGCGCAAGACAGGTCGAGTCATCTCGGGAGAGCTCCTCCTCGAGCGCCTCAGAGGCTGTTTAAGCAATCTAGGTGGGTTGAACCTAGGGTACGGCCGGCCTGATACTAGGTACTAACCAACAGCGCTGCCAACAAGACCCAACCCATTTCCATACTAGGCGGCCGTCCGGACGGAGCTCCGGCAGCATCTTGGCAGCCACTCCAGCTGACTTGGTCAGCTGTGCGAAGTATCTATGCTAATAACCTGACGCTAGAAGGTACCTACTTCATACCTACCTCCTAGAAGTGGTACCGACGTATACTTTCACCCACTTTCGACCTCCCGATTCCCCACCACGGCGGTCGGTGATTCCCGCACCCGCCGATCTCCGATTCCTTGGCTTCGCTTTTTCCTAAGCTTTTCCTTATCGTCCTTATCGTGCACTTCGTACGGTAGTCGCAGATAGAGACGGACGGACGGTCCTTGTCTTCGACCTCTCACACGACAGATCTCAGACGTCATGGCCGCTCGTCCCATTCTTCGCGCAGCCGGACGCATCCCACCAATATGTAGCTCCCACTTTCACAATGCGACTCGCCGCATGGTAGCAACGAACCCTCGAACCTTCAGCACCGCGGCGCCGGCCCTCCGACCAAGCACGACATCATCGTCCGCCTCCGCCTCCGCCAAGCATGACGACCGCGGCAATGACGAGACCCCGCGGACGACGCACTTCGGCTTCCAAGACGGCCTGTCCGAGTCCGAGAAGACGGAGCGCGTGGCCGGCGTCTTCCACAGCGTCGCTGAATCATACGACCGCATGAACGACCTGATGTCCTTTGGCTGGCATCGTGTGTGGAAGTACGTCTGAGACGCCCCCCGAGAAAGAGAAAATGTGTATGTGAATGTACACGCGACAGTAGCTGACTCGACCTCATGAATTTAAAAAAAAAACAGGGATCACTTCGTCTCCTCGCTCAACCCGGGCTACTCCTCCAGCATTCCCCCCGCGCCGCAGCGCATCCTCGACGTGGCCGGCGGCACGGGCGACATCGCCTTCCGCATGCTGCACCAGTCGCACGTCGTCAACGCAAACCCCAACGTGCACATTACCATAAGCGACATCAACCCGTCGATGCTAGCCGTAGGCAAGCAGCGCTCTCTGTCCCTGCCCGCCGCCCAGCAGGCCAGCCTCTCGTTCCTCGAGGCCGACGCCACGCAGCAGCTACCCGCCGCCGCCGTCCCCGCCGGCTCCCTCGACCTCTACACCGTCGCCTTCGGCATCCGCAACTTCGCCAACATCCCCGCGGCCCTGGCCGAGGCCCACCGCGTCCTCAAGCCCGGTGGCGTCTTCGCCTGCCTCGAGTTCAGCAAGGTCACCAACCCGGCCTTCGACGCCCTCTACAAGCGCTGGAGCTTCTCCGCCATCCCCCTCATCGGCCAGCTCGTCGCCGGCGACCGCGACTCCTACCAGTACCTCGTCGAGAGCATCGAGCGCTTCCCCAGCCAGCGCGACTTCCGCCGCCTCATCGAGGAGGCCGGCTTCGTCGTCGGCGGCGCCGGCTACGAGGACCTCACCGGCGGCGTCGCCGCCATACACAAGGGCATGAAGCCCCTGTCGTGAGGGACCCACCATGCGTCGCGCTCTATTTCTTCTTCTTTCCTTCTTCTCTAACTCCCCCCCCCCCCCCTCTTTATTGGGAGCGGTGGGTGGCGACGGGCTTAGGGACGGTAGAAAACTAGACTTGGGAACGTAAATGTAAATGTATGACATTGTATTATGAGTTAAGTCCAACTACGGCTCTGCTTAATAATTCGCCAGCTGAAGCGTAGGCGACTCGGAGAAAGTAGCAATAAACAAAAAGCGGAAGGGCATCTCTTCTTCGCCTCTTTGATTCCCGCTCACTCATAGGGGAAAGAACACCCACAAGAGCCGGGACGGTATGGGTTTTTCGGGTACGGGGATAAGGGTAGGGGTAAGGGGTCACTGTTGGTCGTGTGTATCATATATACTTGTGAATGCTGTTCTGTTTTCTCCCTCCTCTACAAGCCATAGATGTAAAGTAACGTTTTAACGAAACAAAACTAAAACCACCCGAAACACCTAAACAAAACAACACGTGTTGTAGGCAGTCTCATCTGGTAGCAGGAGAAGATAAGACGAGACACGGCAGGACACCAATTAATTCGACATGGGAGTCGATGGATAGATGAATAGATACGATTGGGGAGATATATAGACGCATAAGTAGTAGGGTTTGTAGAGGACACTACCTAACTGCACGGTAAATCGATACCTTACTTTTAGAAAGTAAGTACTTACCTAAGACAAGATTTCACCGTGACTAGCCCAGCGGCCTTTTTCCACAATTCCATATGCTAATTAGAACTAAAGTCGAGTTCACTGCGCCCGCAGGTGTAGGAAAACCCAACACAGAAACCAACAAGAAAGCTCACATACATATTTTATTCATCTCTACCTATACCTCACAAAGTTTAGCATTGACTCAGAAGAAAAGAAGAAGAAAAGCACTGGCGTAGACACTTCAGGCAGTATGGAGAGCAAGACACGCATTGGTATCATGGTATTGCTATGAAACTAAAACGACCCAAGGATCCGTCCAGGCTAATACAGAATAATGTAACAAAGACGATCCCTTTTTAGTGCCACTTAGCCGAGAAAACAAACGAGGCTCGCAAAAGAAAAAGGTGGGAAACGGGGATTGTGAGCCGTATGTTCCGAGAACCCTAGGCGCCGAAGTCAAGATTCATCGAGACCTGCAGCGTGAATAGATCGCATGACCCCTTTTCGCCTTCCATCATACCATGGACACGATTCCGCGTCTCTTTCGAAACCTCCTTCGCAGGTAGGCGGGTCTAGAGAATTACCACCCCTGTAGCGATCGGAAGCTGAAGTCATAAGAAGGTACCAGAGTACAAGCGAGAAGGAGGAAGTTGTAAAGAATATCGAGTAGGTGTTGGCAGAACGTAGAGGCTGCAGAATCGTGTAGAACGGTTGCCTTAGTCACCGCCCACCGGGGCAGGGGATGCACTTCCACCGTCGCCTTTATTCAGGCCACCACGACCACGTCCGCCACGTCCACCACGGTCCCCCCTTGAACCACGACCTCCTCCACGCCCGCCCCGCGAACGGTTAGTCTCAGGACCGCTTTCACCACCGCTCATAGCACCGCGATCACCGGCACTCCGATACCCACTTGCACTATCCCTACCCCGACTGCTCCCCCAATTTCCTGCCCCGCCGCCACGGCTCGCGAATGTCTTGGTCTCACGTGGTTGGAAGATTTTGACCAAGGGTTTCGATCGGTCTTCGGATTGGCGAACCTTGAAGTCATCGGCAAGGCTGGCATATGCGGAATCTCGGTCCTCCAGAGTCTGGAAATGCGCAACCTTGTTATTACTGTTGTTCCCCCACTTCTCAACCTTCGAAATTTTAATCCTCTGCTCCTCGGGGAAGATATCGCGAGTTTGTTCATCACTCTGGACATTCATAATGAAGAGTCCAATGATCGACTCTGCGGTAGGCCGCGGACCAGGTGAAGGGGCAGTTTCCGGACCGTTAGTGGCTCCATTGGAAGCAGCAGGCTTCTCAGCTTCTTTTAGTGCTAGAGCCGCTGGTGGAGGGGCCGGCTTTGGCGTCACGGCTTTAGGCTGCAGGGGTGTTGCTGCGGCCGACTTGGGATGTTGTGCCGCAGCTGATGCACTCCTCTGGGGGGGCAATGGAGCCGCGCTAGATGCCGCAGGAGCGGTCGGGGGTTGGTTACTAGCTCCAGGTGCCGGAGATGGTGTTCCCTGAGGTATGCTGGGCTGCTGTTTAGCGCCACGGTGGGAGAAGTTGAATCCTTGTGCTCGCATCTCGGTACCAATACGGCCGTCTTGGATTTCCAACACGAGCCAGCCAAAAGCTGCGTCCGCCAAATTGAAATTCCACATATTCTTGAAAGCACTTTCGTCGACTTGGCCGAGAGCACCTGGTGCACCCACCGGACCACCGAATGGATTACCACCAGCCGCCGTGGTTGGCATCTTCTCCACAAGCCCAAGGGCATTCTTCAGAAGGTTCTGCTGGGCCTCGTTTTGTTGGATAGCAGGCTCCACTTCGGACTTAACGGTTTCCCAGACGTCGTTGAACGACGCCTTAGAGGCGGCTAGCTTACCACGATAATGATCGAGGGTCGGGTTGACACTGAATTCGTTGTATGAACTTCCGTATCGGAAATGCAGGCCGGCGGAAATGGAGAAATCGGCTTTCAAGCTTACGGAGAGCTGGTTGAGGATGCCCTCCCGGGCAGGAGAAGCGTGCGTGATGAAGACACGGGTTTCGGTAGGATCGTAGACCCGGTTGGCCGTGTCAACCAGCTCACCCATCTGGAGCAGAGTGGTCCACATTGTACCTTGACCACCAGCAATGGTCGTCCTGCCCTCTCCATTATCGAAGAGCTTGTGCATTACCACAGCACCACCAAGGCCAAGAAGACGAAGCTTCACGCCACCAACCTCGAGTAGCATGGAACGATTCTCGTCGATAATGTGCAGGTTTGGCACCTTGTACTCGTTTGATCGGAACTTTTCCAGCACGCGTACATCTTCACACGCGCCCCATACTGTGTAAACCGGAACATCGAGCTTGATCTCACCCTTGATGAGCTGCGGCAGCTGGGACAGAGGCAAGTCGTCCGGCTGAAATCGCTGCTTGACCGGTCCAGGCTGGCTGATGGCCTTCTTGACGTTCTCGGATATCAGCGGCGAGTACTGCGCGACATGCTTGAGCGTCCTGTGGGGTAGTGTCAGTATAAGCTGCTGCACACAGCTCATCGCCCCAGCAAGAGTGCTTGTTCGACTTACTTCTCGGCAATCCGGTCCAAAGAAGTCTCGTCGTAAAATCCGAAATCGCCAGTATGAATGATGTGATCTGCTCGGGCCTGTCGCGCGAGGTCGTTGAGAGAGCTCAGGTTGCCTATCAAGTGATCATCAGCCTGTGTGTGACGCATATATAATTTGCGGGGAGGGTGCTCGTCCTACCTCGTACGTCGGCTATACACAAAACACGAATGGGACCTTGCTGCAGAACTCGACCTTGATTTGGTAGGAGAGGGGTGGCGCCGGGAACAGGGCCAGAGACCGGAGCGCCGTTGGGCATGTAGCCTTGGTTGTTGTAGGGCTGCCGGGGTTGCTGGAAGGCATCGTACATTAGTCGAGGGTCCAGAAGACGCATGTCACGATATCTGTCATGATGGCTATCACGATGGCTGTCACGAGATTGCAAGATATGATCAGAGTAAAGAGGCCGGTGCAGGCTGGTGCGGGCTCGAGGTGAAGGCGTTGATAGGGCCGGCAGGGAATTGCCCTCGCGCTGGCCGTAAGGCGAGAGGACAGGGCGTGAGTGCGAGTGCATCGTGAATCTTGGTTCATAGGCGAGGTATGAAGACAGGTGAAAGCAGAAGGGGGAGTGGAGGAAGGCAAGTAGTGGCTCAAGGACACAGGTGAGGCGCAAGATGTGAAGACGCTCTTCTTCGTTGCTATGTGGGTGGTGTGTGTTGGTGTTGCGCAGTCGAGCTTGACTGGAGGGTCTGCCTAAGCAACAGAGGGGGTAGAGTTGGAGGAGGAGAGCGGGAGAAGAGAGTCTGCCGTTGATGTTTGCGGTGCGAGGCGATGGGGAAAGAATGGATTGTGTCCAGGCAGCATATAGGCGTGTGGGTACGTAGGTCGCACGAATATGGCGGAAGATGTAGGTAGAGGAGAGAGAGGGAGGCAGAGAGGTAGGAGGCAGGAGGTAAGAGGAGGTAATGTAAGTTAGGCAGGTACGTCGGTAGCGGGCGATTAGGATTAAGTTCAGTCGCAGGCGAAGATCAGATTAGATCAGACCAGACCAGACCAGACCACGGTAGCAGCAGACGATCATGCATTCGCATGAGAGGGAGAAAAAAAAAGGGAAGAAAAAAAGATGCATCGACACTTGACAGACATGGCACGGCACGAGCAGCAAACGGGGGAAACCTACCGCCATTACACTATTAAGCAGTCGGCCGGAGGGACAGGGTGATCTGAGTTTTTCTCGACGACAATCGATACCTCTAGGGCCAACAATGCGACGGAAGGCGCAGCAGAGCTTATTCGTCAATAAGGATATTTATCGTGGTCGGCGACGCGTACGGCTACGGACAGGGAAGCTCTTGGGGGTCTCGTTCTCGCTCTCGCTCTCGTCTCGCTCTCGACCTCGACCCGGGCTGACGACGGAAACGATGCAATACGCAAGTGTGGTATCGGAGGTCTAGGGCAGATGGGCAAGGGAGCGGCGGGATCTCGATGGATGGATCGTTTGCGTCGGCGGGATAAGTATACGACGGGGGAGCGGAAAGGAGGGATGAAGCTCAGATGTTTGCCGGGTTGTTACTTTTAGGTAGAGACGGCTGCCGCAGGTTAGCTTTTGATTTTCACCAAAAGATTGATAAGGATGGCTTCGCGAATCGCGCTAGACTCGATATGTCTTAGTTACCACAACCCCCGGCCCCTTCCTGCAGGAGATTCCTCTGGTACTCTATGTACTTAGTCTACCTCTCTCAGCCTTACCTTCCGACAGTTCACTGTACCTACATTGTTGAGAGGTGGGTAGGTAGATAGTAAGTACAAAGTAGGTAATAAAAGCTATTGTCAAGGTAATTCTACCTACCAAGTAATGGAAAACAACGACTCCTTACCTAAGTTACATCTCATACCTATCGGGTAAAAGTAGGCATCTCCCAGAGAGGTAGGTAGTAAAGTAGGTGTAATCAATCCAGTTCACTGTCCACAGTTCATTGTCAGTAAAAGGGAAATAGCAAAAAGTTACTTCACAGGGCACATTAGGTAAACATCTTATTGTTTTGGGGGAACATTGTTAATTCTCTTGTCCTCGTCTGTAGATTATATTGTATTCGCCTTAGAACACTGTGTTGATCAAATTGTTTGATATAGATAAGTGGTAGTTAAGTACACCATACAGTCAGAGCGAGACCTTCCCCGCCACTTACTCCGACACATAATGAATGATACAGTATCTTGGGTAGTACCACAAACCGCCAAATTTCCGTTATCCCGAAGCTGAACTAGGTACATCTACTTCGTACTCTTATATCAATAAGATGTAGGTATCTATCTTACAGCGTATAATGTCTCCACTCTCGTCTTTTGAAACTTTCACCGTCCACCGAGTCCATTCGTATAACTCGGGATAACCATCAATCACTCAGTCACGTCAATGTCGAACTCGCCCTACATAATTACCCGCGATACGCACGATTCCTCTCGCGTAGAATTACTCTCCTGGCGGTATTCTTGAACGCCACATGACATGATTGTGAACCACCATTCTACTACGGGTCTGTAACCCCCCCTTATGAGTCTATGAAGGAGTCGACACCTTCACGACCAGGGGTCTTCTCGGTCTTCCTATATTATATGCGAGACACCAATATAGTCGTACCAGTGCCCGTCGGGCTTGCCCTCGTCGAAGCCGAAGATGTAGATTTTTGCCCTCCTCGACTCTACCTCGACCCCGTTGTCGTATACGGCCGCTGTGACGTCTATGTGTAGACCTTGCCTGTCGATCGCTCTGATAATGCCGCGAAACTTCGACTGATGGAACATGGAGCTAAGTTCTGTTCGCACTCGTTAATACGGGACGTTTGTTTGCTTGTTCGTTTGTTTGTTTTTTTCCGAAGAAAAGAAAAAAAGGGGGGAGGGGTGGGGTGGGGGCAAACGTGGCGAAAGAGTCGAGAAACGAGAAAGAAAAAAAATAATAATCAAATGGATATATCCCCCAGATAGTAATAATAACGAACCGGATTAGAACATAGTTGTACACGGTCTGTTCGGACCACATCGCCGCGGTGTATTCTAGCGCCCCTCGGACGTCGTCGAGGAACGATAGCTGGCGCACTAGCTCGTCCTCATACTCGAGCCACACCTGCCAGCCGCTGTCCAGTCGGACGTACCCCGAGAACTGCCCGCGTCCTAAAACATGCTCTCGACGCTGACGGTGATATAGAGTTAGGCTCATGGTAGAGAACGAGTGGTTATCGTAAAGTAGCAGAAAAGACAGAAACGAAAGCGAGTCGAACGACAAGGAGGGAGAGAGCGTGGGCATCGACCGAGATCACTGACTTGATAGAACGCAGGAACGTTTCGCGCGTGCCTATACATGCCAACATGCTCGCTCGTCTCACGGGGAACATTGTGCCTCCATAGGCTCCAGCTTGCCAGTATGGGTTGGTATGACTTGGGTTCTAACCCGCGGATTCGGAGTCATTTGTAGGACGAAACTTATAAGTTGATTCTATTCCTAGTTGGCCGCAACCTCTAGGGTATTAGACCACTCTGATGATCGGTTGGCGATCATGGTTGCTGACCTAGCTACACCTGTGGTGTGCACTTGTATGAACGATTCAGAGGGCAGAGCATATTTAACGTAGTATACCATACAATTGGTGCTAATGGAGTTCTCATGCGATGCCCCAGTCGGGCGTGTCCGAGTTTTATATCTAAACTTGGGAACAGCCGGCCCAGGGCTCGCCACAGGTAGTACTTTAGGTCAGGGCAAGAACTCAACTGTCAGACTGTGAAACCTGAATGGTCGGAGCAGATATAATGTGCCGACCCAGTCATATGATCGCGTTTCGATACACACTGTCATGAAATATCCGACTGGACCGTCTGTTATCACTTCAGAGGCCAGTTGGCGGCGACGTGGCTCAACCGCAGGGCAAGGATCGGGTCAGGAGGATTCATGATGATATTCGAAAAGCCGAAGGAGGCGAGGGAAAACGAGGTGGCTGAACCGTGCGATTAGAAACTACACGCAAATCGGATTACCAAGAAGTGAATGTCCCGCCTAGACGGCATGAGAGCTAAGATGTTTGAAATATTATAAACTACCTATGTAGTGACATGATAGAAAACGTGTACCTATATCCGTTTGTATACGCTGGCTATTTGTCATTTGCGAATAAAACTACAACAAGTAACATTTATCTCAAGACTTTTTAGCCGATGGTCGTAGCCCATTACGTTCGGGTTTATATTGTTATCAAGTAAACAACCCAACAACACATGTGTTGCGGGAGCTGCCTACTTATCTGGTTTGAGCATGATACAATACAGGCCCTCTAACTGCGTTTCGTACCTTCACACTGAACTAGCTAGCACACAGACCCATCTATCATTAGCTTCGTCCGAAATGAAGATGTAATGTTGTCGCTCTCTCTATGAAAAAGCAGGAGGCAAGGAAGAACTGTGTCTAGCACCACGATGCCAATTTGACAAAGTATATAAAAGTGAAGAAAAAAAAGACCGCCGGGAGAGGGATGAACATATGCTCCGATGAATTGGGGTTAGTTAGTAACGTAACGCCCGAAAGACGTGATTTAACCCTTCTCCCTAACTCCTATAGATGCAACTGGCCAAGCCAGATATACAAGCAAGAAAGAAAGGCGCTTTCGTTAAAATCGTGTCTCTCTCTCTCTCGAATGCCCGTAAAAGATCACCACATCTCCTCTTCTTTGTTGTTGTGCCGCTGCTGCCCATTCTGATCATACGAATAGTAGTCCTTGGCTCCGTCGTAGCCATCCCCGTATTCCCCCTCCTGATTGCCATCTTTGCTATGATCATAGTCATAGATCTCGGCCGCTTCAGGATAATCGCCCGCATCGTGCTGCATGCTTGGATCTGAGTACTGATTGGACGACTGATAAGGGTTAGTATAAAGAGAGGCGGACGTGGGCTGGCAAAGAACTCACCCGGTGATACTCAAAATTATAGCGATCAATACTCTCTTGAGCCTGTTGTTGCTCCAAGTATTGCTGCTCCTGCTCCTGTTCTCTTCGTCTTCTCTCTTCTTCTTGGAG
This sequence comes from Nemania sp. NC0429, assembly GCA_022578495.1. NCBI lineage: Eukaryota > Fungi > Ascomycota > Sordariomycetes > Xylariales > Xylariaceae > Nemania > Nemania sp. NC0429. The sequence goes on along the minus strand of MU392166.1, from coordinate 56,356 downwards.
TCTCTTCTGCTGAGGCGACAGGGGCACCTGAATTTGGGGGTGCATGGCTTGGACTTTTTCGAGGTATGAATACATAAAATTACTTAGCAGGACCTGACTGTATAACGCGCGTCGGGGATTTGCAAGCTTGATATGTGCCATCCTATAGATGGCCCTCTCTTCAAGGATCGGGAATCTGGTCCAGTGGTAGTCGATATCTGGCCGTAGCGGCCGATAAGGGGCCGGCTCTGGTGACAACGGCCGCTGCAGGTGTGACTTTCTGCTACCCGAGTCTCTGTCGCCCTTCTTCTTGCTACTACTGAAGAAGGAAGAGAAAAGACCATCCTTTTCTTTTTTCTGCTCTCCAGTTTTCCGGCTGCTCTCTTTTCGTCTCTCTTCCTCTAACTTGCTGTCTATACTGTCGCGCTCAAGCAAGAGACTTTCCCGGCCCTTTTGCAGGGCTGTGTCAATGGAAGTCTGTAGAACATCGAGTCGAACATTATCGTGCGCTTTCTCTACAAAGGCCTTGGCTTTGGACTTTTTCGTCTCCTCTTCTTTCTTCTTTTTCTCCTTATCATCGCTCTTGAACCATTTCCAGGAGGGGCCCCTAGATGTCCCGGCCTCGGAGCTGTCCTTCTTGCTTCGTTTCTCGGGCTTCTTTTCATCTGATGAAGAGAAAGTTGGGATGAAAGTCAAGGTGTCTGTCCTGGAAGCACTGCCCGGCGCCAAAGACGAAACACTTTGAGCCACGTCATCGAGAGCTTGGCTAGGCGTACTTGGCGATCTTTTAGGTTGGGCGCCCGGATTCGTTGTCTGCAGCTGAGACGAAACTTGCTGTTGCTGGCCGGGGGTTGGGCGTTTACTAGAACGGGCGGGTGGCTCAGACGGTATCCCTGATGGTTGCTGAGACAAATTTGGAATGGCACTACGCTGCGACGAAGAGCGTTCGGGGAATGGCCTGCTAATATCATGAGTTTTTGGTTCGGCTTCCTCCTCAATGGGAGGCGTCTCAACGATTTGTGGCGTCGACGTTTGAGAATGAACGTTGTCTGAAGAAGTCGCGCGCTTGGGTCCAGGCGGCCTTGTAGGTTGAGACTGTCTCTGGTCATTATTATCGTCTTGCATATTACGTTCACGTACGTCTATTGAGTCTTTATCAAATAGTTGCTGTCTTCTGAGAGATTTAGAAGGTCGTGAGAAATTCTCCGGCATTGGCTCCGATTGCACTCGTACCAAGCCATGGCCCGGCGGGGGGTCAATTGATGATGTAGGACTGGGCATATTGTCTTCACCACCTTCGCCCCTCTTGGCAGCCATCCGCTGTGCGAAGGGCATGCGGTCGTTGTTTTTGAGGGATTCTTGTCTGTTTCTTAGGCTCCCGCCTTTTCTGTAGGTAGTCCGTGTTGACCGGCGAAGGCCTGCGCCTGGCGCCACAGAGACTATGGGCCTGTCGTCGGCATTCGACGAACTGTCACCGCTTCCCTGCGATTCGAGCGTGAGTTTTCGAACCGCCTTGCTTGGGTCTTTCATGAGTTCGTCGAGGCTCAGCTCGGGTACTCCGTGCTCTGGTTGGCCTTGTGATCTTTTCCTCTCCAATCTCTCGGCACCATCAACATACCCATCAGCACTATGGCTGCTGCCATTTACGACCTGCCTAGAGAGCATCGACTTTTTCCGCCTCAAACCTCCCGAGTCATCCCTGTCCAGGCCATCTGGCGAGAGTGTGTTTTCGCTGGATCTCCTCTTCATGGATTGGACACGTTTCTCGACAAAGTTCTTAAACTCGCTTGGTGCTAACTCTGGATGGACTCCCGCGGGAACCCACAAGAGCCTCGAGGGATCGGCATCATCATCCCCTTTGGGCGCGATGGAGGGCATGGCCACCAGCGATAGTCCTTGGAAGGGAAGCAAATCCGGATCACTATTGTTCGAGACATCCATCGATAGCCTCCGCAACGCTTGCAGATTACTCAGTTCCTGGGCGATATCGTTGGGGTTGTCGATATTGGTCAGGGGATAGGCATCGGAACTGTCGCGCATGTCACGCAACGTTGGCGACAGAGGACTACCCGGCGACGCAGGGCTTGGCGGCCCGACGTTCTGGGTGGCCCTCGACAGACTACTCTGTCGTTGGGGCGGTGCCGACTGTGCTTGGGACCTGGCGGGCGGGCGTCCATTCAAAGAGCCGGTCTCGCTCGAGGTAGACCGGACAAGTCTGAGCCGGTGTTCTTCGGCAGGCGACAGATCGACATCGCGGCGGTCGGAAAGCTGTTCTCCGCCACGGGGCGCGGCGATGAAGCTCAAGGGCCGTGATTCGCTCGTCTGATAGTCATCGTCATCTCCATACATGGTGCCGATAGTCTCGGTAATGTGATGGCTTGTGTCGGATATGGAGAGTTGGTTGGCATGGCCACGTCGAGTCGCGAAGCTGCCACCACCCACATCGCGAGGCCTTCGGGAGGTCTAAGAGCGGGCGGACGAGAACGGTTAGTCATGTAGATCGTACTTCATTGCATGCAGGCATCGACGGCTCGCCGCTTGTGCTGGGGTTTCCTCAGAGTGCATAAAACTCTCTCGTGGAGCAATAGAGGGAGAGGGCCCTTTGGACACAAAGTGATCCTTTGGGATCGGGCTTAGGCTTGGCCACTAGCAGAACAGAGCAGAGAAGAGCAGAGCAGAGCCGACTGCATCTTGGGCCGAAGAGGATGGCGTTTAAAAAAGGGACGTACCATCATAGAGAGAGTCTGACGACCTCAACAGAGGTCAGCCCTCCAAGATTCCCCTATTCTTGTGTTGGACGGCAGGGAGCAGTGTCTCGAGGGATTCGCAGGACCAGCATGGATGTCGAGGGCGGCGTGGAGAGGATGGGTTCGGAATAGGCAACTCGCCTAACAAGCGAGATGCCTTAGGGGTCGAATACTACGGTCGTAGCGAGTGCTGATTCTCTGTAGGCAGATCTTTGTAGCAGCCTCCGCAGCAGCTTTCTTGTTCCTAAGGCAAGGTCGTCCTGATCGTCCTAGTCGTCCGGTCGTTTTGGTCGTCCTGGTATGCGGGGGGTGATATGCGCGCGTGTGACCGAAGAAAAAAGGGGGGGTGGGAGAAAGGCTCGGTCGGTTCGTTAGCTAGTCTGTTCGGCTCGGGCGATATGAAGGGGCCGACGAGGCCTGCGAGGAGACGCCGTAGTCGTGTCGTGTAGTCGTGTAGGGACGTGCTTCTTTTTATGTATACTACGTTGACGAGATGGGAGGATGGGGCAGCAGCGGTGACGGTGGATATGCCACTACACTATCATATGAACAACACAAGGATGGTTGTACACTAGATAGAGTTCATATCAAGTTAAGCATAAACTGTATCGCGGTTCGCCAAGTCGAGTGGCTACGTACATGTAACCACCGAGAGCCTAGACTACATGTGCACTTGGACTTGTGTAGGTACTTACATGTAGGTAGCCTGTCGCCTGTCGCCTGTAGATACCAACACAAAAGTACTAGGTACTGCGACCAACGAGGTTGGTACCTAACTTCGATCGAAGTGGATGAGGTATCTTGTATTTCGTCCTGCTACGAAGTACCATTCAACTTAAGAATATAGTAGTTTATTGTTTTAAGATACTCAGTCAACTTGTCAGCATATTTGGATATTCTTACCATTAACCTAGGAGGCGTTTAAGTTAGGTAGTTTGACTTCTGCCTTCTCATCTGGCCGACTTCATGTCGAAGCTTCAATGTTGTCGTGGTACCGCAGGTTGGACGTACGCCAAAGGTCCCCTCTTAAAAGCTTGTGGCCATTGGCCGCCTTTGGTGTAGTGTGACCCCGCTAATTCTATTTAAAGCTAGCTCCATATGCAGCTAATTGCCACCCCTCTCCCAATAGGCATGTCCGGACCCCACTTAACTATGGGTACAAAATACCTAAGGTACCTTACTTCGTAAAGAAGGAAGCTATCCGTGAAAAGATCACTCCGGGCTCTCAGTTGACTATCAACAGGCACATCATGGATGGTCGTTTAGCCTTTCTACCTGTCCTAAACTCAAACACAATCTACATTACTTGATGACTGTTAAAATACCACGAGGTACTCTGTCACACGACAAAGGAAGGACTCCAGGCTTGGCAGAGGACCTGCCAGGTTCCCTTGCCTGTCGAGGCCTGTCTGGTTTAATTATCCAAGGCAGGGTCCAGGGAGGCTTTGACATAAATACCCAGTCGCTTTGGAGTTCCGCCCACGCCAATTTATGAAATGCTAATGCATACAGTAGGCAGTACATACACTAGATAGTGTACTATATTCCGTACCTCCAGCTTACCTCACTACCTATCTAGGAGGTAAATCCTTCCGGGATGAACTTGATCAGTAGCCGATCCGGGCAACCCGCTGTTCTAGGTATTCATGGAAGTGTGGTATCTCTTTAACTGCCGAAATATCTATGCGGCTAAGAATCTTGGAGTTTGACGTCAACTGCTACCTCCTCTTATCATGTTAAGCACATCGCTGTCACTTCACTGGGCTGAACAGGCACTTGATTGTTTAGAGGAGCTCACCTCATGACACTCAGCCGGCCTATTCATCGGACCTCACGCCATACCATATCGTATTCATTGGCATGAGGCACAACAGCTGGCTTGAGGCGAAATCGCACTTTACAATGAGCTACCTAGGTTGGCCAGTGAACAAACCCCAGCGCGGGTGCTTTTAATATTCGGAGACAGCATACGTTACCAAGGTCTCCCATTCGATTATAATACGGCTAAGGATTGCGGATAGCCTTCTTCCCGGATAGGACATGTTCCATGAGAGGAACGCTGTGTATAGTTTACGAATAAGCGCTGCGAGCGTCGTAGAAGCACCGAGATATGAGAGAAGACCCCGAAGGGATGCTGACCCGATAGCTCGGCGCTCAGCTCCATTGACTTGTCACTTATCCTCTTCTTCAACGTGAGACGTAAGGGCCTTTGTGTCAGAGCAGGGCAAGTAGCTTGATATTATAGGAAAGTGTTTGTACTCAAGATAGAAAGCTAGCCGGATATTGATATGGAATCGAGTATTCATGCTTTTGGGCCATCCTCGTGTAGTGATACTAGATCAATAGCAGACCAGACGCCTTTAATAGGTCATGAAGGGGCTGGAACGAGCTTAATGACTGTATAGCCAACTTTCTATAGTCACACGTTCTAGTCGCCATGGTCATATGCTTATTAGGTAAATAGCGGCTATCTATCAACGATGAAATATTAACCCGTAGGAGTTTTGCGGTACGCAATCTGGACATACTCAACTGTCAAATGTACAAGTGCGTACTCTCCCTTGCGTGCCAGGTAGTATGTAATCGTTCTTCACAGCAAGTTGCTACTTATATGATATTCTTCACTCTTTTCTGCTTTTGAGATTAAATTCAAGTTTTCCTCGCCTTGTTCGATGTACTTATGGAGTGACGATCCTACGACTTAGATATTACTTGTCCTTGTCTATAATTACTATAGTCTCATCTATCTACTGCGTCCACATGCCGTACACGATGCGCGCGACCTCCTCCGGTGCGCTGCGGACAACCCCGTGATCCCTCTGCGGGACGACTTCGACGCTGTCGAATCCAAGGTCGACTAACTGACCCTTGCTACAGACACCGTCTAGCTCGCCCAGCACGGCAATCTTCCTCAGCGGCAGCCGGGCGAACCTGCGGAAATACTCCTCGCACCCGTAGACGTTGTCCTCCCGGAACATGCTGAGGACGCTATGAGGATACCCGGAATGTTCGCTCAGCTCCCACTCCCGGAGCGCCTCGGCGACGACCTCGCCGCGCCTGCTCCGCTCCCGCCAGTCCGCCGGCACGACGAGCGGCCCGCCCTCGAGGAACGACAGCACGCGATCTATCGCCTCGGGCTCCCTGCCCGTCGAGTCGTCCAGGAGATCCCGCATGTCCTCGTCGAAAGAGTCCTTCTGCACCAGACCGGCGGGCGCCAGCAGGGTGGCGGACGACACGACCCGCGGGTTGTAGAGCGCGAACTTGACGAGCGTCGCCGCGCCGAAGGAGTAGCCGAGGATGTGCGCCGACGGCCATTGCACGGACCCCAGCACCTGGAGGATCTGGGCGTGGAAGATGTGCGGCGCGTGCGCGACGAGCGGCGTGGAGGAGAGGCCGTGGCCCCAGAGGTCGAAGAGGACGACGTGCGCGTCCGGATCCAGCGCCTGCAGCTGCTTTGCCAGGGGCAGGAGACCCAGCGCCGGCGTGTTCAGTCCGTGAAGCATCAGTACGCGGCGGTTCGGCCGCCCTGACGGGGGAGGGAGCTCGTAGAGAGCGGTGGTCCCGAGGTCGGACTCGAGGAAGCTCGGCTTCGGGAACGCATCCCCGAATCGCGAGGTGAATGACTCGTAGCTGGGGGCCGCGATGGCATTGCTGTGTTCCCGGGTCACCCGTCGGGGCAGTTCGAGGCCCGCTATGTGTGGAGGGTGTATATCCGACATGATGCTTTGATGGAGTCGTGATTAAGAATGACTGATAGGTGATGATGGATACTCGTCGCAGAGGTATATCTAAGTATATACCTTATACTGTAGTAGTCAATGCCGATAGCGGCGTGGTGTTGTTGCGATAACTCCTCTTCTGCTAAATTCGTAATTACAAGGGCGTGACGAGCTAGCGCGCTCTGCGTTGGCAAAGAGAAGATGCATAATTAATTCGTAGGTAATCACACTCCATCCCTTTCACTACCGGTGATACATGTGAATGATTCCATCGAGAGCCCATTCATGAATGCCATCGGCACTGGTATCGTAACTATACTAATGCTTCCTCTACAGCAATCCGCATTTGGTCCAGAAATTACGTCTCTTACGCCACAACACCATAGCGAACCAAACCCAAGACCGCGCCAAGGATGATGGTAACCGGCGCGCTCAGGTTAAACCAGGCACCACCTACGTAACTCGTGGCCGTGACGACAACCCACCAAGGATCGTTTGCGAGGCTGGTTCCTTGCGTGAACCCCTCGTCGATATATCCAATCTGCCAAAGTCTGTAAACCGCCGTGTATATCAGCCCCACGGCAGCCGCATTGAATCCTCGTAGAGCCGATTTCACTATCCGCACAGATCTCAAGGCAGACCAAAGTCCCATGGTTCCGTGGCACAGTATGAGGCCCGGGGCGAAGATGGCGATAAAGCCTATGATGGCGCCCGCACCTGTGTTCAGCCCTGCGTTTGCTGCCGTTAAGCCGCCCAGGTACTTTAAGATGAGAGTCAGCAATCTACCTTCTTAAAACGTGTCTAGAAGATGACTGTGGATAATACGTACAACCGCAAAGTTGAAATTCGGCCCGGGAAACGCCTGGATCACGGCCAGGCCAATCAGAAAATCGCGAGGGCTGACCCAACCTTCGGCGACGACATACTCCCTCAGGAGGGGAATCACAACAGGGCCTCCGCCGAATATGATGGTACCGGCGAGATAGAGGTTCGCGAATAAGCTGAAGAAGAGAGGCCGGTGTTTTATCGTGGCCCTGACCACGATGACGGCAATGAAAGAGGCAAAGAACAGACTGATGATCAGTAATCCGATTTTCCACGACATCTTAAACTGTCGGTCGGCTGGCACAACTCTGGCCTCGTCCCGCTCGTCTCTATCCGAACCAGGAGATGTCGATTCCCTCTCCGCTTGTCGTGATGCTCCCAGCAGCTCATCTTGCGTCATGGGGGGCGTAGTCGGTCGAGGTTCGGCGGCTGCTTGCATCTGAATGGCCTCTTCAGTTTCACGGGTTCTCCTCCGTCTCTGGACCCTCCTCACAACATATCTCACGAGCGGGTGCAGCAGACGAGAGTCGAAGACAACGGTGGCGATTCCCGCCAAAACGATGAGAATCGGAAAGTACCATAGCGCATTATACAGCATTCCCGCTGATGCCCCGAGAAATACCAGTATCCTTGTTAGTTTATCAGTTATCGCCTTCTGCGAGAGTTGCACGGCAGCGAGGGCAATGACGCCGACTATCGATGCGTTCAGCCCCGACAGCAGCGCGTAGGCGGCTCTTGGGAGCGTCTCTCCAATATTAGAGACGCCAACACATAGTCCGAACATGCCGAACGCTCCGGGAAGACTGGCGAGTGAGTGTTTGTATTAGAGAGGTATGTCCGCTTCATGAATTCGAGCTGTGGTCTCACCTCCATAGCAAGAATCCTAGGACAGCGGGCAGAAACCCCTCGCAGAGTAGGTTAATGCAGTACAGCATCTTGGTGCTCGCAGGCCCTGAAAGAGCCTGCGATAAGCTGAAGAGCTCCTGGTACTGTTCATCCCGGGATTGTCATGGGTAAGAAGTTGCTCATCGCGCTGGTAACAGTATATCATCAGGCCCTGGGCTCGAGACTACTTACGATCTGTTCATCTATCCAGCCCAGTTTCGTCACATATTTATCATACAACTGCGGGTAAGGACGAAATCAGCTACTCCGCGAATACCGTCGTGAACCCATATGTGCGGCCCCTATGATCTTGGCCATGACGCGGGTGAGAGGACTGGTGCACCCACGATTTTGAAATGCACTGGAGGACCGCCAAAACTTGTGAAGCCGAGATGCCAACTCGCCTCGACAACCCGCCAAGCCCTGCGGCGGGCCTTCGCAAGCCGTTCGTTTTGGCTCAGCCAATGCGATAGGGCTTCCATGCTGCGCGTCTGGCGCGGTGCGCTGCCCTGGTCCGACAGGAGGGTTAAAGACTCTGAGAGAAGTCTTTTCCGTGATAGCAAAGGCAGTGGTTTAGGTGTGACTCTTCTTTATTTATGGCCAAGGCAAAGTGGGTGAGCGGGAATCTATAGGAGTTGACGCTAGGCTTCTTACAGAGGACGCAGGGCAGCTCTAGCCTCTGTCGGAAGTTCTCAGGGCTAGGCGGGCCAGTGTCATTTGGGGGCTGGCTTGCCCATCCAACCCCTATGACTCTTATCTCATGCCGATGGTTACTGCCATACATTCTATGCCGCCGCCAATGAGACCACTCGGAGCTGCGAGAACGGGAGACAGTGTAGTCAATCATGGTGTAACGGTAGCCGTTGTCAGTTCTATTGTTATTTTCATTGATACCCGCACCGATAATAACAAATCTCTCGACATGAATCTTTCTCACTACCTACTCATGCTCTCTCATCTTTGTAAGCACGCGGGCGGTGGACTGCTACCGCCTTGACGACAGACGCACCTCTTTAAGCGTAATAATGGCCCTCGTTGGGATCCCAAACACCGTCCTGAATAGTACCGAAACCAAGATGAAATACCTCTTCTCCGCCCTCCGGATTTTTACACTCAGCAAGACTGCGAGGAAGGGTCATTGCCCCCCAACGTAGTTTTCTTTGAGCAAGTTTGAGAGGCGGCCCCGACTCATCTCCAGAACTTGTTCGCCCATCGAGAAGCGAGTGCCGCGACGAGGAACTCCCCTCCTCGCTTGTTTGCTCATCTGTTGCGCGGTCACTTGGATGGCACGCCGCAGATATCACCAGGGAGCTACAGCCTCCGGCATTCGTTGTGTATCTTAGCTTCTGGAGCCCCAAAAGCACCGGCGAACAAATAATGAGTACGAAGCTCGCGATGAAGAGAACAAGGAAGAAGAATGGGGAATATCCAAGTGCGACGGCGGATCCTTGGGAGAGATGGAACAGTGGAAGTATGCTAAGAGATTCCACAAGTTCAAGTTTCAACTGGCCTATTGACGTTAGTCTAATGCCTATTAAAGTATAATAGCTAACTGTTACTTACCACCCTCAGCTAGTAGGAGATATACTGCATTAGATATGAAAAAGTGAAAGGAAATACTGATCGCGATCATCGGGATGCTGTAGCTATAAGGAAGCTGGAGGCGATAGCTAGAAGTCTGCTCACCGGCGGGATAGGAAACTCGAAGAGGTCGAAAACCGGAACTAAACGAATCCCATTCCTTCTCAACGTGTAAACGGGTAATGATCGCGTTGTACACGTAATAGCATGAAGAAAAAATCAGCTGCGGTGCATTGACGAGCAGAAGGGCGCTGTAATAGCTCAAGGCGAATTCTGCTGCTATAACTGTGCTAGCATGGTCAAAAGAATAGGAACTATGGTGAACTTAAGGTGAGTCTTGTTCCTCGCTTGACTTTTCAGGAAAAAACTGGCTGATGGAAACTCTTACTAATTGTAATCAGTGGCCTTCGACGACAGCACGAAGCCGGCGGCGAGCAGAATTAGAGAACTAATGAGGATGATGTAAGTGCGCACCCATGCCAAGCCACTGATGGACGATGCAATGCGGCCTGGTTTCCTCTTCCATTTGCGCGCGTGCATTATACCGAGCGGTAGGCAATGCATGTCGGGCGCCCACTGTTTAAGGGGCCGATACTATTCGTTGAAGTTATTTCTTAGCGCCGCAAAGATGGACCGGAGGTTCTGCAAAGACTAACTTCGAATCGTTCACAGTCGACAATGTCCAGGGTGCAAAGACCTTTGGTCCGTGGATCTGGGACGGAAAGGAATGACGCGATTGCGTCTCCCGGGGTGACGAGCGAGGCAGCTGGGAGTTTCCAAACGACTATCGTCGCCTGTATGGCTTTGACTAGTACGCATCCTATGACGACAAGTAGCAATGCGTTGGAAACACCGACTTTGCAGGTTCCTGGATTTGGCTTGGCAAGACAATGACGGACGCGAAAGCTCTTGAACTCGTCTTTAAACCCAAGGCTTGAGTCTAATGGAGGTATATTGAACCCATTAAGCTGGTACAATTTGGGTTGTATGCTCTCTCGTATAGCAAAAAAAAAGTCTAGAAACCAGGGATCCTGTGGTGCTGGAGCATGCTGGGAAACGAAAGAGAATGAAGGGGGGCCTGATCCATAGCTGGCAACCTGATCCAACCCGAGGTCCGAACCGAGGGCCCCAAGGCATGTGTTATAACAAGTGTCATATGTCCCATGACCTGTTGAAGAACGCACAGTGCTACATTGAGTTGAGAACCATAACGAATTGATACTATCAGGAGGAACCCGCGGGTCCCAGTAAGACGAGAGATTGCTAGAGGGCTGGAAGTTAAATACTTCCGATCTAGTCCATCCATCCGGGTGAGAAGTTCCGGGTTCAACGATAATAACCACATCACCATACGTTGACCTGGCCTTACATGAAATATACTCGGCTTGGCAATCTTTGCTACTCAAGATAGTCCAATTATGCGCTTCCTTTGCGGCTAAAGTAATGTTTCGGCGAGCGATCGATGAGGCCTCCCAGTAGTCACTGAGAGGAACCCAAGATCCGTAGGACTGTTCTGGTGCGTATCCGGTAGCGGGCATATATGAAGGCCCAGCTGGCATTGACGATCCAGCAGGAGAAAGACTAGCTCCAGGTGCATAATAGGCCCCTCCCTTTGTGAAAGCTTCCGTAGCGATGGTGAGATGCCACTCGGAGCCCAGATATTCCGTTCGAAATATCGCACTGTTAAAGAAAAGATGGATAGGAGCGGACGATATAAAGAAAATAAACCAGCTAGTCCGCTTAAACCATGACACGTGCCGTAGGTTTTTAAATGATGGGATTCCGATATCGAGCGACTCAAGCCATGCATGAGCTCGATCAATCTCTTCGCGAGAGGGTGCACTAAGAATTTGCATGAAAAAGTTGGAGGAGGCGAGAACGGCGCTGGAAAGGATGTTAACTAGCAAATGGAGGAACAAGTTGACTTTTGACGACGTTGCACAGGGCCCGTCAAATATAATGGTTACCAGGATTGATGACCCTGTTCGAGAAACACTAATAGCGAAGCATACCAGCAACACTAAACCGCATATGTATGTTGCGCTCACGTTGATTGCACCTGCGCGTCGCCATCCCGTCTGGGAGAAAACTCGACATGGCTTCATTGCGTTCTCGAGGGCACAAACGGCGGCGGACAGCAACCAGAATTCGTAAGATTGGTGTCTTGAGTCTGAGTGAACAGGAGGCTCGTTGTTTCGTGGTTAATTGTGCGTTAACAGAGAAGGAAATAAACGCCTACGCAGTCGAGAGATGCCCCTGTATTACCTATTGCCATCATGACTACTAAAAATACATTGTAGAGCCTTGGGGTAGCTGGTTTACGATAGTACATAATTATGCCTTGCGGCAAGACTGCATGTAACAACAAACCGTAATGTAATTCAGGTTTTGTCAAATCTTCAAACTCGCATATGGCCCCATGAGGTCGCATCTTCAGCCGCTCCGCCGTAGGCAGGTAGTATTTATCGCCCCGCCCCGGAATGACATGGATAGGCAGAGTATAGCTATTCCTGGCTTGTAAGTTTGCATGGGGTCTCTTCTATATACCGATACCGATGCTATATATAGTCTTGATCTCAATTAGATCGTGGTTTATAAGTTCATTCAAGTGCGCCTGAGTATGCAGCCTTGTTTGACGACGACCAAACAGACAGTAAAGCCTTACGACAATTACGTCCGAGGGCAATACCTATGGAAAGCCTGGCGGATGCGTTCATTGAAGAGCCCGTCATCATTTTAAGAACATGGGGGTACCGCGCAGGAGATGTTGCAAGGAAGGCAGCCGCTTTCTCCCGCTGATGCGCTTAGCACCAACTCTCGTCTCGTTCGTGTTGTATATGACGCTTGAGGATTTTCTGATGTGGAGAAATGTGGCGAATTACTTGGAACGCGAAATTATAGTAAGTGTAGTACCGCTAAAATGGTATCCAGGTTCAGCTATTAACGAAGATCAATGTTAGACCGGCACCTTCATCTACTGGGACTTACTGCTCTTGACCCTAGGACGTAGAAAATTTGATGTTCTATCTCGAGAGTTGGCGATTATAGTTGAAATCACGTTGATCGCGTTGGAACTCTATATATTTGTTCCAAGTACGGGGACTTTTGAAAGCTACCTCGGCGGCGATCCTCCAGAGGACGCTCCTCGAGGGAACATCGTACAGTTAATCCTATGGGTGCTGACTATGTGCGTCATTACCGTGATTCTGTATCTTTTCACTGACTAACGGCGAGCCACGCGTAGAGTCACGACTCTCTTCTTTTCTTATCAACATATTCGGGCGTATCCGGCATATTGGCGGCTTAGGCGGATTCGTCGTGGAATTAAACCAATTGTTGGGTTTTGCGATACGGGAGACCTAGTAGCTGTGGTCCCAGGTTCCCCATTTCATGACGATATAGCTATCCAGAGACTTTCGATTGATTCTCTGCAGCAGCTCAACGAATACAACTAATACCTACCTAGATATTATGGGAAGAATGCTCTGTGGTTCGGAATATGCAACGTCTTTCATACGCCAGTCGTCAAAACTCGGTTATGAGTGGTTGGGATCCTGTAACTTTTCTGGCTTGTGTCATCAAAAATAGCCGAACGCAAATCAATTGAAATCAGTTTGGGATCCTCCTCATCAGACTTGATAACACGACGCGTGCGTGCCAATGCTCTCGTTGTTGTATTAGCACTTATCGAAATAACAGAACAGGAGCAGTGCCACCGCTTGCATTCACCTATCAATGTTATATATACAGAGGGCGTGCAATAGGTATAGCCATAACTCGTGACTCCCGACCTAGCCTCCAGACCTGAAAGTCCGCATTCTCAATGATCTTATCGTAAATGAAAGCACACCGCCCCCCCCCTACCCTCCATGTTGGTAGCCCTCACGCTTTTACCTCGGGCAAGACCAGCTCTCGTCTCTCGAAAAGGGTCATGAAGTTCTGCTGCTTGATGAACCAGGCATTGACCGTCTTCCACTCCCGACTGGGATCCTTGAAGCGGATCTGCGCGACGACATTTACCAGTCAGCAACACTTGGATGACTAACACTCTATACATATGGTAGAGGGGGAAAAGAAGAGTGAATCAGACGTGTGTAAAGTAAAGGCTAAAGGGGAAAAAAGGGAGGAGGCACGAGACAGCAGAGAGGAGATAGGAAATAGGCAAACGAACCTCGAACCGCCTCAGCAGACTCGGCACCAGCTTGTACATCTCCAGCAGGCTGATGTTCTTCCCGATGCAGGTCCGGGCGCCCATGCCGAACTGGAACATGTGCCCGTTCATCTCGCGCACGCGGCGCTCGCGCTCCTCCCTCCGGGCCTCGGGCAGCGCCTCGTCGACGAGCCAGCGCTCGGGCCGGTAGTCGTCGACGTCGTCGCCGAAGATCTCGGGGCGGCGGTGGATCAGCCAGGCGGAGCAGCCGACGATGGTGCCGCCGCGGACGTGGTGGCCCGCGATGTCGACCCCGGGCTCGGGAACGATGCGCTCCAGCGGCAGGCCCGCGGCCGGGTACGCGCGGAAGGCCTCCTTGATGCAGGCGTCGAGGTACGGCAGCCGCTGGCTCTCGGCCCACGTGACGACGCCCAGCTCGTAGTCGGCGAAGTGCCCCGCGCGCGCCGCGTCGTCGATCTCGGCGCGCAGCCGCGCCAGTACCCGGGGGTGCCGGAGCAGGTTGTAGAAGACGGCCGACAGAGAGATGGCCGTCGTCTCGGACCCCGCGAACGCCATCGACACGGCCATGGCGAGCACGAGCCTGTCGTTCATGAACTCGGGCCGCGCGTCGCGCGCCGCCAGGAACTTGGATAGCAGGTCTACCGACGACGACGCGGTGCCGCTGTCGGCATGGCTGGGCGGGAGCTTCTTCGCCGTCGTGTCTGTGATGGGGAGCAGCGGCTTGGACGACGACGTGGCGTCGTCACCGCCGTTCCCCGTGGTGGCCATCCCCAGACGCTCGGCCATGCGCGCTCGTGCGAACAGCACGATCGGGTTCGTCGCGTCCACGATCCCCCACTCCGAGAGCTTGAGGTAGATCGGGTTCTTGAGGAACAGCCGGTCCAGCCAGGGAATCTGCCCAATCTTTTCAACCGCGGTCCCGTTAGTTTCGGTCGATTATTATTATTCGCCTCACTCGTCAACTAGTCACCCACAATTATAGTACAACGAAACCAAATAATAAAAAAGAAAGTAAAAAAATAGAAATACAGAGGCGCAACCTGGGGTTGGCAGGGGGACTCATGAGGGGCAAGCTTTGCTTACCGGGGCGACGTAGAGGAATAGGTTCCCGAGGTAGCGGACGATGCCGTCGACGTCTTCGTTCCTCTCTATGAAGCCGTGCCGCTTGCTGTACGTCACCTCGCCGATGACGTCGAACGCGTAGAACTGCAGCCACCGGACGAAGTCGCAGCCCTCGGCGTTGTTGACGTAGAGGCGCTCGGTCTGCTCGAAGAAGAGCTTGAGCGTGTTGTTCACGAACGGCTCGTACTGCACCAGCGCCGACATGGAGAAGGCCGAGTTCACGCAGCGCCGGAGCTGCGCGTGGAAGGTGTTGTCCGTCGTGCTGAAGAGCGTCGCGAGGCCGCCGCCCTTCGAAACCCCTTGCTGGACGATGTAGAAATCTGACTATAGATTGTTGTTTTGTCCCTATTAGTCGGTGGTAAAGTATGGCGAGCCCTACTCTTGGGAGGAACTACAAACCTTCACGAAGCCTTTGTTAAGTCCGTATATAGTCTTGAGAGCCTTCGGGTCTGCGAAGGAGAGTGTCTTCGGGCCTAAGCGTACCACATCGCCGTACCGAGCGTGGAGTTGGCGATGTGTCACCTCGGATTGCCGGCCCCATACGTCCCAGAGTCGCCAGAGATCCGTCAACGAAGCCAGAAACGGCCCGGGATATTTGTTCAGGCCATTGTAATATCGGTTTCGTGTCAGCCAGCCACCAATTACCAACACTGCTCCCAAAGCCCAGTAATGGGCAATGAAGCCCATAACCACTGACCCCTCGACTCCCATCTTTCACCGTATATATTCCAAAGATGCAACGGCTGCCCCGGTCCCTTTTTCGCCGTTTCTTCGTGGGGTGCTTGCTGAGCTTCTCGACGTGGGTGGATTTGAGGTGTAATAGTCAGAACTGTGAGACTTTCTCCTGGGTCGACTGGAAGAACGAGTCTTTTTTAGGATATAGGACCCTTAGCTACTACCATACGGCTAGTCCTAGCTAGACGGTGAAGGAGATAGGAGATGGGGAGAGGCTGAGGGGGCGTTTGCCTCGTGATAGCTGGCGCCGGTGAGCTCACTAGCTGAGAGGCTCTTGGTTGAAGCAAGGAAGTTAGAAAGAGCTAGCTTCTCTGGTGGTGAATTATATGTTACCAGGCCACACTTACTTAGCTAATCGGCAGATGTGGTGGTGGTTCCTCTCGAGCTCGTTGCTTTCTCCCATTTACCTATGGGCGTGTCAAAAGATTCCCCCCCCTCGGTAGTCACATGGAAAAGACTAGTCCTATCATGAGCAATAGGTCCATAAGATCCACGGGCTCCCTTGTAGAAAAACTTGCTCCGGCCATCCTCGATGCTCATTGGGAGGGCGGTAGTACATGAGCGAGGTCGTTGGGGACCTGAGGATCTCTCTGGACCCATACGAGGCGCGTGGGAATTGTCATGTTGCTATCGTCGGGACACGGCAGAAGGCTGCTACAGCAAGCAGCAGCAGTAAGCGCGCGGATGAATCGCTTCTCATATACAATATTTGCCGATAGACGCAAAGCAGCAAGGTGTTTTAAGATGCTCGCCTCGAGAAGCACCAATAACTCATTCCTGATTGCGGCTCCCTGATACCGAGGCGAGAAAGCTCCCCTGGCCCGCCGTTGCGGCATCTAGCGCCGACGTCAAGGGACTGCTCATAACTGTGGAAGCACGGGAAAATGTTGCGTGATTGCCAAGGCAGGCTTGGTGGGTTCTGACGAGGTGGAGCTGAGACGAGCGTGTTAGTGTCGACTCGGCAGATGTGTCGTCCACTCTAAAGCGGCACCTTGGGAGCTGGCTGATTGGACTGGGGAACCGGCCGTGGCAAGATGATGGTGGCCTTGAGTACGGGCTCGGGCGATCACTGCAGGATCAACGCCGCCTGGTTATTCGCACGCAGCGGCGGCGTCCAGGGTGTATGGGATTATTGGGGTAAGCGTGGCGTTCTTCCGGGACATATTTACTCACTCACATGTTTACTCATCTACCTATCTACGTATTCATTCATTCATTCATGCATTCACTCAAGCACTCATTCTCGTTGGCATCGGCGTAGAAGCGGAATCCCGATGTTGCCGAAGCGAGCTCGGTCTATCTAGATTGTGTAACCAACCATCCACCTGAGCTGGATGCGATGTGAGTAAAGGGGAGGGCGGGTTTTCAGCATTACGATAGCATAGCCTAAGTTGAACGACTGAGTGAATACCAGGTTGATACCATGCATTATATTCTGCGCGATTATGAGAAGATAACGAAGCGCTCCTATCATGTCAAAACCGACGACACCTCTAGTTATACCAGAAAAAAACAATCCATAGACCAAATAAAATAAAAATAGAAAAATGAGAGAGAACAAAAATACATGTTGTACACCCCAGTAAGGAGACTTGAGAAACAGGTTCATCTAAGATCTTTTGTCATGTTGTGAACGCCAAAAGTACACAATAATAACACCTGGCGAGCGGCGATACGAGATGGTCTCGTTTAATCTGTGAGACGCTGGGCAGACCTGGAGAAGAATAATTGCCGAAGTGCGAGCCCGAGGGACATGGCATGTTGGTCGTAAGCTTCCCTGATTCGGCTCTAGTCGCATGTTGGCTGCATCGATTCGACTTGCCGACATAGTTGCGCTCTTGGAGACCTCGGCAGATGTTTCGTCCCAAGGCCCGAAACTTGATCACTCCGAACAAAATGTCATTTCTCTTTTCTCCCTTTGCGATGCCTGAGCCCTGGGTGTAAAGACATGAAAATCAAGTGATTAATTAACCTTGGCGACAAGTGAGCAGAGGCAAGAAAAAAAGACGACATTTGGAATAGGTGCAGTGTACAGTATCCAGAGGCCCGTTGGCCGATCGATCTCATCACCACAGTCCTTCCTCTTCTACTCTTCCCCCGTTGAATACTTGATCATGTTGCGATACTACTACCTGCTTTCTGCATCTTCCCACTCGAATTCGTTCCGCAGCCCCCAGACGCCGCTGCTATCCCCGTCGGAATCCAAGTATCCGCAGAATCGCCCCTCCGGATCCCATTTCCGTCTTATCCCCCGTAGCCTCTCGCCGTTCTCCCTGCTCCAGAACCTGGCCGCGCGGTGTCGAAAGTCCGCGTCGCCCATGTAGCTGCCGGCGCTGTGCCGTTCCACGCCCTCCATGACATCGCGGACCCAGCCCGTGCACCGCGCGTCGTCGTCTCCCTCGGCGTCGTCGTCCCAGATCGCGTACACGGCGAAGTAGTGGTCCGACTGCATGCTGTGCGCCATGTCCTCCGGCAGCGGCCGGCGCGACGTCGGGTTCATGGCGAAGTAGAGCGCGAACGTCTTCTGCGTCGGCAGCGACGTGAACGCCTTTTCTAATACGCCGGGCACGTCGGCGACGCCGTTGCTGATGTACGCGTTATCACTGCACTGCGGCGGGCGGCCCTTGGGGTCAGTGATCGATCACTATTGCATTACACACGTGATATGTGCGTGTACAAGGAGGCTGGCTCTGTGTTCCTGGACCGCGGACCCGAGAAGAAGATAACTCGGATGGATAAACACTCACAAATCGATATCCCGTAGGTTGCTCCTCCCTTTGCCTCGCGTATTCGCACGCAAAGTCGGTTGGGTCACAGAACACCTCTACCTTGGCCCCTCTCGGTCTACCATCATGGACAGGTCGCATGGCCTTCTCGGCCTCCTCTCTGCTTGGCTTGAACGAGAGGAAGCCGGCTATGATCTCTATATCGTCCCCATCAGCCGTGTGCTTCGCAAGACACACGATCTCGGTGTCCGTATCCGCGGTGGGACATGTCTATTATTGTGCTCTTTGATAAGTATTAAGTAGGACGTAGCAAAACGTGTCGCCTTTTGATCACCGGGAGCGTACATACATTGATGACCCATTGCAAGACGGTACGGAACATGGCGCGAGGGTAGATGTAGACGCAGCTGTACATCTGCAGTAGAGGCCGCGTCAAGAGGTGGAAGCTGGTGACGATCGCCGGGAACCCTGAGCCTGTGAATACTTTATCCAACCTGGGGCAGACTCCGAAGTCTTTGTAGAGACCAACAGACACTTACCAGGCCCGGCACCCCTGGCAGCCCAGAAGAGGTCGGGATTCTCAGTGCTGCTACAGTAAAGCTCTCTGGCATCCGCAGTCACAACATCGATGCCGGTGATAGATTCGCAAGCCCAGCCCCAGTTCTAGGTGACCGCAAAGGTTAGCGAACGCTACCTGGTGCATGCTCCGTTCGTTATATATATCATCCCTCACCTTAGAATTCCAGCCCACTGCAATTCTTAGAGTTAGTTATCGCCATTTCAAATGAAAGCAAGGGCTTAGGTAGAGAATAACTTACTGCCCCCCTGAAGCAGAAACCCACCCAGCCCAACATCAGGACAATGACCCCCAGCAAACATCCTCCCCTCGGCCTCCAAGAAGCGGTTCAGCTGCTCTCCCGTTACGCTCGGCGAGCACGAGACGACCCGCGTCCCCTCGTCGTACGTCACGTGCCGCAGCCCGCCGAGATCGACGAGCACCGCGTCCTGCCGCACGCTCCACGCCGCCCAGCTATGGCCGCCGCTGCGCACCGAGACGCGGCAGCCCTGGCGTCCGGCTAGCCCGACCGCCTCCCTGACGTGCGCGACGCACGAGGCGTGGACGACGGCCCTCGGCACCCGACTCCTGTCCCGACGACGGTTGAAGACGCGGCCCCACACGGCTTCGCTGAACACGCTTAGATCCGTAGCGTCTCGCGTGAGGATGTGAGTTGCTGTTGGCGCCGTCGTCACCTCGTCGTGATTCTCTGTGTCTTTCACCGCCGTTTTTATAGTCCCCTTCGACTGCAGTTTTTGATCTTCGTCGGCCATGGTGACTCAACGCGGACGGACAAAACCGATCAAACGAACTTCTCACTACCTATGCCAGTCACGCCCCCTCCTATTCCTACAGTTGGTGATAAGATACGAGGTCGGATTTGCCTTCGTGCTTCCCCAAACTGTATCTATCTCCGCGTACCGTTATGAGGTGTAACTAGGTAGTGTACAGATAGATAGATACTTTACTTACCTACGCTGCGGAGGAAACGAACGTAGTGGAGCTGAGGATGCACATACATACACACTTGCACACACATATATATATACCTAATCCATACTTCATTAACCTGCTCTGTTAAGTATCCGGGAACGGGGACCCGCCCCCACGTTTCCGCCGCGCCCTCTCGGCTCGGCTTACGACGACGAAATTTTAATGCTCGATAGTTCCGAGGCCGTAGCCGGTTCCGTTCGCGATTTCATGATATGGATACTGACAATAGTGATTACCTATATTAAATCGGGACACTGGCTCTAGGTTAGGGCTTAGGTCAAGGGTTGCGAGTGCTACAGGGATCAACATACCATCGTAGAATGATACCAATACCATGGTAATACTTCCTTCGATGCACTAGATTCCCGGGCCATCTACTACAGGGAGTATTATGAAAAACAGCAGAGGCGTCACCGCATAAACAAGGGTACCGGGGCGTGCAAAAGGGGCCGAGGGGTATCGTCCATTACGGATTAAATAGGTAAGATAAGGCAACTAGGCCATCCCACTAGTTTGGGTGCCCAGCGCAGAACAAGTCGGCATCAATTCCCTCCAATAGATACACTACATACATCAAGGTGTACTTCCATATCTCGGAGAACAAGGATCATAGGTACGTGCACCTCCTCACCGAGTGGCTGACATAAATCCACGAATAAAGTGAAATCGAGATCCACGCTCGGCTAGCTAGCTGGCAAGCTGGAGATGCAGAAAAGCATCGACGAGATATCCCAAGGCGAAGAGAGAGCCCTCAGATTAATAGTGCTCATGGACGGCTATAGGCCAGAGCACGTCGACGGAAGATGGATGGATATCCTAGAAGCCAACAAAAATATGTACCGGTTAAAGTCGCCAGGGGGTATCATATCCACTACCTAGTTTGTTTCACGTCGGTAAGTGACTTAAGCATGCTATACGCGGCACGTTAGTTTGATTCGGAATATCTTCATACGCTCATACGTACCGTAGATTGCGATCCCCCATATCATCATTAATGGCCTGTAGGCCTTTGAGGGATAGATTAGCTTGAGCCAGCTAGCGATGCGCGCGTTAGTTAGTAAATACTTCAAACCGGGATATACTAGTTGTGCGTATGATGAAGCCTGGAGTTGAGCAGATGTTTGCAACTTGCAACGATGGGGAAGTTATGAGGGTGTGCGCACCGCGCTTATTGCTGCCGATGAATGATCTGACTCCTCACCTGCAGTCGTCGCCGTCTCTGATTCAGCACCATCTTCGTCCGCCTTTCCATCATCGTCATTGTTTGCAAACCGACTGGCCGACAGTCCTTTTTTGGCCGGAGCTGCCGCGGCGTTCGCCTGCTGATCCGTTAGCCCTCGTCGTCGTGGGGGAGGATGTACATCTGTTAGGATACGGGATGGTTATACGAACCTTGACTTCCGCAATTTCTGCATCTTTGACCTTGAGTTGAGCTTCCATCTCGGCAAATCTGGACCTGATGTCGCTGGCTTCCTTTTCTGTAGCCGCCCTCTTCTTCTGCTCTTCCTCGACCATATTTGTAAAGTTCTCATACATGTCCTTGTAGTCAGCTTCTTGGCTCTTGATCTTCGCCGTCGCATCGTTTTGATGCGCCTCTAGATCTTTCTGTGCGATGAGAACATCTTCTTTAGCCGCTTCCAGTTGGGATCTCAATGACTCGAAGTCGCCGTTCTTAGAGTCTAGATCTTTCTGCAGTGTGTCCAGATCGCTGAGAGCCTTTGCTGAAGCCGCCTCTGCCTTGGCAGCAGCGTCGGCATGCTCCTTCCTCAGGTCTTCCAATTCTGCCCTAAGACCGTCGGCAACAGATGTATCACGTCTCTGATTCTTGACGGCATCGAGTTCAGCCATCAGCTCAACATTCTGCATTTTGGTTTCTGCAAGCTGCTGGTGCAGTTGTTCAGTCTCATCCTGTGCATTGGTAAGAACCTCGTCGCTCTTCAATTTCGCGTTGGCGAGTTCAATTTCTAGACTTTCGATTTTAGACTGTGCCGTTGCTAAGCCCTCCTTTGTAGCAACTAAGGCCGTCTCTAATTCCGAAGCAGAGGCTTGGTGCTGAGCTGTAGCTGAAGTTGCCGAGGCGAGTTTGCTTTCGTGATCCTTGGTCAAAGTATCGATCACAAGCGCATGTTTAGCTTCGAGGGCTTCAATTGCTTCCTTCAGTGCAGAGGATGCTTCATTCTTCGCTGCCTCGGCCGCTTCTGACTGTATGGAAAGCGCCTTTTCTATTTCAGCGGATAGTTTGTTCTCATGGCCTCTCACGAGCTCCTCGATGACTTGGGCATGCTTAACCTCGAGTGCGTCGATGGCGCTCTTGTGCGAAATCAATGCATCACTCTTGGCTGCCTCTACAGCCTCGGATTGCATGGTAATCAGCTTTTCCACTTCAGCAGAGTGGGTATCATCGCTTTCCTTCTTGAGCGCATTAATAGCTGCTGCATGCTCTTCTTTCGCCTTGCTAAGTTCGGTTTGTGCATCCTCAATGGTTTTCTTCAGAGTCTCTAATTGGGCATCGGTGGCTGCATCATCTGCTTGCTTATTCGAGAGCTCTTGGGCATGGGCAGCATTAAGCTGAGCAAGAGTTGCCTCTACTTCTGCTTTCTGGACACTCAGTGCATCAGCATGTGCTGCCTTGAGAGCTTCTGCCTGGGCAACAAGTTCTTGAGCATGGGCTGCTTTGAGTCCCGCAGATTCTTCGCCCTTCGCCTCCAATTCATTGGCATGGGCTGCCTTCAGTGCATCTATCTGGCCCTGTAGATTCTGCGTGAGAGATGCCTCCAACTGCTTAAGTTCCGTTTCCAAGGATGCCTTGCTCTGCTCCTTCAGGATCTCAATCTGTTCAGCATGGCTTGATTTAAGAGACTCGAGTGCTTCTAGATGGGCCGTCTGATTAGCAGAAGCACCGCTTTTCGCACTCTCTAACTCCATGGCATAGTTTGCCTGTAGGGCGTCTAGGGCTCGCTGGTGTTCCGCTTCTTTGTCAGCTAGAGCCTCAACAGCGGTCGCGCGTTCAGTTTGCATGGCTTGCAGCTGCTCATGGTGTGCTTCGCGAGCGACGTCATGTGCGCTGATCAATTCGTCAAATTTAGTCTGAAGGTCCGTGTGCTCTTCCTCGAGAACATGGAATTTGCGCTTGAAGAAGGCATCTCCTTTGAGGCTCTCAATCTCGTCCTCGTAGTCTTTAGATATCTGTCTCAGTTGATTCTCGTGTGTTTCGGTTGACGACTTGTGCTCCTGCTTTAGTTTTTCGTACCTCTCCTCAATTTCTTTTATCTGCCCAGCAAGGGCAGAGCCAGATGAGGCATCCGTCTTGGCTTGGGCGAGTTCTTGTTGCATGTTAGTGAAGTCTGATTTAAATGCAGCGAGTTCTTCTTTTGTAGCGTCAACAAGGGCCAGGGAATCCGCCAACTTTATCTTCAACTCCTCAACTTCGGCCTGAGCAGCCACAAGAGCGGCCTTGTCCTGCTCAGCGATTGTTCTTAGCTCCGCGAGCTCGTTCTCCAGAGCGGTGATCTTGGAAGCGCTGGCGACCCCGGCGCTTTCACTTGACGAAGCTAGCTCGTTGACCTGGCTTTGCAGAGCCTCATTGGCCGCTTTTAGATCCTCGAGTGCTTTTTCATTATCACTGAAAGACGCCTTCCCCTGCTCAAGCTCGGTTGCATGGACGGCTTTCAAAGCTTCGACTTCTGCCTTTTGTTGCTCTTCTAGAGTCTTTTGTAGATCCTGTAGCTTAGCAGCATGTTCCTCTGCTGCCTGAGCCAGAGCACCTTCAAGGTTCTTGGAGGTGACATCCTTGTCAAGCTCGAGCGACTCGAGCTTAGCCTGTAGTCCGTTGATAGAATCATCTTTAGCCTCTTGAGCACTTGTCAGTTCCGCAAGTTGAGCCTTATGAGTTTCGAGGTCTTCCTCAGCTGTCCTCAATTTTGCGAGCGCTTCGGAGATCTGCGTGCCTAATGCCTCCTTTTCCGTCGCATGAGCAGCCTTCAGGCTCTCTAGAAGCTCTTCTTGACCTTGGCGCAGAGAGTCTTGGGTGCCTTGCACACTGTCAATCCCAGCACTAATCTGAGCTTCCAACTCGGCTATTTTCTTCTCCGACACAGACACCTGCTCTTTCAGAGCCTCGACCTCGGATTCCTTCTCAGCAAGTTTCGTCTTGAGATCATCAGCTTCTCTCGCGGTTGTTCCGGAGCTAGAAGCAGTGGAGGGGCGAGGTGCGTGGCGGGCCGTTGTAGGACTTCCTGATACCGCAGAAAGACGTTTCTTCGTGTCAGTACCAACACTGGTAGTACTCGTCCTCGTGCTCAGACTTGTGCCCGTGCGTGAACCAGCAGTGCCGGTAGGAACTGCGACTCGAGGTGTGGTGCTAGTTCTCGACGAGGGACTGCTTGTCGGGGCAGAGGGTTTTCTGAGGGTCGATGTGGTCGATGCCGTCGTCGGTCTCGTCGCTGTCTTGGACGGAGATGAGGCCAGTCCACCTGGCACAACCGAAGAGCGTCGTGCAGCGGATGTCATAGTCGACTTCTTTCTCTCATCCTCCGACACAGAGGGCTGCGGCTTATGGTTCGTGGTGGAGGAAGCAGAGGCAGGTTTCTTGACGACGGCGCCTGCAGGAGGGCGAGTAGGGGGCTTGCTGAGGCTGCTCCCGACTCTCGCAGCAGTACCTGCAGCAGTCTTGGCGGCGGCGCCGGTAGCGGTGGTGGTGGTGGCCGGTCGACGAACAGCGGTCGCGGTGCTGCCAGGGCGCTTCACGGCTGCGGAGCTTCCGGCCTTGGTGGAGGAAGCGGGTGACTTTGCCGTGGCCTTGGGCGATGTGGTGGCAGTGCCGGCCGTCTCCTCGCCCGAGAGGATGGACTCATCATGCTGCACGACCTCGAAGCCCTCAGCGTCCGACATGGTAGCAGGAAATGGAACCTAGTAACAGCGACAGGCCTAGTTTGCGCTGGCAGCAGATGTCGAATCTCGGATGAAATGTATCAATGGCACCTGGAATATGCTCCGCCGTTAGCGCCAGATGGTCTGCTACGCTGCATTGGCCAGGCAGGCCCGAATGCGCAGAGGGAGGTTATCGGGGTTCAAGAAGATGAGGTGGGCAAAAGAGGCATTGCAGGGAGGCAGAACTGTCTGTCCGTGCGGATTGGGTATAGAGAACACCCAGTAATATCACGAGCCGTTATTATAATGCACGTTGCGACACGTCACAGAAAAAAGGGGGAGGGGGTGGTGGCTTGTAATACGGCATGGCATGTCAGCTTGGAGGATAGGTTTTCACTGACCTGTGAGAGCTCAGAGCTAAGCTTCCTGATCTGTCGTTCAAGCTGTCAAGCTGCCGTGCTGTCGCTCTGGAGCCGAGGAATGGAGCCGAGGAAGGATTGCTGCTCGAATGCGCCACCACTTCGCCGAGACGAGACGAGACGGCAGGAGACGGTCGAGAGTGGATGACAATATATAAAGCAAGTACCTAGATAAAATGGACAAACTCGAGACAGCAATGCTGGCGCCGGCGATGAAACACGCTTGGAAGACGACGGGTCGCAGCAAGATTTTTTTTTTATAATAAAAAAAAAACCAGAAGATGCGATTGTCTGTTTCCACGCGCTGTTCGAAAGTACGAGGTCCTGTTTTGGCGAACCGGAGGAGAAAAAAGGGATACACTATTCACACTGGGTATTCACCTCCTATCAGCTATCAGGACGAGGGGGGCTGGCGTTGGGTCGCGGGCTAACAAGGTACCTAGTGTAATTGGGAAACAGGCACTAGCCAGGTACAGTCCACTAGTGACGCATGGGCATCACAAGCAGACTAGAGACACTAGACCAGCGAATCACATTTAAAACACGTGCTAGGAAACTTACAGACATCTAACCCGAAGTAGGTATGGTACTAGATGCATCACCTACAACTTTACTAAGGTATCTACCGCCAATACACTACATGCGGGACTTGATAGGTACCGAAATGGAAAACTTGAAATAACTGTTACCAAGGGGAACTTCAAGTTAGAGATCGCGGAGCATATCCAGGTAGGGTAGACTTCAATTATGTATTAGGACTTCGCGCTCCTGCTTTATGTAGACGAAGGTAGTGTGCGTATATCTTACTACTACCTTACCTACTGCTATTTACCTTGGGCTATCCATGAAAGTACATAGACGTCCAACTTACCTCGCGTCAGATCGGCTCGCGCAACCAGAGTGCCCAGTCGAACTGACCTACACGAATCAGCCTTCCGGCTGGGTACTGTTCTTCTTTCCGCCTTCAATTTATTTATAAATGCCTGTCATTGTACGAGCCTAATGTATGCAACTTAGCACTGGGCATTCCAGTCATCTGCCTGCCTGTCAGCCTCGCCCGACTTCGATGGGGCTATTTGCATCGGTCTCTTGGTAACTAGTGCCCTCGCATCTTAATCAAGGCCGGAAAGGGTATCATATGAAAACTATAGTGTATCGTGAGAATCATGTCGATGCCAGCTACAATCCGGCAACTCCAGAGCTGCGCATGATCTGATGCAGTTCCGCGGCTTGTTCTTCTTGTGAATAGCCTATTAGTACCTTCGCCAGCATCTTGCCCAGTATTTCCTCTGTCTTGGCCACCGTCTGGGCGAGAGTCTTGTTCAGATCCCAGCGGAGAGTTTCGAGGTCCGGGCATACAGGGTATGAAGCCTGAATGCGCAAAAACAAGAACCTTTGCTCCTCAATTGACCATTCGGCCGAAATTGTAGCGGGTGAAGGAGACACCCGAGACGATGTTGTAGAGGGGTGGAGGGCATAATGAATACCGTAAATGGAAAGCAGAGACCGTTTCTTTCGTTCTGCAACTAACGCTTGCCTCGCTCTCGTTTCTGCAAGTTGATCGGGTGCGGCGGCAATGACTTGAGACAAGTCATCAAGTAGAGGCCCAATCTTTTTTATCTTGGTATTCCACTTGCGCCAGGATTGCCGCTGGTCTTCGTCTTCGGGGCTTTCTTCGAGGGCGCACCTTGTTAACTCCCTTAATAAGTAAGGATGGAGTACTTTAATCCAGCTCAGGGTCCGCTCAAGCAGTGCAACCGCGGCCTGTGTAAACAATGCTTTGGGCCACTTTTCGCCGCCGAGGCTCCATGCGGAGGCGAGAACACTGTAGGAAATTGAGGAGTCAGAAGCCATTATTTGCGATGAAGATTCGCCCGATCCCGGTGAATATGGGAAGCATAAGCGTTGCAAAACCAGCATTGGGGGGTTCGGAAATACGTACTGGACCAACATGGGAATCACATATGACACAAGATCTCGTGTCATCCTCTTCCGCTTACGAGGATTCGTATTGCGAGACGCTTCATTCTGCTCAGGACTCTCTAGTCGTTGTGTGCGTATGTGGTCGACTACCATTTTGATCTTATGAAAATAGTAGCGCAACATTTTTGCGTGTTCTCTTAAAAAGCTGTTTTGTTCCTTCAAGTTGGGATCTTTTGGAGTTGCCTGGTATAGCCTCTCGAGTTTCGCGAGCAACGGAAGAAGAGCTCGGGCCGGTTCAGTTTCCGCATCTTCGTAATCAAAATCCACATCCCGCAACTGCCAGCTGCCCTTTGCGCCAGCCCCAGATGTATCGCTCAGAAGTTTGCAGAGTTGCGTAAGACGACGGTGGTCAAGGTAGATGGCTGAAACATCGTCATCAACAGGGCCCTCAAATTCCTCATCGTCAACATCATGTGTTTGGCTGGTATTGAAAACGTTCACATCATGCTCAAAGTTGTCTTTGGCAGATTCGCCTACAATGACACCGTCTTCAGGATCAGTGTCGAATCCATGCAGAAAATCCGACAGCATCCCATCGTCTTCTTCAGCGTAAGAGCCGTCGAATCCGTCGTCACTACGCCCACCAGGCTCGGAGTCTAAATCTCCGTCGTCGAGGCCAAAATCTCGAGCGCTGAGAACTGCATGATTCACACCCAGATTTGCTTCTTCCCCCTCTTCGATTCTGGGCTGTATTTCCAGTATTGGAGCGAGCTGAGATTTATTTGGACGAGTACCAGCGTCATCGCCTGGGTTAGGTGGCTCAAGCTGCATTAGACTAGTGTCGATTGGTTCTGGAGGTGACTGCCCAGGTAGTTGAGCACTTGGTTGATCCGCGCAAGGGACTGAGGTTTTCTGGCGCGTTTTGATGTGCCGATAATACTCATTCGCGACGTAGGAGCGATTAGGTTGTTTTCTTTTCTGGGCGACTGGGGCCCTATTGGGCGAGGATTCCGTTATATTGGAAGCCACAGGCAATTTTCGTGGCCTGCCCCTTTTCTTCACCAGTGGCTTCCCGTCATCGCCACCGTCTGGCTTTCCCCCTTGCACATTCGGCTGTCCAGGTGAAATCGGTATCGCCCACATGTCGACTACGGGTAGTAGCACCTGTGGTTGTACTCCTGCCTGTGTTCGAATTTCTTTTTTTGAAGTAGCCGCTAACATTGACTCACCAAACGTGCTTTGGCATGGTTTCTCACTCATGCCATTCACACCTTCGATGTTCATAGGTATAGCAGAGGAAGTCAAACCCCCAGCAGGGATCGCGCGAGGCAAGTCAGAGTCCTGAGCGTCGATACTGATTCCACGTCCACCCGGCTTCCTCGGAGAAATGTTTTCTATTAGACTGGAGGACGGGGCTTCCGCTTGCTGAGACGGCTGTGGTATATAATCTTGTGTTTTGGCGGCTTGTCGTGGACGGATTGCATCATTTACTGTGTCGAGTAATGCTTCAGGAACGTCGTCTTCTGGGTCCGAGCTGGGACTCGCCCAGCATTCAGGGGTCGGAGAGATGGTCGCGGTGGCGCTCAAGGGACGTGATGTCGAAAGGGCAAGGGACTTTCGAGAAACTGGCATGTTGTATCCGATCCTTTGCCTCTTAGATCCTGGATACAGCACGATGCCACCTCGGCCTGCATCGGAACAAGACCGCTTCGTGTGATTTGGAACAGCGTTGATAGAGGAGTAATTTAGTTTTGCGGGCGACACGCTCGGTCTTTTAGTAGCTGGAATATCGTCGTCATCTTCGTCGGAGCTTTCGGTTTCAGTTAGATTATGCTGATGGCGATCAATCGAAGGCTGGACGGAATTCCGTGTGCGGTATCGCAGCCCACTTCGAGGCTCCATGGCGTATCGTGAGCTCCGTAAGAGCGGTCGCTAGGTAGCCTACAAGAGACTGTCGAGATCAACTGTGCATTGTGTATGATAGTTGTGTAGCTGTCGATAGTCAGGCTACAGATGAGCTGGCAAAGAAAATATGTACCTACCTAGACAACCACTACCTACCAAGTAGGTACTTCCCTACTCGGTACCTAAGTTGCAATGTTTGTGTTTAGATAAGAAGTACCTTCCGTTGGTAGAGCTGACCTCTAGCGTACCGAGCTTTGGGTAAGTACCTACCTACCGGTACCTACTTAAAAGGAGGTAACTCCAGTCCTACCTGTCAAGCCGGTGGGTGTCCAGACTGACGTAGGTAGGACAAAACTACAACTTAAAGTACCTACATGTAGGTTCCCTGTAGCAACTTTGAGGTAGATTGATGTTGGAGAGGAGAGAAGTCTAGTACCAGGCATCCACCGTGAGGGGTAGCCCTTATACACTGTCTTTCGTACCTGCCCACAACCCATGTAACTTACGTAAGTACACATCCCTGCATGTATGTACCTAGGTATTTAAAGTGTAATCACTTATCCATTTTCCTGACATCACAGGGCATGCAGGCCGAATGCACATACACCCAAGAGAGGTTATAAGACCAAAATCAACACAATATATCGTGGCATAGTTCCCTACACTCCAGATCACGAGTCCTGAAAATAACAAGGGCCATAGCGTATTCGCCGCATCGCTTTTCTGCCATCTATGATGGAGGCTCCTCCGCAACCCCCAAGACCGAAGCAGCCCGAGGGCGATTTCCCCATTCTAGAAGTTCTAGATCCGGCAGCTCCCCACGTCTTTCTCAGTCCCGCCAAACGGATCAATGACGGTCCAGACGTGGCGAGATTCCTGACATCAAAGGCCTACCGTGACATCGGCGTCTTCGTGCTGCAGCTCAACCGAGCCATGTGCCCCCGTAAGTCCAAGGGAGACGATGGGAAGGAAAACGTCCAAGCCTTCCTGATCGGTTCCGAATACGAGACTCGCCCAGTCGAATCCGTAAAGAAGCTCAGCCGGATGCTCGAGAAGATCGAGGCTTTCATAGATGAGGCACCACCTGATCAGGGCCCGAGGCGCTTTGGAAACGTCAGCTTCCGGAAATGGTATGCATTACTCGAGACGCACGTCGCAGCTCTTCTTAGGGAACACCTCCCAGAGTCAGTCTTTAGGCGCAGCTCAAAAAGTGATGGGGACGGGTCGACCGCTGAAGTCGAAGTTACGTCCTATCTGCTAGGCGCCTTTGGCAGTGCCCAACGTCTTGACTATGGAACCGGCCACGAGCTAAGTTTTCTCGCCTTTCTTGGGTGCCTGTGGAAGCTAGGCGCTTTTCAAGATGGTAAGCCTAATGGTGAGATCGAACGCAATATCGTACTCGGAGTTTTTGAACCCTACCTTCGAGTAGTACGCCGTTTAATTCAGACTTACACTCTTGAACCCGCCGGGACGCATGGTGTATGGGGCCTGGATGATCATTCATTCCTACCATATATATACGGCTCGGCCCAACTTACCCGGGCCATATCAGAGACAGAGGCCATGCCCACAGAAGGATCCTTATTCCGGGCCCCAAAACCGTCACTCGTCGTTAAAGCTGAATACGTCGAAGAAGAGCGAAAACGAAATATGTACTTCTCCGCAGTTGGCTTCATTAACGACGTTAAGAAGGGTCCATTCTGGGAGCACAGCCCCATATTGTTTGATATTTCTGGTATAAAGGACGGATGGGGCAAAATAAACAAGGTAACTATTGGAATCGATATTACAATATTTCTCGTGGGGGTTGATACAATGCTGACCCTCGAGCAAGGGTATGATCAAAATGTTCAACGCTGAGGTTCTCTCGAAGTTCCCCGTCGTGCAACATTTCCACTTTGGATCCCTCTTCTCCTGGGATCAGGATCCAGATGCCGCTACACCCGTACAATCTGTCCACATGGCAAACCAACACATCGCCTCTTCATCAATGCCGCCACCACCTCATCATGGAAATGGTGGAACCGCTGCCCCGTGGACTAAAGCGACGGCAATGCCATTCCCCACAGGCCCCGGAATACCATATTCGAAAGCTTCGAGGCCAGGCCAGGCCACTTCAGGGGCGCAGCAGGCGCAGCAGGCGCGGCGAGAAGCACACCCTTCAAGTGAAGCTTTCATGGTTTCAAAAGCGCCCTGGGCAAAGTCCAGCGACCGACCCAGTGGCTGAAGCAGCCCTCCATCGCCCTTCTTTGAAGCCTGCATATACCTATCCCAAATAAATACCCCAAAAGTCGGCTGGTGCGAGGCAGATTGCATCTGTCTATAAGACTGTGGACGAGGAGTAGACAGCGCGCTACAACGGTCAAAGACTGTAACAGAAACAATAATAATTCGCCCTCGGCAGTTCTAACCAGTATAAACAGCACCTTTGATGTTCCACCCTCCCTACCCTACTACCACAACCTGAGCAGACAGTTATATACTACCAAGGAGGAGACTTCAACTTGTAATTGTAAAGCTGGTTTGATACATCAGGCTCTGCAAGCATTGGGGCATCTACAAGTACGATGGCCCGGCCAGGGGGTTTCTGTGACACATGACGAAATGAACAGGCTGCAGAGTAGTGTAGAAGGAAATTTACTTAGACAGGGCTCTGTCTCACTCAAATAATAGTAAGATACATTGCTTTAAGAGAGCGGCATAGCCCGGCCTTGAACAATCTTGTGCTCTAAACCACAGCGACTGTCTTTCTTCTAAGAGGATTCTTTTACCTCTGAAGAAGTGAACGTGCGTAGAAAACCATCGATAGGTGCTACTCAGACTACCTAGGTAGCCTACCTATGCCAGTGTTTTGATCAAGAGTAGAGAGAAAGGGGAAAGGGGCTTGAGCCACTTCATAAAGCTGTTTATGCTATATCCCAAATAGGGCAAGCGTACTATTATTAGATGCTGTATTAGATGTATACATCGTGTAGGTTCTTTATAGAGGCGCTCTATCATGTATCAATACACGATAAGCTTAGGGGTATTTAGAACCTACGACTACCTAGGAAAGTCTCAATTGTGATCCTTGAGGAGGGTATCTTCAAACTCCGCCAAACAACTTCGCTCGGGAATATGGTCTCCGTATCGGGCATGCTACCGCGCAACTGCCAAACCAGCAAAGCGCGACTTTACGTCTCATAACACCACCACCAACTCATGGAAAAGCACCCCCTAGTCCACGTCCATCCAGTGACCGGTCATCGCCATCTTGGGAAGATCCTCGCCTAGTGACGGATCGGTCGCTATTCCTTGGAGGGGACGGCAGGCTTGGTCTCGGTAGCGGCGGCGGTCTCGTCATGCGTAGTCGCAGCCGGGACTTCGGCAGCAGGGGTAGCTTCGGCAGCGGCAGCGGGAGCAGGGGCAGGAGTCTCAGCTAATATGGCTTTAGCAAGTGCTTAGAGCTCTGAGTGGACATTGCCGTTTGCAGGTCGACCAATTCAAGGGCTAAGGCGGCCGTCGTGCGGGATCATGGTAGGGTAACCAGACTTACCATCAACCTTTGGTGCCTCCTGGGCCGGGACCTCGGCGACCTCAGCAGCAACGGCGGGGGTAGCGGCAGCGGCAGCAGCTGGAAGCATGAGTTAGCATGGCTAGACCTGTGTTGACCCTTGCTGCGCGTCGGATCTCGAGGTTCACAGCTTGGCATTTACGGGCGCTACTTTGCACTTACCAACAGGAGCATCGGTCTTGACTTCGTCAGTCTTGGTCGCCGCAGTGGAATCGCTCTCCTTGGGCTTCTTGTCCTTTCTGCGGAAGGCGGCCTTCAGCTTCGCCTTGAGGTTGGAGAGTGCGTTCGGTGCTACACAGAGCCACAAGTTAGTTCATATTCGTCGTTCAGGTACCAAGGACTAAAAGAGTCAATGGATGGATGGACGAATGCTCGCCATCTCTGGTCGAGTCACGCGAGGTGAGAGGAGAGGAAGACGTATCCGCCCCGGCGACGATCACTTATACGACTGTCAAGGCGGTTTGTGACTATCGTCGGCGACGGGGGGTCCAGGAGAGGCTGAGCACAAGATAGAGGAAAGGGGTGCCTTACGAATTCCAGGCATCGTGTCAGTTGTCGCGAATACTTTTGAAAAGGGCTCGTGAGTGTGAGTCGTTCGGCAAGGAGTAGGATGCGAATGAGGAAAGGAGTAGAATAGGTGATGCTGAAAAAAGTTGTCGTTTTCTAGGACAGGAGCTTGGTCACGAAGCTTGAGGAGTGGAAGTGTGGGACCGGGGGAAATGATATCGACAGAAAGTGGATACGCGCTATCTACGGGAGCAGTTAGAAAGAGCTAGCAAACCCTGGCAAACCCTGGCTAATTTCTGGTTATGGGGCATTGTTGTAGCCTGCAGAAGCACATCATGCAGGACGCTTTGGCCCTGCTTTCCGATTCGAGACAGCCAAGACAGCTTCCGGAAACCCAAGGAAAAGGAGAAAAAAAAGGAGCACCAAACACAAGTGGGCAAACAGTTTACAGTTGACGGGAATCCAGGGGAGAATAAAGGGGTACACGTGTAAGTGTACGCACGTGAGTACCTCCATGTAGAAAGGTCCAGCCAGTGTAGGTGCGCTCTTACACGACACACCATCTCACCACCAGAGCGCAGCTCATCTCGTCATCTCCCGTACCTCGCCATGTCCAGGAAATGTCCGGTGCTGACAATCCCAAACTTGGGGTACGAATTTGATACGAAGCAATTGCCTATCAATCTGAGCACTCGAAATCGTCCTGGTACCTTGTTGCAATTCGTTACCGGCTAACCAGTCCTCTCAACTTCGTATGACGGCGTGAGGCCCAAATCGCCAGGCGGGTAGGTAGCACATCATCTATCCAACCGACGCGTATCACGCCTCTAGATTATATTCATTTGGCTCTCACTTACCGGCACTCCGTCTTGGTTCTGTGCTTGTCTCGTTGCCGTCGCACGTCGCCATCGTTCCATGAACTATCCCCTAGACGAGTTGCCCCAGGTTGGCCTACGCGCACCAGCGTCTTTATTGTACCTCGGCTGATGAGATTACTTCGGTTGAACCTCGACGGTCCAGAAACACCGCTGCCGCGAAGGTACACGATGTAGAAACATAGCCCCGACAGCGCCATTCTGGTCTTCTGACTACTTTGCCTTGATTACAACTTGCTCAATCAATATCAACATTCCCAGTCACACACGAAGATAGCTATCTAGCATTCTAAGTAAGTCGGTCATCGCTCCGGCCCACCCCGCAGATGATGATGATGATGATGACGACGATCGATCACGCTCTCAACGAGCCATCAAAATCGCCGTACAGCCTTCATGCTTTGAACCACGTGTCGGCCGCTGCTCGTCTCGTCCAATGAAGTTCCGATGAACTCACCTACGGCTTACGATGCGACGTGAACAGGGCCCGGCCAAGAAATTGTAGACCCAGCCGGCGGAGTAACCCAATCAGGCTTCCCGTGACACATGCGTCGACGCAAGCCTCCGGGTCCGGCGCATCCCGACCGAGATCGGGTGGATCAGGACGAAGGAGTCAGATCTGGACTAACAGAATCGACAGTGCCCCTAGACTTAGTCGACCCGACGAGTTTCGGGGGGCTACAGCCGCGCGGCCATCTATGAGTACAGATAATGAGATAGGTTTTTTTTTTCTTTCTCTCTCCTTCTTCTCTGGTGGAAGGGCCTTGGGTTCAGTGAAGAGTATTTGTCGCCGGAAATGACAGTGTGTTCGCTGCATCTACGGGATTTGGTGCGGCGCTGCAAGAACGCTTTGCCCGTCCCGTCGCTAGACTCCGATGACCCGGACGTAGTAGACCGTACCTAGAGATGACTGGCCAGCGATCTAACTTAGCTTCTATCGAGATCTCCACAGTTCGGCATGGAATTATACAATACATTCGAGCAAGCAAGCGTCTTCGCTGCTCTTTCCCAGACACTCCAAGGTTTGCTTGCCGAGTACTTAAGTTTTTTTGGTCAGGGACGTTTCTTAAATTTATTCTTTCTCTCTCTGCCGACGCGGTTGATCATAAAGTATCACGTACCATTCGTTCTAGCGCCGCACTACCTCTCCGTCTCTTTCAGCGAGCAACCCATTCGACTGAGCGACTTCAGATCGTGTTGAAATCGAGTCCTGTTCCCGTCGTTCGAAGCCAGCATTTGTTCGTTCGTTGTCTAAGTAGACAAGTCGCGCAATACGAAAATCAGCATGGCGCCGGTCATCCATCTCGTCCGCCACGCACAGGGCTACCACAACCTGAGCGCCGAGAATCAATGGCTCCGAGACCCGGACCTGACCGACCTGGGCAAGAAGCAGTGCGACGAGCTCAGCGAGCAGTTCCCCTACCACGACAAGATCACCCACCTAGTCGCCTCGCCGATCCGCCGGACGATCTTCACCTGCCAGCTCTCCTTCCCCCACGCGGTGAAGGCAGGGAAGAAAATCGTCGCCCTCCAGGACGCGCAGGAGGTGTCCCTCTTCCCCTGCGACGTGGGCAGCGACGTCGACCAGCTGAAGAAGGAATTCGGCGACCTCGTCGACTACCACCTGCTCACGGACGACTGGAACAAGAAGACGCCCGATTCTAAATACTACCCGGAGTCCCATAAGCTCGAGGCCAGGGCCCGCGACGCGAGGCTCTTCCTCCGGGATCTGGTCAAGGATGCCGGTGACGACGCCCATGTGGTCCTCGTCACCCACGGGGGTATCCTGCACTTCATCACCGAAGACTGGTCGGGCATAAACCCCGGACGCGGTACGTTATACATCTCGGAGGGGCAGAGAAAGCGGAAAAGGGGCAGAGGGACGGAGAAGCCCCATCCTGTTTCCCCCTAAACGCCACCCGCTGTTTCACCCCGTTTTAATGACAGCTGACACATGCCATGCAGGAACCGGCTGGGCGAACACCGAGTGGCGCTCCTATCAATTCGTAGACAAGACGGGCCAGGACACCAACGCGAGCATAGAGGAGCTCCCGGAGAGCCGTCGTCGGAGGCAGGGTTCCGAGATCCCTCTCACCGACGCCGAGCAGAGGGAGATGCGCGCCGCGTATAACAGTCTGTTGGACCTAGAGCTCAAGACGAGCCTCGAGAGAGTCGCGCGGCAGCAGGCGACGGCTACCGCGAATGGCATCAGCGGGGTCTGAGGTTAGAAAGGTTCCTCCTAGAAGGTAGATCGCCCCCTCTCCTCTCGGGAGGTAAACGATAGAGATAGATGTTAGAAGGTCAGACCAGAGGCTCGGGGGGGCGTTTTGTGTGTGCTGTTTCTACATCTACATATACACACGGGCCCTAGACTAGATGGAGCCTAGGGATTGAAGGCTTTCGATTTATTAACCAGTAGACAGACAGTAAATGTTTAGATTTCGAGTAATCAGGTGCGCGAGCTCCCGGGGGTAGTCATCTTGCTCCCCCTACTCGCTGTACCAAAGAAATACAAGACATTCCCTCTGTATCTACATACATTAGGATTTGTTTAAATACTATTCGTTCATATTACTCTCAAGCAAGCTATCTTTCCTATTCCGACGCTCCATGGAGGTTAGTATCATCTTCCGGCCCTCCTTGTTTACACTCTCCCCCCTTTCCTTGCCAAATTATTCAAGTCTCTTCGAATCTCTGATACATATTTCCTGAGACTCTACTTGCATTATTAGCATGCCGCAGGCACCCAAGTCTTATTCAATATTCGGATAACAACGTCCTTCCTTGCTCGTCTGTAATATACAGCTACGCTCGGTTATCATGGCCCGCGTACGTGGAAGAAGGCCGTTACGTAATGGCCCACGGCCAGATTCACGGCCTCTTGGTCTAGTGGTATGATTCTCGCTTTGGGCTCTTCAGAATACAAATTGCGAGAGGCCCCGGGTTCGAATCCCGGAGAGGCCCGTGTAGTCCGTCTCTACTTCCTATTCAGAGTACATAAACGTTCAAACTTTTTCTGTCTTCAGTGGGTGATTTTTATTCTTCTTTTCCCATGACAAGATCTGGCGGGATCCCCCCCCCTTTTTTTTTGTTCTGGAGAGGGTGTAAGGCTACAGAGCTTATGACGGATGGATGGTCGGGGCTCGTTATATAGTAACAACAAGTAGCACATGACATTCTTCCTACCAAGCAAATAAGACGTGCTTAGAAAGATTGTGTCTCCCTGTGTCAACTTAGGAGGATGGTCTTTGGTGCGCGTGCCTTATTGTCTACACGGCATAGAAAATCAGGTTCTCATGAGTTAAGATATGTAACAAAACTTTCTCGCAACATGCATATTCCTTTCGCTAAACAGTGCGACCAGCCCAAATGGTTGATGAAGATTCTCGACCCCGAAGGGGAATCCTCAACTCAGGCCTGAGCGTTGGGAAAAGGGGGAGAATTCGTCCCAAGTTTGGAAACTTGCTCTCAGGTTACTCTATTCTATCTGATACACTCTCCAGCAACTAAGTCGTCATGGCTAGGAGAAGATGAGACATGCGCAGGCAAGCTCTGAGAATTACGTCGCCATACTCTATGTACAGAATATTCACTGACAGCTAGAGATTCACTACGATTTGCTTCAGCACATAGCCCAAAGAAAGGAGAGCCCATATTGAACTTTGGATGGAATTTAACATGAAATGCAAGGAGCTTTGATTTTCAGAACAGGTAACCAGCTATCCTATCCTAGCACGAGCATTCTTTTGTCTGCTCGGAGCCTAATTTTTGCGATTCTGGAACCGTATCGTAAGGAACGATTGGTTGTGTGACGGATTGCGAACGAGCTAAGCTATGCTCGATGACAGCGCCATCAAATTTCCACATTTTCCTGGCGTAGGCACTTTCGCTTTGCAGATCGCCATGACACGCCCTGGAAAAAGAATCATTTCGTAACATAGTCGACCAGGAATAGAGTTCGCGGAGAGGCTTGGGAACGAGTTCGTCACAGTTTTCGTTGGAATCGGCTGCAGGGTTACTGCGGGCTCGGCTGGCTGATAGCGGGTATCAATGAAGATGCGTTTGTACCATTACCCTTGCCACGAAACACTACTTGGCTATGTAGGTAGTCTCGCACCCAATCCCAGACCGTTATGACCCATATGAAATGTTTTACGCATCCTTCTTCGCCTTCTTGCCCTTTGTCTTCTCTGTGCCGCGGAGCGTCTTCATACGGTTCTTGCGTTGTTTTCCTGTCAAGATGGGGTAAGGCAATTGTCCACAAAGAGCATACGGGGGCGGCCAAGATCAACGTACTCTGTTGTCGGGATGCGCGCTCGACCTTGGTGGCTAGACCGGCGCGGATGAGGCGGTGCTTGGCATCGAACTTCTTGCGGGCCTCGACGGAATCGTAGATGCAGGCGAAGGCGGTGGTCTTGCCACCACCGAAGGCAGTGTGCAGGCCGAATACGCTAACCTGCTCGGGTGTGGCCTTGTAGAGGGTGGCGAGCTTCTGCTGGAGGCTGACCTTGGAGATGCCGGCCTGGTCGGGGTGGATGATGTCGCTGGAAAGGTCTTCAATTAGAATCCCGTGCTTGAGAGGGCAGCATAATAACCAAGGGGAGCGCGTGGTCTCGTGATGGTGCGGCGACTGGGATTGCTGTTGACACCACTATCGATACAACTCGCTATATCCATGTCGTCGACGGGTTCGAGGGCAATATCGAGGGGAGTGTCGGGGGGAGTGTCGAGGGCGAGGAAACTTACGCGACCATCTGCTTCTGCAATGCCCAGACATGTTAGCCATCTCCGAAAACCAACGACAAGTAGCAGCAGCAGCAGCAGCAGCAGCAAGAGCAGCAGGAGGGTTACGTACGCGAGCAAGCAGGGGATTCCGCTGGAACTTGCGAGTCCGGAGTGTGACAGAGTCGGCCATTTTCGCTGTTGTTGGCTGATCGCGAGGAGGTTGATGTCGTGGAAAATAGTACCGAATTGCGAATTGACTGGCTGTGGTTTGTAAATTCGTTTTTGATTTTTCGTGACGGCCGAGATGTGTGTTGTAGCGGGGGCGCGACACCTGTCCACACCTGGGCTGCGAGGCGAAGGGGGAAGGCCTCTAGGCGCTTAGACCACATACCTTACATGTAGGTAAGTAGGTATGTACCTTAGGTACTTGGGTACCTTGTGGTCACTAATACATGCACTGGGCAGTCTACGGGGCACGGATTTGCGCTTTTTCACCGACTTCATCATCTGCGGTTGGCATCAGAGGAAATTGTTGAGGCTTAAGTACCTACATACTCGCTGAATTCTCTCAATAAGTACTTCAATAGGATAATTAGACAGGCAGATATCTGGCACCATGGGTAATCAACGGCTGCTGAAGAATTTCCCTATAATGAAAGCTTTTCCCGCCTAGCGCGGCACATGTCACGAAGTCTCATGTATATCTGATCTGATTTGATCGTTGCTACATGTAGTACTATAACGAGCAAGATGAGGGCTGTTCATGCCATCAACAGCTGTGGATACCAATTCATTGCATTCGCTCTTCTAGCCACGCAGCGGTAGCAGCACCATGGCCCTCGACGCCCACATCATGCACTTGGACACGCCTGTCGGCCAGGTCATTATCCTCATCCAGA
This sequence comes from Nemania sp. NC0429, assembly GCA_022578495.1. NCBI lineage: Eukaryota > Fungi > Ascomycota > Sordariomycetes > Xylariales > Xylariaceae > Nemania > Nemania sp. NC0429. Next base: position 16,642 of record MU392166.1, on the reverse strand, counting down.
CTTTCGTCCCACCTCATGCGCTCTACCAGCTCGATCTTATTGACACTCTTCCGCATGAGACTCGCTAGCTCTTTGGCCTGGGCCTGGAAACTATTCCCGTAGCTGTTCTTCTTACGCCTCTGGCGTCTCCTTAGGAACGAGGGTGGGAGAGATGGCGGAATGTCATGCAAAATTAGCATGTCGGGTATCTTCAATGACGAATTGAGCGGGGGGAAGTCGACCCATCGCTTCCGGGGCTGCTTGGGAGGCGCGGGCACCTCTTTCTCCTCATCAGACGCCCAAAGCAGGTCAGCCAAAACGGCCGGAGAAGGGATCGCCGAGTCGTCGAAGGACGGAGGGATGAGCAATCCCGGTGTACGGAAAAAGAGACAGGGACTAGCGAAGGGATCAAAGAAGTCGCCGGGTTTGTTGAACAGCTCACGACTCATCTTCTTCAGCTCCTGGAAATCGGAATCCTCAGAATGAGAAAGAATCTCCTCCAATAAATTCCGCGATACCGCCGCGGGAGGTTTATTGATGGGGTGGTCGGGTAGAAACATGGTCCAATCATAGATTCCGTTGTAGGCGACGCAGCCCCGAACGGCCATGCGTTCGTGTGGACGAGATTCAGTGAGAGCTAACGAGGCTGCTAACGTGGCACCCAGATATGAGCCATACACGTATATGTCACGGCGGGCGTGGTCTGTAGGGGCCAGATTCTCAACGACCCATGTGTAAGCCTTCAGAGTATCGTGAAGGGGTGCCGGCCAGCCTGGAGTAAAGCGTTCATGGACAGCTTGAGATTCTTCATCAGCTGAGGATGCCGTCCATCGATAGTGAATTACGGCTGTTGCGTGTGGCTGAGCAAATTTTGGTAGCCGCGTCAAGCCGCCCGTAGAGGCCGCTGTGGGAGAAGGAGGGAGATAGACGAGCAGTGGCTCCGTAGACGAGATCTTCCCCAAATTGTAGAGGCTAGTTAAGCATCAGATAAACGAACGACGAGACAGAGAAGGAGGGAAACCTAGTTCGCATACTCAATGTGCACATTTCCAGAAGAGCCAACAGGCACACTGACTCGCCCTGCATCGTTCAGATCAGATGCAATGGTGCTCAGGGGCCTCGTCCAGAATCTCGGGCGAAGAGGACGGACCACATGCTTTGGGGCATTATTAAGGAGCCATCTCATTGTCCCGTCCACCTCACTATAGCAACTGCAACTGTAGATTCGTAGAAGCTGCAAGATCTTGGAGTTTACCAGTAGGTAAGTTAGTATCTGTAGACTCGATAGATAGATGCACTATGTGGATGGCATGTAGTGGAGGTACCTAGGAGGTACATGTACCTGAGGTAGCGTACGATTGACGGCATTGGGAAGTTCTGTGCTTTCATTGGCCGACTGCTAGCGTGCCGGGCTTTCTGTAAGTGCTAGCGTATGGTCTAACCTCGGGTAGTCTAGTTAGTACCATAACAAACAGGCCTTTCACACAGCTGGCTTCATGATACGACGTCACTCAGAATAACATCTTGGCAGACCCGGTTCCGTTATCATTAACATTGCTTGCAACTTTAGCACCTCCGTACTCCTCCATGCCCCTATGATGATCACGACGAACTCTCATGGAAGAGGTATTTCTTGTATATACTGTTTGTTCTCCGCCTAATATAATCATGGGGCCTGATTATGGTCCTATGAAGCTGTCATTATTTCAACAAAGAGTCGCTGTATCCGCAGACGCTGTTGGTAGCCGCATCAGCTCAGATCTCATATACGGGCTGTATCATTCAGTCCATATATAGACTCTCGTTAAACGCCGAGTTTTGGGTCATTAACGGCAAAGATCTGCCTAGAGACCTGCTGCAAATCATAGCACCGCCATCCCTCAACCCCCGAGCAAGATGGAAGATGGCAACCTCAATGATGCCGTAGCCGAGCATGCCGACGTGTCAGATGGTGGCCATGTTGATCAGACGTAGGTTGATATTCGATGGAAACTGCGACAAGATGAGACTGAACTGACGGTCGAACCGACCTCAGCCGTTGGTGGTTTGCTTCGGCGGCCTTTCCCATGATCGCAGGCACTCTAGGTCCCATGGCATCTGCCTTCTCCGTCTGTGCTCTCGTCAAGCCCTGGCGTCAAAATATCCTCCCGGGGTCAGACATCACACAAGCTGTCTTTAAGCCTGACCCGCCATGGCTTCTGGCTATCAACGCCGTACAGCTTGTCATTGCCGTCATTGCCAACCTCTTTCTCCTACTTAACATGACGAAGAGAGTACGGTTTTCTATCGCACAGCCTATTACGATAGTTGGATGGTACATCTCATCTATTCTCCTAGTCGCCCTATCTGCTACGGCGAGTGGCCCATTGCTCCCGGAACATAACGTAGGCGAACTGGTTTGGTCGCAAGCCTTTTACTACGGCTTATTTGCCGCCGTTCTATATTTCATCGTTGCCTCCCTCATGGTCATCACATTCTGGGGTGCAAATGCTGGGCACTACTCAAAGGACTTTGAGCTCACTATGAGCCAAAGGACGCTCATGCTTCAAACGATTGTATTCCTGACGTACTTACTTCTTGGTGCACTCGTCTTCTCCAACATTGAAGGATGGCTCTACTTGGATGCCGTGTACTGGGCCGATGTCACTTTATTTACAGTAGGCCTGGGGGACTTGGCACCGAAAACGCAACTTGGTCGCGGCCTCATGATCCCTTACGCTCTGATCGGTATCATGACCCTTGGTCTTGTCATTGGCTCAATCCGGAGCCTTATGTTAGACAGGGGAAAGAAAAGACTGGATGCTAGGATGCTTGAGAAAAAGAGACGTCAATTCGTTCAACACCTCGTACGAGACGGCAAGGGGGAAATTCTTGAACCTGTCACGGAGAAACACCCCGAACACTCCCCCGAGCTGAAGAGTTACGATGATCCACAGACAACTCCCCAGGCAGAACTACAACGACGTCATACCGAATTCCATCTCATGCGAAAAATCCAGGATCGAGTCTCGAAGCGGCGTAGATGGATGGCACTGGGAATATCAACTACTTCCGTAAGTAGCTCCTGGCATTTCTCTCATAGTACCTGATCTCCCCTCTTTACGCTATTATCTTGAGCTAGAAGCTCCTTACCTCTTAGACGGGCTGATCCATCACTCTTTCAAATGACGACAGCTGATTCAGTACGGTAGTGGGCCGTGCTCTGGCTTGTAGGCGCCGTGATATTTCAAATATGCGAAGACCCGTACCAAGAATGGAGCTACTTCGACGGCGTATACTTCTCTTTCCAAGCGATGACGACTATTGGATACGGCGATCGCCTTCTAGTGTCCAATCCCGGCAAAGCCTTCTTTGTGTTTTGGTCACTCCTTGCCTTGCCTACTCTGACTATCCTCATATCAAATGCCGGAGACACCATTATAAAGGGGATTCGGGACGTTACCGTGCTCCTTGGCAATATCACCATCCTCCCCGGAGAGCGAGGGTACAAGATGGACATCAAGTACTTCCTCTCGAAGCTATCATTCGGCGTCTTATTCACGGAGGTGATCCATGAGACGCCTCCCGGGTTCCTTGGCGCTGCTCCGACTCATCCCGAAGGAGATGATTCCTCGTCCACTTCATCGTCCTCCGAAAGCCAGAACAACGAGAGAGAAAAGAAGAGTTCCGGTCAAGCCAACATGTTAGACAGCGCGGCAGCTAAAATAAAAACCACCAAAGACAAAGCTAAGCAGGTGAAAAAGATGAGAAAGAAGCAGAAACAGAAGATGGAACGCATAGATGCGCGAGAGATATCCGACAGGCTACCCAGGACCCGTGCCGAGTACCACCTCGTTCTCATCGACGAGATCAGGCGCGTATCACAGCACTTGCAGCACTCGCCGTCGAGGAAGTATACCTACCAAGAATGGTGAGCATTAGTTTCCGTCCCTGATCTACCTACCTTAGTCATTACCAGGTTACATCAAATTGCGTTGCTGCCGTTGGCGAACTGTTTTACTAAGTCAAACAACAGGGCGTGGTACCTACGCCTGATCGGCGAAGATGAAACCGATGTCACTACACACCGCCGCACGGTGATCCACAAGCCAAAGCCAAGTGACGACGGCGAACCATCACACAGCAACGGCGGGAATACGACGGATGATGGGAAACAGGAGGGCAGGCAGCAGTGGTCGTGGGTCGGCCATCGCAGTCCCCTCATGGACACCCGCGACGAGGCCGAATGGATCCTCGATAAGCTCAGCCTCAAGCTGCGGCAGGAGCTGCAGGCCGCCGTCGAGGAAAGCGAGGGCGAGGACGGCGTCAGAATGGCCCACGAGATGGAGGACGGGTATCATAACGAGGAGGAGGAGGAAACCAGCGCCCCTCGAGGGGACTTTATACTTGAGAACCCTATTTATATATAGCGTCGGCACGGTCCCATCGTGTAATGGAGCTTCCTATAGAATAGGATCGTCATGTTTGGAAAGATCGAGTGTAAGATTAGTTCTTCAATCTTGGTTATTGGGAGGGACTTTTTGTCTTGTACGTCAACGGTCAGGCATACCACATATGCTCGTACATAATGCATACCGACTACTTATCCAAGCGGTCGCCGCCTACGCACATCGCTGCCTGCGCTGATATAGAATGTGGACGGAAATATAGATTACGTGTATACGCGTGGATCACGAATGGAGATGGATACCTGCATGGTAAAGAGTGAATAGTAGTTGGTGAACTATCAACGAGTGACTGTCTAGGTGGCTACCTAACTAGCTATGAACATCTGCGCACCCCCAGAAACGAGCGAGCGAAATAAATTGGGGGGAAAAAAGGGAAAAATCCCGACGAAATGAAACTGAACAGACGAGAACGAATGAGAGCCCTGGCATGCCCGAGGACAGCCTAGTAGGTACCTGAGTTGAGCTATTGCCCGGGTTCGGATGAGTAGCATGCTTCCATTTGAGCTGGTAGTGGCAGCAATCATGTTTCTCGTTTTCTTTCCTTTCCCGGTTCTTTTTTTTTTTCGTGTGTTTTCTGTTTTCTCTTTTTTTTTTTTCTTCAGATTTTGTTCTGGCCATTTCTCATCGGCGTTTCCTACACAACAAACTTGAAAAAATAGAAGAGTAAAATAGACGACGATTGGTACTCAATACCGACTAGCTTGACCAATGCGACATCCTATAGAAGAACAGAATGCACCCCGAGTCTCGTGGATCAGGATTCAAGTCCTATATCCAGCGAGAGACCCCGAAGTAAAGGGAGTAGGAGGGAATCATGGGCTGATCCCCATCCAAGCTGATTTTCTCTCGCACCCCAAGTATAGAAAACAGGCCAAACAAGGAGCGACGTCTCCGTAGGAGAAAAACCATGGTTGGTAACGGGCGGACAAGATTGAGACCGCCATTCTTGATAACCAACCCCTTAAGACTAAGAACAAGAGACTTAAATTAAGAGGGTACTCTGTCCAAGTACTCGGGGAATTCGGCGCCATCCGCCCATTTCCTTCTGTGTAACGTTAGACGTGCTACTGCTCGTAGATGGCTACACGGACAATGGGGCAGCGGGCTTCACTTACCGTGGTATCAGTTGCTCCTTGGTATAGTGCAAGTCACCCCAGCCAGGAGTGTTGTAAAACGGACAGAGCTCGTTTCTGTTGCAGAGCGCTCGGGGGCAGTGATGAGAAAGATAACAATCGGGGTCCGTGCAGAGACGTCCTTGAGGGCATAGGCTGGTTCGAGCTTTGTAACGATGAATAGCCACCTCTGAGGGTGTTAGCTCTATCTCATGCTCCTTATCGCAATTCACGCCTCGCTTGCATTTTCCCTTTAGATAGTGATCGTTGCAAAAGACTCGTGGCTTGATTCTCTGAAATTTCGTTTGATAGGTTTCCTGTGCTGGACCTCGAGGTGGGTGCTGGGTAGGAGGATCTAGGCGATATTGTTCCTCGTTGTAATATGTATATTTCGGCTGTTTTTTGGGCTTTGCAAGCTTCACAGTAACATTCTTAAAGTCGACAGTGCCGCCTGCCGTGGCATAGCTAATGGAGGTGCCACCATTACCAGAATTGATCACATTTGGTGGGCGGGCCGGGGCTTGAGTCTGAGGAGGTGATCTGTCCTGTGGCGAAGATGCTGACTGAGGTCGATCATTCGCAAGTGCTGCTACATTCGCAATTGCTGCTATAGAATTCATTGTTTGAACTGGTGAGGGTACTGCAGAGCTTGCTGAAGGTGTGCCCCGAACCAGCTCTTGTAATTCGGCGGGAATGGGCTCAAAAGAGAGGTGTGTCGGCGGGGTTGGTCGGGCAATCGGTCCTGGGTTTGGATGGGCGGGAGAGCGGCTTCTAGGAGGAAGAAAATTCTGCATTCCGCGCTTGATTTCATTGTTTAACGGGTCAGGTCTAAAGACATTATCGAAACGCAGAATGGGGAATCCCAGAGTTCTGAAGTTTGGCTCTGCGGATGTAGTCTCAATTAACCTGATCTTGCAGTCTGGAACGCCCGCATATTGACGAAGATCATGAATATATCCGTTGTCGTGGCAGCAAGCAATAAATATCATCTGACATTGCTCATTTTTATAATAATGATCAAGCAGCCCTAGATGCGAGCGTCAGCTTACAACGTCCGCCTATTGCATGCTCGTAACGTCGGAAGAACTCACTTCGTATCTTAGAATCGGCGTTCTCTTTCCCTTTTCCAACATTGATAAAGTCGCAATCGGCGTAAGTATTGGTAAATTGCTCGGCGAATATGCGTAGACTATCGTCATATTCAATGACACCAGACATACGCAGCGACCTGGCTAGATCGTCGACGTTTGCATAGACTCGGACTAGAATAGGGATGTCGTGGCCGAAGCCGGCGTCTTTGACTGCTTCTTTTAGCTTCCACGCAGCTTTCGCGGCGCCTTGCTCATGATCACGGAGTAACTCGTCTCGAAATTTGGCCCCGTCGCCATCGACAAGAACAACAACAAAAGATCCACTGGTCTACAGCAAAAGGTAAGATGATGTAGCGTTCACTGTATCGAAGGTAGCAGGGGGGACGCACAAGTCTTGACTTCCAGCGACCTAACTCAGAATTTAAATTCCTCGCCATGGTTTGATATTCTACTCGAGACTTTTTCTGGTCCTCAAGATCAAGCACAAGATCTGATATTTGTTTTGCGTCACTATTGATTTTCTGAATCATAGCCTGCCATAACACATTAGCCGTCAGTCAGCCCATCTTGAACATATGGCTCATACACAGCCACGGGTCTAGGGTACCTAATTGCGAAAGTAGTTGTCGTTGGGGGGTGCCCGTGGCGCCCGTGGTAGCAGGGATGGCCGGCCATGACGGGTGTGATCATGAGGATGGGGTCAGATGTACTCACTTGGATAAGACTATTTCTCTGGCTATCCATTTGTTGAAAAAAACTGAGATCATGCATAGCCTCTGAGGCGAGGCCGACGACGGGCTCATGCTCGTTTAGTACATTGGATAACGTCGACATAGTGGCAGACGCAGTCCTAATGCTTGATGGCGTCGATCCAAGTGTGTAGAGTGATGAGGAGGAGGACCAGGCGAGCTCGTCTCAACAGCTCCTGCCGACGAATATATTAAGAAACCAAATAGTAAACAAAGACGTAACAATCAGAGGAAGGCCAGAGACATGCAAGGAACGAGATAGGCAGCAGCTTGCTTTCTTGGGGATTCGAATTGAATCGAATCAACTGTTTGGAATGCTTCCGTCCTTCCGGGATTTTTTTCTAGGCTTTTTTCTTCTTTATTTTGCCAGTAACTAATTGAGTTCGGGGCTGATCGCGATCGGACGTTAGACACTGGTTAGATACTCACGTCGCAGAGCGATTGTATATCAACAGGTCAAGTAGATGGTGTTCAATCAGCAAGTGACGGAGATGAGGGCAATATGTGCGATGGTCGCGTTATTCTTCAGGTGCGGTTTGGTAATATGTCAGGCTAAGAGCTTCTAGTGGACGCTAATAGGTTCTGTCTCCTTGTAGGTTGTGTCCGGTAATGTGGAGTACCCTGTCGTTTTAGCTCATCTAATAGGTACACGTACGTTGTTCTGTACAAGGAACTGCGCAGTTCTTCGTCCTGCATGTACGACGCGAGCTGGAAAGTAAGTAGTACTGACTTACTTACTTAGGTACTACTTACTGGTACCAAGGTGAGTTTAGGGTCTGAATAAGCCCAACCAACATACTTATTGGGGTGCCATTAGGGGCCATAAAAGCCCATGGGTTCTTAGCAAGATCCGACCGGGACTTTCTCAAACATTTCAAGCTTCAAAGTACCGAAACATCAACATTTAAAGCATAAACGCTGTTTCTGTGGAACGACTACTGGGTAAAGCACAGGCTTTCCTACGTGTACCGAGATATGGTTCCATAACTTACTTCCCAAGCTAGTTAATGCTTTATAACTAGATCTTGGTTCAAGCGACCCACTCAACCAGCTTAAGCAAAATTATAGAACCTTTTCTTTGCAGGAGGGCGTATGTTTCGCAGTACTTAGCTGATCTGAACGAAAAGCATTGTACCGTACATGTAAGTAAGCCCGCATGGCTCTGCCCATGTGGTGCCAAGAGCCGAAAGCTATGTAGGTCTAAAACCTACTTTGATGCCAAGATAGGCTAGACTAATACATATTTCCGTTAGGTACTTCGTACTTCCTCTGTGATATGACAGCACGTGACTCCCGGAGTATTTCTCCTGAGGTCCTGACCGGGATGATCAGTCAAACAAATCTCACCCAGCATTTCAACAGGAAGTACAGTCACATTCAAACAAATACCTACCACAAAGCTATGACTGATGAGCAGGTGGCCCGATATTTTCTTGCTTGTCGGCATCCTCCGCCAAGTTATTGACTTGTGCCTAAGTTTATACCCATAGTTACTTGTGCGAGTCCAGCTAAGTAGTATCTACCAATAGCGCAAGTTACCGATGCATTAGGTAGGATCGTCGAATAGTAACCGCTCCGCCCATTTCCGCGAAGCACTCCCCGGCAGATGGGCAAGAATGGCGCCGCGTCGGTGAATGGGCTGGAGGGTGCAAATCGCGACAGTGGACCTACAGTGTGTCTAGAAATCTAGGGGATACACGTATCTTCGTTATTTGGTCTCAATACAGGTTTCTTAGAGGAGAGGCTCAAATCGATAATTTCAGTACCATTGTCACAAGAACAGGCTGACTACAAAGCCGACAGCCCCGATATGTGAGGACATGAATTGCCTGGGTCGTTCCGAGATGGGGTTTCAGATAGAACGCGGATAACAGAACAAAAGAAAACAAAGAACCAACACTATCGACTTAACGATTGGCTCGAAAAGTAGCACAGAGATGAGCAATCACCACCTAGGCTCACCCCTCTCTACCATAGGAGTATCAACTGCGTTTCGGTCTGCGAACGGATCATTCTCATCTTCATCCACAGACTCGTCATCTCTTTCATCACGATGCGAAGGCGGGGCGACTGGACGAGGAGGGGCCCGGGGCTTAGACTGAGCTGAAGGCCTTGGGGGGGCGGCCAGGCGATGGGGTGAGACATTGGAACTGATGTGTAGGCCAGCCATATCGGCAACAGGGCTTGATGGAGAAGCAGGGTCTGTCGGCGACATGGACTGCTTGTGTTTCTCGGTAGCCACTAGGACAAGTCAGCATCATGAGAACCTCGTAATCAACCGCGCAAGCTGATGGGTACTGACTACGATAGAGGTGCGCTTGCTCGGCCAGTTCATCTTCAGAGTCGCTATCCGCATCAATTGAGCGATCCAATTGCTCGAATGTCATCAAAGCGAGAACGAGTTCATCGTTAGCATGCAGGAGGCTACCGAGCCACTGTTCGTCTTCGACGAAGTGGATCTATTTCTGTCGGTCAATATCAAAACGGATGCAAAGGAAACAAAGATTATGCATACGTAGCGCAATATTTTCCTTCTCAGCTTTTTGCAGCTCTCAAAGCGCTCTACGGCTACGGCATTCTCGGATATACGCTCCTTCTCTCTGTTGATGCTTTGCAGAGAATTATTGAGATTCGTAGCCGAGATGGAGGACTCGGCGATCGCAGCCTTCATGTTTTCCTTCTCGGCTTCTAGTCTGAAAGGCTTCGTTTGCTTCTTGCCCTTGTCCTTCTTTTTCTTGTCCTTTGAAGACCCAGAGAAGAGAGATCCAGAGCCGGATGATGACCTCACATGGCTGTATGATTGGACGGTCTGCGACGGCTGTGGATACGTGACGGGTGGGCGTGAAGACGAAGCCTGCGAGGTTACCGGAGGCGGAGAGGATGTGTGCCGCTCTGCCTCGTCGTCCGAGTCACGGAAAGGATCTTGCTCCGTCTCGCGAAGCACCTTGGATTTGTCTTGAGTGACTACTTGTTTCCGGCGAGGAAGTTCCTAGAGGAATCAGCACCGGCTGCTCGTACCTTTCCCGCGAAATGAGGCACTGACCTTGTACAGCCCCGCAACGCGCTCCAGACCCGGAGTGGTCTTGTACTCTGCTGCCCAGCTTCGAAATAGCTCAGAGCATTTCTTTCGGACATCGGGATCTGATAAGTCTGAAGTACCGCAGACTCGTAGCCGTTCGAGGAGTGGCTCGTCGATGAACGTGCGCTGAAATCGCGGACCGGCATTTTGGATCAGACCGTCCAGAAGGATGAGAGCTCTAATCTGACGATGGACGTTTCCGTATTTCAGCTTCTTCCTAAGAGCACGGGCAGCTTCGGCGGGGCCAGATGCTTGCAGCTTAATGACTTCAACAAGGTCGGGAATACCGCTCAGATCTTCCTCGTCGAAAGTCTCACTCGTGAGGCGCTCGATCGTAACCGTGACCGCAGAGTACGGTTTCTTCTGCAGTGGAAATTAGCATCTAGCATGGAATCTGGTAGGTATGTGACATCTGCTATGTGGCATCTCGGCTATGACGCTCTAGCGTCTCCCGGGTTGCGATCCTAGAGACATGGGAGACCTGACAAGGGTCGGCGGCACGTGCACGAGATCTGGAGGTGGTGAAGAGGCCAACTTGCCTGAGAGAACATGGTGAATGAAGAGGGCTTGCCGAGCTAATGACGTCAAGCAGCCAGGCACCGATCTCGTTCAGTCGCTTTTGTGTCGGCTTGCTGATACTGCCGGTGGAGGGGAAATATGCCGGAGATAGGCTCTGCGGCAACGCCTCAGGTTCCGGCGCAAGAACAAGGCCCGGAACTATGCGGCTACTTCAAGTGAGTACCAATGGCTTAGGTATGCGGGACAGGACGTCGCAAAGCCACGCACAGCCGAGATAAATGATGGTCGGGGACATCAAGTCGACATCAAGTCGAGTAAGTATGGATGTATAGAGCAGGAAATACCTACATACATGGAAGTATGTAGGTGACGCGTTTGTCCAGTCGAAGTGTGATTGTCCGCGGGGTTATCGTAGCACCTAATACCTCCCTACCCGCACTGGTGTTATTACCTGGCCTTTTTGAGGTTCCACAAGGAAGTACATGTAGGATTGATTCTGTGTACTTGTGTAATACTACTTGGAATAGATCCATGAATAAGGTAGGGTCAATGAACAACACCAAGGCGACGTCACTCCAACTAGGGGAAAGCTACCATTCTGGAATTTGCTACATTTATTCAGCTCAAGGCTACCATACATAGCACAACAGCCGACCAACTCAGATAGGTACCTACTCGCACACAATGATGTACCTACCAGGTACCTTGCAGTCTTGCTGAGCCTCTTGGGAGGTTAGCAGCCTGAGTGCATGTATAGTACATGTACCTCCTGCTAGGGAGGTACCTTAGGTACTTGTAGAAACCATGTACATCTTGAGCATGTGATCGTGGGGTAAATCTGAAATCTGATATGGGCATACCTATCTGCTGGCGATAAGGAACATGCTTAAACCGGGAACGTCAGAAGGTGCGTAGGGAGGCAGCTTTCGTAAACAGAAGCACTTGCAAGGTGGTGGTACGTGTATACCAGCAGCACAAGCAGCACTTTCTCCCGACTTACGAAGAGGTAGGTATGTGCTACCGTGTATATCTGAAATAACAGGCAGGCACTATGACCCTAGACTCATAATCAGGAAGTCGCTATTACAAGGAAAACTACCTACTTACTACCTACTTACCTCCTACTTAACAGTTGATCCCTAAAGTACCTTAGCTGTTGATGTTCGTATTTCACCATCATACCTACATCTCGTATAACGACTAGCTTAGAAGAGGCACCTTACTACAATGTAGTGCCAGGCATCAATACAACTTTTTAATACGCAGAACACGGGTCATTCAATACATAAATCTATCAATCAAGGTACTACTATCACTCTGCTTATCAAAAATTGTAGCCACCATCGAGCTCGAGTGTCAGCACTTCGACATTGTTACAATGAGTGTCAGTGATCATGATCAACCACAGATGGATAGGTCCGCAGAGAGGCCTGAGTCTACCTTAAGGTGACATGAACTATATCTCCGTTTGTGGCTGTTCACACAAGTTGACTCCAGTTGCTCCGTAAGCAGAACACGGCCGTCAGTGGAAATGTCCTTGAATAGTCCTCTCGATCCTACAGCGTCTGTCGTTGCAGACTGTGGCGATCGTGAAAGTACTCCGCTCCGCGTGATACAAGCGTCTCAAGAGACCACTACAAATTGCCGAAAACGAGGGGCTCAGTGTGATGAGAATTCAGTAGAGAAGAGGTCCAAGACGATGACCGACGGCAGACTGCCCCTTCTCGTACCAACGCAGATGCAGGCATCGTTCCGCTCGTACAGGGTGACAAAACCCATAACCAAGATCCAAGGCTCTGCTACTACCATAGAGAAGTTGACGCCTCAATCAACTTGCTTGTCACAGGTCTCGTCAGGCACTCAAGATTTCGAAGATGGCCGCATATGCAATTACAGCCGTGGACAGTTACCTATGGATGCCAATCTTAGCAAACCCCCGCGACCGGTAGGTATCTCATTGACACAGGACGCAACGCTTGATAAAATTACGCAGCGCGAGAGTGCATCTACCTCGAGCCCCGTTGTTGAATCATCTACCCGGATATCTCTTTGCTGTGATGAACCGGCTTCTTCCCAGATAGTTCAGGCGGTTTACAGTGCGGCCGCTGATGACGAGGGAAGCGATCCGAGTGACGCGTACCCCTTAGATGGCGGCATTGAAGATGATGACATTGCCCAGCTTCTCCCCGACCACTCGGGCTTTGTGCAGGAGACCCATATACCTCCTTCGAGCGTGCAAGGATGGGATCATGAATCACGGTCAGCCGCCGAATATGACCCAAGTCTGAAGTGCTCTCCTCCTGATCTGCATGAAACTGGTACTGACGCCGCCGGAACCGGGCGACTTCCTGTAACTCGACAACCAGACGCTGAAGAAGACCTTCTAGACGAGGATGTGGATTGGAATGCTGTGTTGGCCAATGCGAACGCCATCAAGAAAGCCCCATCCGTTTATTCATACGTTGAGAGAAAGATTACCAGCCCGGTCAAGGTGGAAATGCGTAGGACAATGCCTCGTGTTGCCGGTACTGTAGATGAAGTTGTGTCTTTGCCTGCGCTTATCCGAAAACCATTTCCTCAGAAAATTCGAGATCGACCTTCAGTTGCAGGCATGTCTTCTGACACACTGCTTCGCACTTGTTTTCGAATAGGGGCAATGATAAGCCAGACAGTGCACTGTTTCAAACACCAACAGGACGTAGTCTTCGAAGTGTATGCTCGCGTCACCTACTCGAGCCGCGAGACACTGGTTCGTAAGCAGCACTTCCAGTTTATCGATCTATGCAAAGATCAACAACCGTATCCAGCTGCCACACTCGCGAACTGGAGGGTTGGAAGCCAGCTCGATATAGATAGCTCGGCATTCTTGGACACCAGCGCCGGTCCGCGGCTCTGCCGGTGCATGTGTAAGCCGATGAAAGATCCAAAAGCAGCTATCGGCTGGACTTATTCAGTGTTGAAGATAGAGGAAATTGATTGGGAGGAAATCAACCGGGTAAAGAAAATCTTCTGAAGCGATCTCGAAGAACACGTCTGCTGAAATGGCTGCGACGGAACCGGGATGGGCACTGTTTCGTTTCGATATTGAGCGCTATCTTCCTCCGTCTATGCGTTGCTATCTTTATTCTTATAATATCTACCATGTGTCGGGCTCTTCATACACACAAAGGGTTAGGTCTTCAGCCAGATAGGGGCAAAGCTGACTGTGTTCTAGCTATTTCACGTAATAAATACTACGCGGGTGCGATGACAATCGTAGGAACTATGTCGATGAGAATGGGCGGGATTAGCGTAGTGATCACGCATTAAATCACTTTCAAATGTCATCTACAAGCTCTCTCGGCCTACGACATCGTGTTATTAGCGACTAAGGTTTCAACTCTCGAAGTAATATTCTCGCAACAAATTAGTTACGAACTTGGGATACAGACGACCAAAGGGAGACGACAATCATTGACTAGGCAATGCAACAGATGGAAACACGGCCGGGAGGACTATCCGTAAGCATTCTCAGGACATAAAAGCCATTGGCTCGCATAGTAAAACACATGAGACTACCTTTATATATGCGCATTTCTCAGTAACTTCCACTCTTCCTATTGAGACGTTGAACCTTGGTCTGTTCCAAATAAGGAATCAAGTCTGATTTGTCGAATACTGCTCATCACCGCGATCCTCGGGCACCGATGAATACAAGAGCAGTGACCTGTGAGCGCTAGCGGACTGGGTTCGGTTAGAGTGTTCGTACGTATGGGCAAGGTCTAAGCCTGATTAGGCTCTATTTCGCGCCAAGTTCTGTTTCAATAGGCCTGCTCTGACTCGATTTCTCACGTAAGCAATTTTCCATATCTTATTTATCTTATATTGAGTAACTACTTGAAAAACCTCGACAAAATTGGTAATGAGAAGCATTCTTCATCTCCTTGTTATACATCCTAGTTCACTACGCTTATACCTAGCATTTACTATGGCGATCGGCAGGTGGACTGTGATCAGTTGCACTGCGGCCAGTCTAACAGTCTTCGCGATCTCGACCCGATTGTTACCGTTCCATCAAGCACGGCGCGAGCCCAGCGCAAGTCCAGGTCACAAGGAGTCATTTCCCATCTCCATCGTCGCGCCGGGGCAGCATCGCGGTATACAAGAGAACTATAGCTTGTTAATTCCGGCGAAACGGTTCAAGAGTAACGTTAGTGATGAGGAGATCCTGGCCCGATTCACCAAGGGATTCTTCTCCGGCCTCGCATTCACTCCAGAGAGATTACTCTTGATTACTGCTCCGTTTAGGTTGACAGACATATCAGGTAGATTTACACGTCTTACATACATTCCCAACCCAGACCAAAAACTTATCACTGCACATCTTAGCCATCAAGACGGCCTTGGGTAGCCGATCACACACCAGCACTCCCAGTTTGGTCATAGAACCTGAAATCTGGGACACATCATCTATCTCACCAAAATCGACGCCATCTCTAGGGTCACTCTTATTTGGCGGCTTTCTGGCCCTCGATTCGAGTTCGTTGACCCAAGCTCAGCGAGACCAGCTTCCTGGTGATTACATTCGCCACCCCAAACCACCGCATGCATTCATAGAATTCGCGTGGGGTGGCGAAGGACTTGGTTTAGTGGGATCTCATCGTTTCGAGGTGAGCCGGCAGGAAGTAAAACAGGCTGCTGAGACTGAGGAGTTCGTGAAGATCACATTTTCGTCGGTGAGCTGCAAGCCGAAGACCGGCCTAGCGCCGGCTGAGAGTCTAGCATTAGGGTTTCACATCTTATATTCCAGGTTCCTATTTTCGGACGGCATTCGAGGGATATTGAATTATTGAGCGTCATGATAGATTTGATCAACTGTTTCTCGGGGTAAATCTCTACTAAATATACCACTTCAGTTAGAAACCTAGATAGATTACTGCTTTACATAGACTAATGAGCATTCCAAGCATTCCAGTTATATCTACCTATCACAATAAGTTCGGTAAAGCCCGCTGCGCCTTTTCTCATTTCTTACTGATCACTCTTGTTAGATATTTTCTTCAATCCCTACCCCTTTATCGACACATATCAGCCCCAACCTAACAAACCCTGTTTCTCTTCTTTGGGCGCCCGTCAATGGCCCATGGATTCTCATAGATCAGCACATGGCATACATATTCGTCCGTGAATCCATCGTATATGTTTTTGCATCGCCTTATTACTTTCAGAATTTCTGGGGCTGAAATCGTCGGGAATGACATTACTATAGCGATAGGATAATAACAGGTTAATCAAAAAGTCAAGACGACCTTTTCACAAGATTGCAAGATAGAAATCGGGACTCGCGCAAGCATGGGGCGGGGATAAGGACTTGACGCAAGCACTAGAAGAGGGAACCCCGGCATGAGCTATAGTAAGTGCGGATTGCCGCCCAAGCCTCCCTATACTTAAGCGAAGAGGCTGGGGTACAATTATAGGCATCGAGTTGCCTTGTGGTTTACTTCGTGTTTGACGGTTATATGATCATATACTATTGAACGCGCGGTGAGAAGGGGGGGGGGGGGGGGGGGCAAAATTTTAATGCGTGTCAGCCAGAGCCGCAATTAGGGCGTCGCAAAAAAATTCGTATTAGGCAAAGTAGTTATAAAAAGGAAAAAAAAAACCCAAATTCGGGGCAGGGGGCATG